>JAPDOI010000284.1:0-450000 GCA_029168955.1 Aplectana chamaeleonis | reverse complement strand
GGAGTGCTACGGCAGATATTGCTCAAATTCTTCTTCTGGAGCAGGAAATTCAAGAAATTCTGACCCAGTCAGTCTAATCTTTATCGAAAGTGATGTAGTAGAAGAAACCGTTGTGCAAAGAGGCAGATCATATATTTGCTTCTTACGCGAAATGATTCTGGCAAGGAATGACAATTTTAGGTTGAAAAATTGTCTGGGGCCTAAACTTCAGTTACTGGGGGTTGTTTAGATCGATGATTACGAATCTGAGGCCCATTTGTCAATATTTAAAAATACGTCCGATCGGTACGAAGTCGAAATGGGGAAAAGGGATTTTCGATATCACGTGGGTTGCGGTGGGTACGGTAGTTCGGTCAAAGTCTCTGATTTTTTACTCAAAAATTTCTTGTGGGTTTTACATAACTGGGTTGTTGAACACGAATTTGGAGGTTCATTTCTCGATTGAAATTTTAAGGCAGGTATTGCCTGTTAAAAGACATTATGTCCACTGTAACTCTACAGTAACCCTGTCTGGCCCGGAAATAGAACCCAGATCCGATCTCAAAGGCCCTAAACAGTTGAAAGTTTTAGCCGAACCAGAAAAATTTTCTGAACACCCTGCAAATTCCTGATGGGTGAGTACCTCTTCATTCCTTTCGGCATTCAAAATGCTGTTTTTCTAGCCATTTAGCTGATTTCAAGCATGGGTCATTTATATACTCAAAGACCTACAGCAAATTATAAACCTTACCTCCAAATCGCCACTGGAAGGCAAATGTGCCCTCTTCAGAGATCAAATGAAAGACAAGGCAAACTTGTTGCAGACGTTCAGGCATCAAAGGATCCACTGCAAGTCGCATCAGAGCCACTTGATCGAAACTGAAAAAAATTAAATAAAAATTTTCTTTTTATATTGATTTTTTTCGCCAAAAAGGTAGCGAAAAACGAAAAACCGAAAAATCGAAAACGAAAAACGCGCACCCCGGTCCTTACATTCTGTTCTAATAGTCCAAACAGTCCACTGCAAAGGTGTGGAAGAATATTTCTTTCCTTCGTTGACAGGCTCGTCACGTAGGCGGAAAAGTTTTTAATCCATTTTGATTCTTTGATGCATTTTGAGAACATGTTTTCTTAGTAACCTGGTAGTGACTGATACATAATTTGTGCTTGTTTACAGTAACGAAATCAAAATGAGTCATTTGGAAACGTGCCATAAGTGGAAACAGTTTCGATCGTTCGGACAGTTGTTTCCGGTTTCCTTTTCCCTACCAGTAGTAGCGCGCTCAGTGAGGCCGGCTTCGCTTCTCTGATAAAGCATACGATCTCATTACGTCATCCTGTGGAATGCAGTCTGGACATGCACAACGAAGTATCGATTAATCGGCAGCTAAATGTTTCTGAGCAAACCTCAACTAGCAAAGAAATCAATTCAGTCATCAACTACTTAGAATGTCTGAAGTGTGTAGAATGACTCGCCCATAACTTTTATCGAAAGTGATGTAGTAGAAAGAAGAAACCGATATTGCAGAGGCAGATCATATATTTGCTTTTACGCGAAAATGATTCACAGCAAGGGAATGACAATTTTACGGGCTTTCAGAAAAGAGATTGTCTGGGCCTATAAAACTTGTTACTGAGGGTTGTTTAGATCGATGATTACGAATCTGAGGCCCATTTGTCAATATTTAAAAAATACGTCCGATTTGGTACGAAGCTTCCAGGAAATGGGGAAAAAAGGGAGTTTTCAGATATATCACACGGTGGGTTGCGGTGGGTATACGGTAGCTCGGTCAAAGTCTTAGATTTTACTCAAGAAATTTCACTGTGGTTTTTACATAACTGGGTTGCTGAACACGGGTTTGAGGTTCCATTTCTCGATTTTCAGAAATTTTAAAGGCAGGTATTGCCTGTTAAAAGACATTATGTCCACCGTAACCTACAGTAACCCTGTCTGGCCCGAAATAGAACCCAGATCCCGATTCAGCGCCCTAAACAGTTGAAAGTTTTTAGCCGAACCAGAAAAAATTTTTCTGAACACCCCGCAAATTCCCTGATGGGTGAGTACCCTTACTTTTTTTGAGCATTCAAAATGCCGTTTTTCTTAGCCATTTAGCCGATTTCAAGCATGGGTCATTTATATACTCTCAAAGACCTACAGCAACGAGAACGTGATTTTCCAAATCGCCACCGGAAGGTAACAAGCCTCTCTTGTGAGATCAAATGAAAGACAAGTGCACCAAACTTGCTGCAGACGTCTGCTTAGGCATCAAAGGATCCACTGCAAAGTCGCATCAGAACCACAAATTTCCCAGATCGAAAAAAAAACCGAAAAAATTAAAAAATTTTCTTTTTTTTTATATTGATTTTTCGCCACTTAAAGGGCGAAAAAACGAAAAAAAACCGAAAAAAATCGAAAAACGAAAAACGCGCACCCCTGGTCCTTGTATTCTATGTCCTCAATTAGTCCAAACAGTCCACTGCAAAGGTGTGGAAGAATATTTCTTTCAGCCCTTCGTTGATTTCCCTAGGTTGCAAGAGTGCACGTAGAGCCGGGAAAAGTTTTTTAACCATTTCGATTCATTTGGATGCATTTTGAGGTGAACATGTTTTTCTTAGTAAACTCCAGACTGATACATAATTTGTGTTTGTTTCTGAGTAACGAAATCAAATGAGTCATTTGGAAACGTGCCTTATAAGTGGAAACAGTTTCGATCGTTCGGACAGTTGTTTCCGGTTTTCCCCTACCAGTAGTAGCGCGCTCATAGTAGAGGCCGGCTTCTCGCTTTCGATTAAAGCATACGATCTCATTTACGTCATCCTGTGGAATGCAGTCTGGACATACACAACGAAAGTAATGAGTTAATCCCGGCAGCCTAAATGTTTCTGAGCAAACCTCAACCAGCCAAAGAAATCCAATTCTAGCTAACCACATTTACAGAATGCCCCGAAGTGTGTAAGAATATGGCTCGCCCATAACTATGCAGAAAGGAATTCAAGAATCCAATAAAAAAAGTCAAACAAATAATTCTGTTACATTCGATAATCTCGAATTTTATAGTATTCCTTGCTAGAATCAGTCACCTTCTATAAACTCCACAAAATAAAAAAAAAACACACAAACGAAGTAAATCAGAAAGCTCGTTTATAAGATTCTTACATAAATGCTACAATCTTTTTGCTAAAATTTTGGTTGATGTTGATCTGTGATTCTCCAGAATTCCCTAATCATAGTGCGCAAACCCTCGTTCGAGTTGAGTCCGAAACATCTCTCTATGTCCCATTCCCACGTTCGACTTTCCATGCGAAATCCCGGCATGGTAATATCTCGTAGTTGTATTCTTGAGCGGTAGACCGAGAATTTTCAGCTTTATTCGGCTAACGTTTCGGCAATCACGCCTTCTTCCAGAGCCTTTAGTGTGTGCAGACCTGGAGCCTGCCAGACACCCTCAGATGGTCTTAGGTGGCGGGTGAACAATGCTCAAAGAGCATCGTACGCGCACAAATTCATGCCATACTGTTTTCGTGTTTTTGTGATGCTTGCCCTCTTTACTAAACAAAAATGTCAAAAGAAAGGACCCGAGAGACCACCTGTAAAAGAAAAACCCAATTTAGAAAACTTCGTCACAGGGAAACTGTTACTTGAAGTTCGTGTGTCATAAAGCTGTTTTCGAAGGTTTTCTGCCTTTGTAGACTTTGTCTTTTTTATTTTTGGAGTTTTGCTGCATGGGAAGTTTGCACTATGAATGTTTTCCCAGGTTGTTTGCAGTCACGCATCAGCATTCTAAAAAAGAGCTAGATGGTAAACCCCACAGCAGTTTTCCCGTGGCCATTACTTTGAAGGACACATTCCCAGAGTCTCAACTCCTGTGGATCAATTGATATTTAGCTAATCCCAAGCTGTTTGACAGCACCCAGGAAACCTAAAAGCGATCTTACAAAGGGTGCGATACCATCAAGTCTCTCCCCAAGGGGCCTGGCAAAAGTAGTCTTATGCCGGCCCGTTCTGTCCCGTTCTCACGATTTGTAGATCGCTTTTTTTCAGACCAAGCACCTCGTCATAGGCAGCGTGAGGCTTCGTCCATACATGGCAGAGCGGTGCGATTACGCATAAAATCGGTGATCATCGTTGGGCACACGATTCGCTTCAGCCGCTCACAGGCGCTCCTTCTCGCGCGCCCTCGCCCGCTCGCTCTCGTGCGCTTGCGCCCAGCTATACGAAGGAGGAAACAGCAGCAAGTTTCAAGCTTACTGCTCCATCACTCAAAGCAGGTGGCATTAAGCCACCTGTATCAAAACCACTCCCCTTGTTTTTTTCATAACCCCACCACGGACGTTGAAAACCGTGGGGAAATCATCAATCGTTGCGACGATTTGAGCGATTGATCACCCGATCTAACGTTTTCAATCAGATTATCAACACGGGAGGCGGGGGTGTTTGCCTCAATGTAAAATTGCAGGCAGCGTTGAGGGAGCGTCGAGAGGCGCACAACAGCGGGAGCGCCACGCTCTCGCCACGTATGGACGCTGCCTAAGACACGTCGAAGACAGTCTTGACCCATTCTTGGCTACGCCGTTCGGAATGGGAATTCTTTATCACATTGCCGCGCTCTGTCAGTTCTGTATTCCGCGCACTTTCCGAAATTAGGGGGTAAGCGTGGCTTAGCTCTCTTCGTTCTATTGGAGATTGATTCTGGCCTGAGTGCTTCATCTGACAGATCACGGAATGCCCATTCCCCGCGGTTCACGACGACTGTCGTAAAGCTTGCTGCGGAAAAAAGTCAGCGTGGAGTTGCCTTCGCAGATGCTCAGGCCATTTCACTCTCTCACCATTACACTCAAATCAGAAGCATTTTCATCATTTTAGGTCTCATCCAATATCGGTGCGTTGCATTTGCGATCTGAAACGCAGGCCCGCTTTCATGTCCCGATACATTCCGCATTGTTTTTGCAACTTTACAATGATTGCAACCAGTGCACTCTCCTCATCCGCTTCAGCATGTTCGTTTTTTCTAAAGTGATTTCAGCATGTTGTTCAAGTATATTGTCTAGATTTCTGATTGCCCGATACATAAAACTCCAGAATGAATGTTTTTAACTGCTCAATAGATTTGATTGAATCCTTGGGGAGACCCTCAGTTCAGCCTCTCGCTCTGAACAGGCGCTTTAACCCGAGGAGCTCGTACCACCACTTTGTTGTCCGTGGAACGTTCAAAACACGGTATGGTTCAAGAGATAGACGTCATTGAATCAGAGTTTGAAATTATCGCATGAATGACGTCATTCATAAACGGTTGCGTAACTGAGCATTCGGGTTGAACCCAAGCTGGCAAACCGGTCAGGTTTCGTGTTCAGCGCCCTCAGTTACACCCCTAAGAAATTACACATCCCTAGGAAGCTTCAGACCCTAATTCGAGATGGTTTGCCAAAGACTGAAAAACCATTGTCTGAACTTGCTGCGTCCGAAGGGGCGAGAGAAGCCATAATCTATCTGGATCGGGCAGCTGTAGTGTTAATTTCGAAGTGGATCAATGAAAAAAAAGCTGTCGGCCGAGTCCCAAGGTCGATCCGGCCATTTGAGGAAGAGGAAAGATCGGTTGTGATTCGACATATGACGTCAGTTTTCACTGGAAAAATGACTTCGAAGAAATTGTTCGGAAAGACTCGATTCAAATTGGACTTTTACAAAAGTTCCAAAGTCACAACCTCTGCTCTGGTGGCAGGGTGGGGCGCACTTTTTGATCCGATCACATCTTTGGAAGCGCTTACCCATCACGCCGAAGTTTAGGCCAAAGATACCGTATTCTCTCTATTAGAAGTACATAAATTCATATTTTCCAGACCTCTTTTAAAGTGTAATTCCTAATGAAAGGTGTTAACTTCGAATAAAGGAGTACACTACTATTTTTCAGCCTTGTTTTTTGGAATTGATATACACCGCCATTGCGTAAGTGAAGTATACGAACACCTTCAAATTTAATTTATCGAATGTTTATACAGGATACTTTGCCTGAGAATATTAGTTTCTATGTATCACTTTACGCTAAAAATGATAGATCACATAATATTACCGTTGCACCTCGATTTCGGCTGCCGATTTTTATAGCACACCCATTTTTCGCTTGTTGCATAAATATACGAACACTTCAAAAACATTCTAAGATTATCAAATGGTTGCCATAAAAACGCCAATAAAAGTTATAAGTATGGGGTTTGCCGCACCAACTACGTGAAGCCAGCTTGAAGAATTATGTCTGAAGGCTCTCGCGGAGCTGGTTGAAGAACATTTTCGTTGAGCTGACATGTCATGCGTCGAAAATGGCCTCCTTCAGAGCATTTATTTCGTCTATTACTACGTCTCGTTCCTCGAAATTTCTCATTAACCGACGTGTTCAATGGGTTTCGCTTGGGGTTGAAATAGGTGCTTACATGGCTGACCAAGACCAAATGGTCGATAATAGTGTTCCGAAATCTTTCTGGTTTTGATCGGCCGACATGGATTGATGCGTTTCCCTGCACACATTTGAGCCGCTGACGTCTTCGATCACGAATAAGCGGCAGTAGTCGGGAGTACAATACTTCTTTGCACTTCTATGAGTACGAATTTCTCAGGTTTGAAACGAGATGCAGTGGCAGACCTCATCAGACTGCTGAAGACGGTCCACACCCATCACGCTGCTTCTCCGACCAACAACGTCGGCCGACATAGGCCGACTCCTTTATAAGAACCTTTCCATTAGAAGCCACCCAGCACATCAGAGCCATCCTAGTTTGGCTTCTTTTCGTCCGGTAAACCCTACCCTGGAATGCCATGATCTGTAATCAGGAGCCTTCCGAGCGGGATTCCTGATCGGATGACTTTTCGGCTTTCTGTTCCTGTTAGACCATTGCGAACCAAAAGACAGAATAGTTGTGGCGATGTCACTCACGGAGCAACAGGAATTCTGCGAAAACGGATCCTACAATGTTGCCTTGATGGTGGCTCTGGTGAACGTATGCTGGTGTATTCCGAGATATTCAGCGCTTATTTCCGGAACGAAATCGTCGAGGCCGAAACAACGGTGTTGGATGCTCGACGAGCAATTTGTCCTCCATCTTGGACAAGTAGCATCCTCATACATTCTGAGCGACAGTGGATGCCATGCGAGCAAAGATGCCGCAAAAAAGTTCCGGAATGAAGGCAGCTGACCGTCCAAGCTGCTTGAAAATCTATCCGACACTGAGAGTCCGGCGGCGCTCGAGGCCTAATCCTGGGCTTGCACTTCGAAGTAAGAGGCACTGTTCAAGGATGTTTTATCAGATCCATAGCGTAAAGGAGCAGTTCGACTGGCCCATGTGACGCGCGCTGCGGAAAACCGCTGCGCGCGCGTCGTTGTAAGGAGACGCGTTAACGGTGGGTCCTCTGACAAGAAAATAGTTGGCGCTCGTTTAGGCGCTCCCACGACGACGCGCGCGCAGCGGTTTTCCCGCCGACACCGGACTGCTCCTGCGCTGCGGAATTCCAATTAACATCTCGCAGAGTTCACGAGTAAAAAACCGTATCCTACTTCTCGATGTTTTTGAGAAGGCAAGTTATTAGAGTATGAAGGGGGTGAAGTCAGGTGCGCTCCATGGCGAAGCGTTTCCGTGGAGTGACATGTGTGGACACGCGGTCCGCACAAAACCACTCTAATTGGAGCAGGCTTCATTAGATACACAACCATTATCACTCTTTTTACGGCCCTGGAGTGTTTGGAGTTTGGATGATACTTCAACTTTGCATCACAAGGATGCTTTGAAACATGTCTTTCCGCAAATTTTCAGACGGGCGTGCTGCCATGGAAGAAAATGTTTGTATTTCGTGTTCGAGAATTTCCTGCTAGATTACAGCAAATGGTTAAGGACCGCACCGCGCTAAGCCAATACTCGAAAGCAACTCCGAAAAACTCTCGAGAGGGTCACAACTTGGCAGCGAAATTTCAAACGATGGCCTATTACAGATTATCTAGAACAGTGAGCGCTGCTCTTTCGAAAATCAACTTGTGAACATCATTTTGGTCATAGTCATGGTTTATAATACACCCTCCCTAACGAAAACTGCAACAATTTTTTTCCCGACTGCAGGCGCTCCGAAGAAGATGTCATTCCCGGAATTGCTGTTAAAATAACTAGGAACGCTCGAAATACTTGACCACTGTGAATGTAAATAGGATTACATTATGAAGAAAATATCGATATCCGAGAAAAGAATCCATTTCTTGAAATTTCGAGAGCTATTGAAATCTTTATGGCGTGGGTGCGCAGTGTGGACACGCTTGGTCTCATAAAGGTTAAATATTGGAAAAAACCTGTTCAAAAAAACCTCACTTGAATAATTTGTTGAAGGCCCAAATGTTCAGCGTGTATTGCTGACTGCGGACCAATGCGTCCCAGGAATTCTTTTTGCGCTTTGAAATTTTTGAATTGGTGACGGCTGACTTTATTTTAATGCATATGCTTAGATATTAGAGTTTATCGGGATAAAGAAGTATTCGAGAATTCGGTTTACAGTTCCATTGGCGGAACGAACACCAACTGTTCCGACACTGAGCAGGACAACCGTTATTTGACGTGACGGGGGCGATCTCGATGGGTTGGCCAAGCCGCCGAGATTTTATCCACTTTCTGGCAGTTTTTTCGTCATATTTCCGTCTTCATTGTTTTTAGAAGAACCTAAAGCGTAGGTTTCTGCAAAAAAAACGAACAAATTAATTTTCATCTTGAACACTACTTGCCTTTAAGTATATGAACCACGTGGTACATGTTGACAAGCTCTCCCATGTAGCATCCCACGCTCTTGGAGATCCATTACAAACTAGAAAGTTTTACGGTGAAAATCTCCGAGATAGTAGTTTTCCGCATTATTGGAAGTGAAATTGAGCAGTGATGGTATTATGATGTGGTTCATAGCTTTTGGTGTAGCAGATTACATATAAATGGATACCTTTACTCTTGACTTACTTGACTTAATCGGTTGGCTTTCGCCTGACGCGGTCATTCCGCATCTTCACCGAGGTGTGCCGTCCTAGTAGTCAGCCGATGTCCATTTTCACGGTCTTCAGCCACAATTTGAACACATTCCAATCCACAGCTGTCACTATTCCATTTCCTGCGAAAGCGAAACATCGCGCCTGAACTGGCTCTTTCCGATGCCGAGTGACTTTAAATCCTCTTTAACCACATCCGTCCAGAACTTTCGCCCTGCACGCCCAGGTGGCCGTTTCCAGACAGGATTTGGAAGCATTTTTAAAGCGTGTTGCTACGAGACGATCCGGCGTTCTTCTTGCCAACGTATATGCCCGAGCAGTCAGAAGTCGACTTTCCATTGCTGCTTGAGATGGCGTTACGGAGATGCGCTGGCACCTCCTCCCTCGTGTCAAGCACGTTGATGTACTGCGTCGATTTCCTTGTAAAGGTCTTCGTTATGGCATACACGCGGCCATGAAATATCCAAGCAAACGCCTAAAAAAACTTCCTCTCCGTGCAATCCACACCTTTCCATAGATTTTCCGGTGCTGCCCACGTCTCCGATCCGTACATCATGATAGGGCCTTGAATAGCAGGATAGGTAGACGCGCAACTTGACTTCCTTCGCGATGGTGGTAGACCACAAACACTTGGTTAGAAGAATTGAATGCAGACGTGGCTTTCGCACATCGTTGTGCGAATATCCGCTGCATAACTACCATCGTTCTTCAGAAAACAGCCCAAATAATACGAAATCGTCCACCAGTTCGATACGTTGTCCGCGTCACCCCAATCCCAAACTCCAGGTTAGAAGGCCTCCTGAGAGACCCACATCTGCATTGCATTTGTCGGGACGGAGCCGAAGTCCATAGGCTGCGGCATAACTTCGAAACGAGGTTCCACAATCCTTTGCAGTTTTTACGCGTTGTTTTCCCAGCGAATAACGCACAATGTCGTCGGCGTACTCCAGGGTCGACAAAGGGAGCGTCCTGATGGTGTTAGGATCACATCCGCAGGAAACTGTTCTGCAACTCTACGCATGATGTCATCAACGGCGAAGTTGAAAGAAAAAGGTCCTGCAACGGCTCGCCTTTGCCTTTACTCCTGTTTTCACCTCGAAAGCTGACGTAAATCCGACGGGTGTACGAACTGCTGCGCTGTTGTTCCCTTTGTTCATGTCCTCGATTAACCGAACATACTTTTCCGGGACTCCATCTGCTCGCAGAGCATTGAGCAATCTGATCACGATGAGGAGAGTCGAACGCGGCTTCAAAGTTCCAAAAAGCAAGCTGTAATGGCTTCGAAAACCGCTGCCACGATTCAATTACTCTTCTCACGACGAACACTTTTGTCGATGGTCGATCTTCCAGGTCAGAAAACCGGCTTGCTCATCTCTGGTCGTTCCTTCACGATGTTTGATAAGTCGCTCGAGAATGATACGTTCTAAGAACCTTGTACATGACACGAAGTAGAGAGGGATTCCTCTGTAGTTCTTAGGATCCGTGACGGATAGCTTCTTGTGAAGAGGTACGATGATCGCATGTCTCCACGAATCAGGGTATCCTTTCGCTCATCCATATGGCACGGATGGTGTTGGTCATTTCACGAATCCCAGACCGGAGGAAGAGCTTTCCAGCATTTCAGCAGTGATGTTGTCATCTCCACCTGCCTTTCCATTCTTCGATTTTCCGGACACAATCCAAAACTTCAGACTCAGCCGGCGGTTCCTCACTGACATCGTAATGTGCTCTCTGAACATGCGAGAGGGGGAGCTCAGGTACTGATGGCGCTGGACGATTCAGTAGTGAACTGAAGTAATCCTTCCATATTGGCAGCGTCGCATCACCAACTGCAACTCCATTGGTAGTGTTCAAGACAGGAGAACATCTCTCTTCATCTTCCCCGCTATACTGTCTTTGCAGCAACGTGCAGAGCATTTTCCTCGGATTCTTCTCCTCTCCCAAGCCTTCTCGAACTCCTTAGCTCTACACGTCCACTCTCGTTCGCGGTCACTTTGAAGCTGCCGACGCAACTTCCTCCTCCAGACGCTTCTCCTCACAGAAAGTTTCCTGCAGTTCGGAGAGCACCATACTCTGTTGTAGGTAGATGTTGTTTCTTCTGAGACGTAGGCGAACTTCTTCTTAGGCTGCTTACAACCGGAGTGCCTCTTTCGAAGCGTCCTGGATGCATTTGACAAAAGAATCCGCGTCGCAAAGTTTCTTCTTAGTCCGTACTCCGATGTGAATAGAAACGCGTTGTCCGGAAATTCCTTCTGCACTCTTCATCTCTGAGACTTGTCATGTCAATCCTCTGGAGAGGCTGAGCCCCTCGCTTCCTCTTATGAATCCTCGCAGTGAAGTTCAACAGAACAGGACGGTGATCCGAATCGAATGCGAGCATCCCACACAGCTCTAAGATCTTCGAATGTCCGATGCTGGAATATTCCTCGATCAGGACATAGTCAAGCTGTAGTTTCAAAGTTGTCATCTTCCGCTTCCGCTCTGCTCTTCTGGGAGATAGCCGGGTTGGCGGTCCCTGCCACGTAAGCTGACTGGCGGCGATGATTCCTCTTGAATGTCGATGCAATAATCAGACCACTGACGTTCTGAAAAGTCTGACAAGGCGGTAGCCATTGTCCGATGTTTTGCTCCACTGGGTAGAACCATTTACCGAGTACTTCAGATTCACTGATCAAGTCCCATCCTTCGCATTTGCGTCAATCCCCACGACAACAGCATGTTGACAAGGTATCCTGGCCAGCAACGTGTTGGCAGTTCTCTCATAAAACGCATCCTTCGAATTGTCTTCGGCGGTTTCAGTGGGCGCATGAGGCCACTCACTATCCACAAGATTGAATCCTCCTGTGATCCCGCAGTCGTACGAATGCATTCCGACACGACGTTGAGCCGAACTCGCTTGACCATACCATTGAAATCCTTCCTTACAAGCTATTGCACAGGCCTCCCACTCTCCTATCGTCAGCGTTGCCGCAGTAGATGGTGTACTCTCCGACGCTGATGACGGGTCTACCCTTGAGGCGGGTTTCCTGCAAAGCAGACCCAAACGGTGGTGCATGGAAATGGCTCAGAAGTCTGGATAAGCGCAGTTTTTTTGGATATCACTCGACAGCGATCGACAGTTCAGGGTGGCGAAATTGTGGCTTTGTGGCCAAAGAGACTCCCATGACTCCTAGAGTACGGATCTAAGGTGTTATGGACCAGAGGCCTATAGTGTGCCGGACGGCGACACCTTTAATGCGAAAATGTGCTTTGGGATACTTTCCACCCGATCATGAGTTTATTGCACGCTATATCGCATCAGAACGTTCCCTGTTGTACACTCAAACGTCTTGCTGGGTTTCCAGTAGAAGCTTAGGGGCACCAACGAGCAGAGTACCCAGCAGACTTGTATACACACCCCCTTTTACTCTAAACCCAGAATTAATTTTATTTTGCAGGTCAGTTGTTCGTTACACTTATGCAACGCACTATAGTGCAGAATTTGAGTAACAACATTATGATTCTCCCATGAGCAACCGTGAAAAAGTCCAGCCTATTCAGTTTTGAATATGTCATAATATGAACATTCATTAATATTATCAGTCCTTCTCTGGGCCGCCAACATGTTGTTTCAGAGTCATGAATTTTCACTCCTTATTTTATTTCATGAAATGCACTTCTATCAGAGGGTGCACTTTAAAAATGAGGATACATTGTTTCCGTTTTCGATTTAGTCTGACGCAGGCTGCTGGCCTTGCGGAGTTAGCCAACCTCGATTCGCGCGGGGGTGATCTAAATCCGTCGTAGCCCCATCCATTCATCAGACTAAAATTATTATGCGATCTCTGTAACTTGCTGTACTCAGCCTACTCTCTTTTTGGTGCTTTTCTATTGGAGGTTGTACTTCCAAGGTTGTACTATTAATAAAGGAAATACGCTACGTATAAAGAGAACTATTCATACGTTTACGTATAAAAATTTAAAAAATTGTACCTATAAAAATAAGTTCGCGAAAAAATTGCGTATTTGTACGTACATACAAATAAATATGGGATCATCAACAGAAATTCTCGCTAGGGTTGGAAAGTATAGTATGTATTGTCAAGTCAACTAGAAGACTAGTGCCTTTATTTAGAAGTACATGTGCATCAGTGGCAGAAAGAATTCAAGGAAACCAATAACTCTACTACTACTGGCTCCAGATCAGATTTCACTGAAAGTATTATTTAATCATAAGTGAAGCTTCAGGACAGCATCAGTATGTAAGATCCGATATAGACGAGAGAACTGGAAACCTGAAGCAACTTCGTCTTCATCCCCGATGGCATTGCTTCATACGATTTGCTCATCAGTCCTATGCTTTGCTATCCGAGATCGTAGTTTTGTTATCTGAGTGCCCAGCTTTGTCTCCGTAGCGCTACGAGATGAACTAACAAATAGCTGTGTCTGACTTGGATGACGCAACATCGTCAAACGCGATTTATCAGCAAGCGTTACTGGTATGGCTTTTGGGTCTAAGGCGCGGCAAACCCGCCCCATCCCCACCGCGACCAGTCTCTAACCACAACGAAACGCCGGTCCATCCCGGATCGCTATATATACTGCATTCAGGAAGCGCGCGCAGCCCAATCTTCTCTTCTTACACCTTCCTCATAATGGTGAGCGCCAACTTTATTATTAGTGTCTTACAGAATATAACATCTGTGTGTTCATTGTACTATTTATCAACCTTTATTGTTATTCCATGCAAATTTTTTGCCGCATTCCAGAAAGAGTGTCTTGCTGTTAGCGCTGGTTGCCGGATCTACCGCATTTCTTTTTTCCAGGAGGTGGAGGTGGTGGCGGATGTGGTTGCCAGCAGGCATGTGTATTAAAACTGTGGAAATAGGAATATGAGAGACCTTAGACTATAACCTTTCACTCTAGGATACATCATGTCTCCCTCAGCCACCAAGGATTCAATGCCAGAAACTCTGCTTCTCCATTCCAACTCTAGCGGTTTGTTTGAAACTTCTATTCCGTCATGGATTATTGAGCATTTAACTAATTTTACGAACGTTTCGCTTATTCCGCGTCTAAATAATATGCTCCTGTTTCTACAGATTTTCCCTAAAAGTTTACTCTCACTTAATCTGTTTGATGCTGAGTTTAAAAAAAGCGTTCGTCACTTTCCAGCCTTTCTTTTGATTCTGCTCAAGGGTGATTTATAGTTAATCTATTTCAGATACCTTCTCCATGTGGCTGCGGTGGAAGGAAGAAGAGGTCAGTTGAAGGAGATGCAAAGTGCACAGACCCAGAGCTGCAGGCTGATCCTCGCCGTGAGTTTCAAGAACTGATTTGAAGACGTATCGCCATACGAGCATTAGAAGCAAAAATCGCTAAAACACCAAGAGCCCGTTATTTCAGGGAATGCGCAACAATGTTAACGAATCGAGGGACAACATTGTCGCCGCTTTGAAAGGAAAACACGGAGACACCCGGTGAGCGAATACCGCTTAGCGGACACTGTCCGGAAGAACAGTTTGGCCCTTTGAAACAAATCGCGAAATTCCATGGCTGGATTGTTCTGTCCATGATAAAGTGCGTGCAGACCCCTTACTTTTAGTATGCATTTGTGATCAGCGCAAAAGCCATTATGCATCTACATCTGCAAAAACGAAATCTATTAGTACCCTTTGGGCGTTCTGAGAAAAACTGCGCATAATCCCCGAGCTGCTGGTACCAAGAAGCTTTTTTTTTAGAAAAAGACGGTCGTTTCCTGTACCTATTGTAAACTCTAAAACAAGCAGTAATCTTTCGAAAATCTGGCAGCAAGCCTGATAAACGCGCCACCCTTCTGACAAAGTTTGTGCGAAAGCATGTGTTTTCGAGCTTCGAACTATGTAGTTGAGTTTTTAAGTTGTACCGATTGTTGGTTGATCGTTTACTTACAACAATCAGGTGGTTCTGGGAGTATTTCGGAAATTTTCTCATATTAACCTCAAAATTTTCGTATTTCAAAGATGAGGATCTATGTGATTCGTTCAAAGCTCCCCATTGGGAAAAATTTTGAGGGCTTTTGAAGATTTCCGGAACGCTACGATATTTGTAGCCCAAAGCTTTTTCTGGATTTTTGTGTACTTAATTCGTTCGAAGTCCGTTTATCGATTATTGACAGATTGCGGTAGATTGCGGTGGGTATACGGTACTTTGGTAAGCCTCAGATTTGGCTCGAAAGTCCTCTAGGGAGGATATCCGGGCTGGTGAATACGAACTTAATGTTTGTGTGTCTATTCGATTTTCCAAGCTATAGAGGTTAGTCCCCACCTAAGCGCATCGTTCGCGCAGAAAATCGCATATATTACTTTTTCACGTTTTTGTGTAGCTTGTCCTCTCTAGTGAACAAAAATGTCGGAGGGCCATGCAAAACCTTCATCTGTAAGAGAAGTCAACCGGAACACATTGTAAACATGAATTTGAATTTCGCGCCAGAATCGTTTTTGAAGTTTTTCTTCATGTAGGGCTTGTGCAGTGAGTGTTTTTATGTTGTTTGACGATCGCATCAACACTCTATGAGAAAGTTCTAGATGACTGGTGAGGACTGGTTGCAGATCCTCATCTTTAACCCCTTCCAACCTCATCATCCTACGCGTTTGACGCGCAGAAGCTCACCGGTGTGGTGAACCGGGCTCAGTCAGGAAATTGAGCCTGAAAAAATGGAAATTGGTTTTCAGCACGAACAATGTCTCTGAAGACACAATACACCCAGAAAATTGTTTTCAGTTTTTCATGCTTATACTGGAGACGGTCACACGCCGATCACAGTGAATTCGTTCAAGACCCTACGAAAGAGTCATGGCTCCTCAGAAAAGCCCGCTTATTTGAGGGCGAAAAATTGGTGGACGAGTTGTCCTAGGCCTGTATTTCCTTTCATTCACAATCGTTGCACGAGATTGAGCCAGAATTATGAGGAGGGCCTGTAATGGACTCAAGAACGTGGACCGGTTGAAATTCATCCACCCATCCTACTGATATCAAGGTCGAAAATCAGCAGGGGTCAGGCCGGTGGTGGTGAGTGAAGGGGGTCAGGCTTGTGGTGGTGACGTATATCTAGCATATTCGGGGGAATTGAGAGCTTGCACTCGGCAGGTGTCACTTAGGATGGGTCTACTAACAATTGTGTGGGAATCTCAGATTAAGTCCATGAGCTTGGGCTGTGCCTTTAACTGCATGGTAAAACCGTAGCCTACACTAAACCTCAGGATTTCAACACAGCCCTTTCATACAAGTCTTCACCCAGAATTTTTCAGCCAGAAGCTTTTTTTCCGAAACACCTATGAATTGCTTGATGCCTTTCTTTTCTCGCGAAGTTTGGTAAACGCTCATAACTTCTTGGAACCAGCGGCTCGGCACGGATTTTCTCACCGACGATAAACGATTGACCACATACCCTCGCCTTTATTGTTTCTTCCATCTAGTTCCTTCTGTTTTACATTTATTTGAAGGCAAGCACCATGTTTCAGATATCTGGTCTCATGTGTACAAGGAGAAGCAGCCTCCCAGTCGTCAGCCGATGATTTCTGTTCAGATGGACCTCCTCAACTGACGTGCCATGTGGCTCGCGCCATAGATGAGGAGTAGTTCGATTTCACTAGTTCCGCTTTTCATAAATTCTCTGCTCATGAGCCATATAGTCGCGTAGGGTACGCCCTAGAGTTCTAGTAATTTATCACTAAGGAACTCAGTGCTCAATAATCTCGTTTCTTTATCCTTTCCCGTGCATCTTTTTAATAGCATCTCAATTCTTCCTAATTTTTATTTCACATTAACTCAGAATATTAGGCTGTATTTTGCCTGTATGTACATTTCATGAAGTCTTGAATGATTGGAGAAATGAAATAAAAGAATATAGTTAAGAACAAGTTGCTAAGTTAGCGAAGTTCTGAGAATTAGAATGAAAATGGTGTCCTATTAGAGAGGGGATAAAGTCTGAAAAAACTGCACATCTGCAAGCATGCGTTGTGGAAACGTAATTGATCTTTGAGCGTGGAACAGAATTATGAATTCTATCCCCAACAAAAACGGAACACTAACACCGGAATCTCCTTCATCCGAGTTGATAAAAATAGGAGGGCGTCTGGGATTTACACCGCCTGTTGCGAACATTTATGCGTTGTTAATTTCAGACTCTCAGAGCTTTCAGGTTTAATCAGTGTTTTCTTCGAAAGAGAATTCCACTTTCTGAGACTCTTTTCCTGCTGCCGCAGGTACAAAGGTGACCATGTGAGCTTGTCAAAGAAATTGGTGAACATCTTTCAAAAGCAGTGGTCGCGATGAGAAAAATTGTTGAGAGAACCATAAAAATCAGCTTGGTCCGCCAACGACTATGAAACCACCAAGGGGCCAGAAACGGGCTACAATTAGAGTTATTTGGCTCCTCCGCATCATGCTGCGTAGTGAAAATTCATTGACATTCAGAGGCAGAAATACATGCAATTTTAATGAACGAAAACAGTTGGACAATGGAACAAACCCTTGATCCAATGTTTATTCGAGCAGTTCAGTTCGTTGTACATAGTCTGAACTCCCTTTTCAATCCAGCTGATGTTCGTGATATTCGAGATCATCGATGCCGATGATGTGGGTGGGCTCGTCGATCATTAGGCGGACACCCGACGGGTCTGCTCCACATGGTGTGAGCAAAGATTCAGCTTCTTCCCGACGAGCTTCCTGATGGCTCCCAACCACAAACTCCTTTTTCTAGCAATCCACTTCATCGGCAGCCTTGAATTGCGGTTGACAGGGCACTCACCCTCTTGACAACCTTAGATATGCTAGTACTTATCTTAATGATTTTACAGAAAGCTATCTCAGAGATTGAACTAAGCTGAAGAAGACGACTGATAGCATCCAGGAGTCTGAGCTGATTAACGATGTGTCTCGTCGTGTGCGTCAAATTTTGCGTTGTGATGATGGCGCCGCACCTCGGATTAGCCTCGATCATACTAACTTAGCAATCAATATCTACAAAACAGTGGTGAGAAATACAGAGCTGAGACTGGGACAAATCCAAAAATTGAAATAGCGAGAATTTGAATTCTAAGACCCCTCATACTCAGGCGATTCTCGGCCAGGAGCTGCACCGATCACGAATCGAAGCCGCCTGACTGGACGGCTCGTTCTCCCAATCTCCGGGCCACTGCCTTTGCTGTTCGGGCTAACCTAAGCAGCCCAGACAGCAACAGCGGTGGCCCGGGTAACAACAAGCCGACACTCAGATTGGGAACACGAGCCGAACTGTCAGGCGGCAGGGGAAGCCGAGAATCGCCTGAGAAAATAAAGCCGATTGGCACGACAATAACTTTGGAACACCTATAGATCCATAAAGGGTTCAGAGGAGAAAAGTAGACAAGCTTATTTCATGGGGACCGCTGCCCTTAAACGTAGCTCATATTCTTCTTTTGCAAGCACAGGATAGCAACTTTCCTCGTCAGGGCAATCAGCCAGGCGTACGATCGATTATCTCAAATACAGCGAAAACATTGGCATTCCGCGTGCCTCATTTATGTGAAGGCCGTTTCCGACATCATCTCGGACTGATGATGTGGGACCTCGATGGTAATGAAAAAATGCAGCACTCCTACACGGCCATGCAAGTTTAGCTTCTAAACTCATTTAACTACTGGCTAGGACTGGATCAAGCCTTCTGAACGTTTGAAATTATCAGTCGCTCATAGATCTTCACGATGAAGATGTTCATGATAATTCTCAAATTCGGCATTACTTTCCCAAAAGCATCTTGGGTCCCCGTGTACAGCATATCAGAAGACTGTGAAAAGCTTTGAAAGCACAATAAGCAAAGACGGCGGCATTGTTTTTGTACGCACTGGCTGGAATCCACATGTTTCTTTCTACGAATTTCTTTATTTCCGGTCTCATACGCAGTTCTCGCTATATGTAATATCAAAATTGAAGTTATTTGCTTCACCGATTGGCTGTCCCCCAGGTAGATCTAACTTTATGAAGCAATGGAAATAACACACCTAAAGTACACAAAAAATGAACTTCCAGTCCAACCCTTTGGTCTCAGAGATGGTGTCGCCTGGGGTGCTGTGTGCTCGTGGGCCAGAAATGTCTTCTGAAAATGTCAACTTTTCACTGCTATTTCTCGGTATTTTTTCTCCAGCCCAACTACTATTGGGTTGATGCATAATTATCCGGCGTTTTCTAAAAAAAAAATTTTATTTCTAACGTGATCAACTCTGTTGTTACCGGAGAGCTCGTGGGGAACCATCCAGCAATTTTTCACCTTCACCGAGCTTTTGAGGCGAAACGACCGAGGATTGATTGACATCAGAGTCTTCAGCCAACATTTGTGTTGTCAAGCTCTGGTCATCTTCCAATGCTGCTAGAAGACCCTTATCGTCGAATCCCCATGGCCCGACCTCTTCTGGCTTATCCTCCAGAAGCCGATATCACCCGATTTGAAACGGGCGAGTCATCCTCTAGACTGACTTTCAGTGATTGTTGCTAGGCCAAAAGTTAATTGAGATCGCAGAATGAGTGGGCTGCTTTCTATTATTTCTCGAAGTGAGTAGAGCACAATATGGCGAATATGACTATGGTTTTCGACACACATTTTCTATAACAAAGAGAGGATCATTTTCATGCAAACATAAAGAACAGAACGCTATTCTTCACGAATGAAAAGCGCCTCGATATTAGCGACGGGACATTATGCATCAACCTAATAATTTACTTTATTTTATATGTATCCATTGCAAAGTCCTGCTTCACTTCCTCATCGTGGTGCGGGGTTCACTGTGGGCCAGAAATGGCACTGCTGCTGTGCAGAGGACCCCCCACATAGGGTCGCAAATATCGGTGACTAAAACGGAATTGTCGCAGAAATTTCCCGACAAAAAACTGGAAACACTATGTAGAAAGTAAAAACGGTTCACAGAGTCAGAACAATAGCCTGGTGACCCCCACAATGTTGGATCAACGGACTGACCAATACCGAAACATTTTCATTGTCATACACAACTCTCGTCTTAAAGGCACAGAACACCCAGGAAATTATTTCTTAGTTTTATGCTGATCTTGGAGAGGTCACACGCTGATCACAATGGTATTTCTAAAATCGTCCAAGACCTCAGATGAACAGAGTTATGGCACCTTGAAGATGCCTATATTTTGAGGGTGAGAATTTGGTGGACAGTGGGTCTCGGCCTGTATTTCTTTTCACTTGCAATAGTTGCACGAGAGCGAGCCAGGATGATGAGACACTCCGGCAATGGGCTGAAGAACGCGACACGGTCGGAATTGATCCGTCCATCTAGCCGCAATCGAGTTGGGAAAACTGGTAGGGGGTTGAGCCTGTGGTGGTGAGTGAAGGGGGTCAGGCCCGTGGTGGTCGCTTATATCTCGCTTATTCGGAGTCATTGAGATCTCGCACTTGGCAAGTTTTATATAGGGGGGGGGTCTACCACACAATTAAATAAAAATCACAAAATTCATGTCTGAGGGTGTACTGTGCCTTCAAGGCACAGAACACCTGAAAATTGATTTCCAGATTTCAGGCTTATCTTGGAAGAGTCACACTCTGATCACAATGGTATCTCTAAAATCGTCAAGACCCCATTTGAACAGAGTTATGGCTCTTCAAAGATGTCTAGGTTTCGAGGGTGAGAATTCGGTGGACGAGTTGTCTCAGGTCTGTATTCCTCTTCATTCGCAATCGTTGCGCGAGAAAAAGCCAGGATAAGGAGAGAAACCGGTAGTGGACTGAAGAACGACGACTTGTTGAAATTCATCCATTCATTTAGCCGCTATCGCGTTCGAAAATCTGTTAGGGGGTCGGGCCTGTGGTGGTCGCTTATGTCTCGCCTATTTGGAGGAATTGAGATCCCGCACTTGGCACGTGTTATACAATACAGGGGTCTTCTACACAATTACATGAAAATCTCAAAATTCATATCTGAGGGTGTACTGTGCCTTTAAAACGCTGTAGTTGACACGATTATGGATTGTGCGACAAAAATCAGAATGGATCTTACTAGAACTTGCGATGCGAGTCGAAGGGTGAAAGGCGTAGTTGCAAAGTGGCCTACGGGAACCCAAGTTATCTTCGTGGAAGCTTTCGATAGCCGGGTATGCACTGGTGGCGTCGGCTTTGGGGTTCGTAGAAAAGTATATGGTGCGATCGAGGCTGTTTACCTGATATCGCCAGAGTTAGTTGACAGATGTTGAAGATAAGCGGAGGACGTACTCTCAAGGTCGCTCAAGTGCAGAGCAGCACCCAGTCTCCATACGAAGCAGATGAAGAGGTCGAGGAATTTTGTCAAGAGTTGGTAGCCGTGTCGCAAAGGAGGTCGAAGTACACGATATTCCACTGTGACCAGTGCAGTGGCTGGACGCATGCTCCATGACAATGAGAGATACGTTGCAGACTACGGAAAAGGAACTATATAGGAACGAAGGGGCCGTCGAATGGTTGATTTCGCTGCGAGTAACTAGATGTATATCATGAACACCTACTTCTAGAAATCGGAGAAGATGAAATGGACGTGAAGTAGTCCAGGTAGTGTACATTGAATCAACTTGAATATTTGCTCAGTGACATTGCTAGAATCCTCACAATTATGGATGCTATTGTCGAGAAGATTATGTACACGGAAACAGATCATTACATGGTATGTTCTTGGAACGATCAACATCTACACGAGCACAGAACGATGAAGAAAGCCAACACTCTTCGTCAAGCAATTAGATGTGACGTGTTTCTGGCTATCTTGGGAGCGGCAGTAAAGCGGGACTATCAGTAAAAAATAGTCGAAATCGGTGCTGACTACGATGAGTTCAAAGAGACCCTCCGTGATTGCTGCACAGAAAAAAGCTAGCGAGCACATTCCCCTAACAAAACAGAAAAGGATTCGAGGAAAACGAGTAAACACATGGCTCTGTGAGCTTATATGAGGATGGAGGGAAGTACCGAATGCGAGGAATATAAGTCGCTGTATGAAAAAATTCGAGCTAATCTACAGGAATATTACGATGAGTACAGGGCTAATCAACAACTGTCAGCTAAGGAAAAGCGACGGTCTGCGAGAAACGAAGAGGGAATCACAGCTCGAGCAGAAGTTAATCAAAGCAGAGATGAACGAAGGCGGAGCAACTGACAGGCAAAAAACGAAGGAATCATGCGACAATTCTACTACGACTTTTTCGCAACGAACACGGAAGTAAGAAATGGAGCGGCACGTTGACCGAGAAGATATACCGCCAGAAACATGGAATAAAGAAGACGGAGTCTTAAAGAAAATGAAAAGCGGCAAATGTCCTGGAAAGGACGATACCAAGGTTGAGCATAACAAAGCAGGAGGCATCGCGTTGCAGAAAGCAACAGAATAATGATTCTCGAATTACTTGAGCGTGTGCATTATGCAGTCAGCTGACCTATTGTCGAGTACTGTGCTGCTAAAAAAAAGAAATTACGAGGATCTCGGAGACTGTTGTTCGATTACGTTATTACCTCAGCTCTACGAGTTGTTCTCGAATGTGAACTTTGAATGCATTTCAAGGCGAGTCGATTTCAATACGGAGCAAGCTGGATTTAGATCAGGATTCCCAACTATTCAACACATATATTCTGTTTGTGAATGCTGTAAAAAAATTGAGAGCTTAGATCTCCAGTATTTCTAGCTTTCGTCGATCGTAATCAATCGGCTCGCTCGAAATCAACCCTGTGTTCTCATAGAAGTTTTTTTAACATTTTGAAAGGAGTACGAAAAGGATACCCTCCATTGCCCGAAGCTATTTGCAGCGGATCTTGATTCCCTATTTCGTCCAATGAAATTCGAAAATTGCATACCAATAGATGAAAGAAGACTTTAGCATCTTTTGCTGACAATCGCGTTCTATTCGTAGGCAATAATGGGGACCTTCAGGAAGACATAAAAGAACTGTTGAATTTAACCGAAGGAAGTCGGATTGAAATGAATGTAGTTCAGAAATGGATGCGGAGCGAATGCTTTCCAACTGTAGCTGTGTTGGTGGACGACTCTGAAGCTAAACAAGTTTTGGAATACGAGTATCTTGGTTGACTCACAGAGTCGATCACTCTGGCAACGCTGGAGTGGAAAAGGAGATGCAGAGCAGCCTGGATTTAGCTTTATTGGCTATCGTGGTTTAAGAGGATGGATAAACATTCAACACGACGGTGCCTCCGATAATGATATCCGGCAGCGAAACCTGATAGATTACGAAGCCTTCGTGATTACAGAAAGAGCTATGGAAAGGCGTGTCCCTCAGAGACAAAGTGAGATACGAAGAACTACTCTGAAAGATCAGCGATCGTTCACGGATAGAATCTCTTCGGTTTTTGGTAGGAGCTGTGGACACTAGCATGGGACTATCGAGAAACGATCGCGAGATTCTGCGAGTCTTGAACCGAGAACGTACCGCACTCGTTCATCGATGCTCCCACGATGCTCCATCGCGGATCCGCGAGGATAAAGCCTTGGAACTATCACGGAACGATCGAGAAATTCTACCAGTTTCAACCTGAAGGCAAGTCGCGTCTATACATTGATGTACTCAGGTTGTTACATCGCGGAACCGCGTTGAACCAAGTCCGAAACTTTCGCAGAACGGTCGCGAGATTCTGCCAGCATCCACCTGATCGCACCGCATCCATGCCCTCTCGGTGTTTCACCCGTATAACAGATCAACACGAAGCTATAACGTATTGCTCTTGCCGTATTTCGCGCTGCTTTCCGAATCTGCACATCATGAGAACACGGGACCGGGGAGAAACGGTCACAGTACCATATCGGATCGCGAGTGCACTGCGGTACTAGCGCGGTAAACTTGATAACGATCGCAGTACCAGCACGGTACGAGAATATGTGAACGGATGAGTCAATTAGGTAACTATCGCGGAACGGACGCGGATCGGCGACTAGGGGAGACGAACACGGTACTATCGCGGATCGCGGAAGCATCACGGTACTGGCGCGAAAGATTCTCTCAGAGTACGGCAGCGCACGGATGAGAGATATAGTTGGTGAAATATACGCTGCTAAAGAAAATGGGCAGAAGAACATTGGGAAAACGCGCACGAAACGGGACGATCCGATGGTTTGGGTATTTGGTCAGGAATGAGAACAAGTGGCCCAGAAGAAATCGTTATGATTTTGGGTGGACTTTGGGTTGTTTCGCAAAGTTCACTAATATATTTTGAGTTTGTGTTCTATACTCAGTTGTTTCTATTATATAATTTCGGCTTCGTTTATGACCGTGCAAGTCGATGAGCTTTAGCTGTATACAGCGTGGGACTCGGATTTTATGGGTGGTTGTACATATGCGGCTTAGGGTTCTAGTTATCCTAATTCCAGCGCGTTTTTACACGGGACCTTCCCAATTGTAGCTCAATCCAAACCAAGTAGCTTTTTGTGGTTTCTCAGCTACTATTTCCATCGCGACCACTACCTTTGAAAGTCTGCGCGGAAAACCGCGTCTCATTTCTCGAAGATTTTGAATGATTTTGCGCCATCATTCTAGAGGCGCATTTTTAACCCCGAACATTTCGAGGATCTCAGCCATTCTCAGATAATCGATTAAACTCGAGGATCAATGTGATTTTCAGACCCTCATGATGTCACGCTCACCTAGACCCACCACCACTACCCATGCAGCACTGTTTCTTCCGTTTCCGGGCTCAAAAAGTAGGTAACGGAGCGGCACGGAACAGCACAAAAACCACCCGAGACACGGAAACGGAATCGGAAACGGAACTTTCCGCACAGCCTTGATGGCCACTGAGGGCGCGATTATGCTTAGACATTCCCTTCCTTATGTGTTGTCGACTGAGCGGCGCACTACTCCAGGATCCCAGTTCGGGCGGGTCAATGTTCACCTAACCGTTTGAAGAGGGCCTCTTATTAGAGCTTGTTTCTCACTGGCCTGGATGTTCAAGAATGCCAAATGTTGGATGTTGCAGGTAGTCTATGGGGCACTCTAAAGAGCTCTCAATTTTGCATATCAACGGCAGCCACCGAACCACTGTGATTGACTAAGGAAATCCCGAAGACTATGTGGCAATGCCCGACACCTTTTATGGCAGAGCATCAATACTCGAACTAAATTTGCTCTAAAGCCCTCGGGAAAAGAAGGAAAATTTAAAACAAGCCTGTGCATTAAAACTCTCATGAAGACAAACTCGCTCACTCAGAAGTCGAAATTGTAGAACAAATTTCGCGATCCTGTTTCTACCCTGCCATGCAGATTCTCACTGTTATTGATTTGCAGCCTTGAGTTTCTCAGTGAGCGAATTTGTTTTCTTTCGTGCTTTGAGTTTTCTGATTTATTTCTCTGCCCATTGGGGATTCACATGTGGCTTCAAAAATTCTGAACGCGCATCATTGGTATACAACCCGATGCCTACAACACCCAGGGTCACGGCTCACTAAAACCTCGAGGAAGTGGCCTAGTTAAGCTCTGGGGCTCCTCTAAAGGCTCTCGACTACCCTAATCCGACGATGAGAGTCGTTTTGCGTCGAAACATCATTGTCACGATTACAATTCATGAGGCCCACCGCTCCGTTGCTTATGATAATCCACGTCGAGAGAACACTAGAGACTCTCAATACCTTGGTTTCTTCAAATCAAACGCACTGAAGTATCCTCTCCATATCAACTTTCCCATGAACCAATGTCGATGAGATCGTCAATTTTTTATTTATTCACATTTAATTCATAGAAATCAATATCTGATATATTACATACATACGATTATGCATAAGATTGATAGGTAATACATTTACAGGCACTCATTTGAGGATCAAACAGGGCTACACCGAGATAACAATGGCACTGTTCACGATTAAATACGTACTCGAGTTTTCATCGGAATGTCCCTTTTAAGGCCGTGATGATGCTTCCGGCGACAAGCGACGCGACGCAGTGTTTACCATCAGGATCGAACGAAAAGCGACATGCCTTATATGCACTGCCGCTGTCGCTAATCGCGAAGTATCATATAATCCCGGTCTAACACGTGTTCATGACGATAGTTTCGAAAAACACGAAAAACAAAAGAGAAAGCCAAACACTTGTGATTTTGGAGTTAGTTATACTTTCACGGTTAAGACGATGGGGTCAACCATAATCATGGCCTCTCCACATTTGACCACGGAATGTCAAAAAGAAACTGGGCTCGGTGCGTAAACGGATTCTCTAAGATTCCGAAAAAGACGTATTTTCAGACAATGGTTGTTGCGAACATTCGGGTAAAGTATGGATTCCCGTCAAGAGGATGAAGACAAATCCATTCTATCTTTCCATCAAAAACCACTGCTGATGACTGCAGGTGAAAGGGAGGTCGTGATGATGTCGATAACTGGGTCTCAAGAGAGGCCACCTTGAACAAGCGGTGGCTTTGAGAACTCTCTTGAGCCGTTTATTGTCTTTGAAAAAGTCTATCACCCCTCCCTACCCTATTTTATTTCTTGGAGCTATCACAATTTATCTCCCCGTCAAAAACTCAGAAACGAAGATTATCGTCAACTGTGCTTTTAATAGGCGAATGATTCAAGCTTTACACGGTAATTTCCTTTGAGTCATCACGTATTATGATTTATCCAAAGATTCTGATACTGAAGACACTGTTGGGAATAAGAGTGAGAACTTTGAGAAGCTGAGATCTGATCGTTAGCCTGAAATCAGTTCCAGTTATTGTGCGGTGAAAAAATGGATCCGCTTGTGGGAAGCAGCCCCAAACCGAAAAAGATGAGTACGGAGTATATGCATTCATTAGTACCTGTTGAACATTGAAGGGCTGCTGAGGTGGCATAATGGTAGGATTCGAATAGGTTCGCGTCACCAGATAGTGGTCACCTTGAATCATTGAGGGAGCAGCAATACTTTTTACATATGCCAAATGTTGAGGAATTGAAAGAGGAGGGTATTCAGCACAGATCGTCATTGGGACATGATTTATGACAGGCAGAGGTAGTGATTGGTTTTGGGTGATCACTATTGGAACAGGAGCTGGCTGATAAGATGTTGACGGCATATCACATGGCAACGGGGAACCTCCTTGATCAGTCTGAAAATAATTGGTCGCTTTACGTTGTATGCTTAGTATTCATTAGCGTCTGCTAGTGAATAAAGAACAGTGTTTCTGTCTAGCTCACTTTTGTGAATAATTCTCAAATATCCTTATTCTATAATCTAATAGGGAACCTGGCTAGCCATGTATGGGCTTTGAGATCGTGAATGTTTCTTGGTCTACCTCGAATACGCTCTTTTCGAATCTGTCCTTGGATTTTGCTACGGACCTTCTTCTTCTTCTTCAGCGTTTGTCACATTGTAGCAGGGTCCGCTTACTTTCTCAAACGTTGCCGCCATTTGACCTTGTCATTCGCATTGTCAGGATGGAGGCCTGCAATTTTCATATCGTTGTGCAAAACATCCAGCCATCTCTGCTTAGGTCTGTCCTCTTGGTCGCTGGCCCGTCACTTGGAGCTACATAGCCGCTTTCGCTATCAGTGTTCTCCAGCTCATAGAACGTGCCCATACCATCTTAGGCGATTTTCGCGAAGTTTGTCGAAATGGGCGCGACACCGAATCTTTCACGCACATCTTCATTCCGAACTCGGTCCAATCGGGTCAATCCACCACTCCACCTCAGCATCTTCGTTTCCATCACGCCTAGCCGTCGTTCTGCTTCCTTGGTCATTGGATAACACTCTGTGCCATACAGTGCGACGGGCCTCACAACCGAACGATAAATCTTTGACTTGAGCCTGTCGCAAACCTTTTTATCACAGAGCACTCCACTCGCAGTACGCCACTTCAACCAAGCAGCATTGATGCGTGCGTCGACTTCAGCCGTCAGCGTCCCATCATCGCAAAGCGTTGATCAAGATATCGAAACGTATGCGCTTTTCGCAAGACTGTGTTGTCGACTTGGATGGAACCGTCACAACTCGCATTTGTCATGTATTCGGTTTTTCTTTTATTGAGTCGTAAGCCGAATGCTGCCAGTCTGTCGTGCCAAGCTTGAACTTGTGCTTGGAGGGTTTCCTTTGCTGTCTGAGGCGAGCATCACGTCGTCAGCATACAACAGGGTCGGAGGTGCTGAACTCTGCAAATCTCGCGTGATGACATCCATGACGATGATGAAAAGCAGCGGGCAGAGGGCGGAGCCTTGATGAACTCCGACAGTGATTCGAAAAGGCCTTGATGTTCCTGCCGCGCATCGTATGCAACTTGACGTGTCCACGTACAAAAGCTTCACCCAATCGATCAATTCTTCGGGGACATCTCGGCTACGCAGAGCGTACCATATTACTTCGTGAGGGACTCTGTCGAACGCTTTCTCTAGATCAAGAAAGGCGAGGTAAACAGCTTTTCATTTTTCACGATGCTTCTTCACAAGAAGTCGGGTCGAATGGATAGCGTCAACGGTGCCGCAGTTGTTGACTAAACCGCACTGATTAACGCTCAACGACATCACGTATTATCCTATTCAGAATCTTCTCGAGAATCTTTATTGTACGGCTAAGGAGTCGAATGGACCGGTGGTTGCTACAGTCAGGAGGACTCCCTTTCTCCTTGAAAATCGGGACTGTGGTGTTCGACTTCCAGTCTGGGGGAGCCTTGCACTCAGTCACGATTCGGTTGAATAACAATGCAAGCCAGGCACTCGGGTTCCAACTCCGACTCTTCCATAACTCTGCGGCAATATCATCCGGTCTGGTAGCTTTGCCATTCTTCATCGCTTTCAAAGCCTCTGCCACTTCGCTTGCTGTGATCGGCGACTTTGCCTCATAAACGGGAAGCGCATGAGGAAACGGGGGATGCGGGAACTTCTCTGTTGAAACATCTTCGAAGTACAGCCGCCACTTTTTCTTCGCCTGCTCAGGATTCGATAGCAGCCGACCATCTCCTATCTTTATCTCAACAAACTTCTCTACATCCTCCGTTTTTCGGTTTGGTGACCTGACTAGCCGGTAGAGATCGCGCTCGCCCTCCTTCGTGTGAAGCTTGCGACATAAAGCTTCATATCGTTGACCTTTCGTTCTCACTACTGCCTTCTTAGCCGCACTTTTCGCGACTTTATACTCTTTCCAGTGGGGCGGGGGTTTTTCTCTTTGAGAAGCGTGGTAAAGCCTTCTTCCTTCGTACACACGCCTTTGCTTCGTCAGTCCATACCCACGCCTCCTTCTCGATGTACCTCCGTCAGGCTTTGTCGTTCCAAGAACGGAGCGAGCAGCGAACTATGCTCCTCTTTGCTTCCTCCCAGCTCTCTTCGACGCTTGTGATCTGAGGTAGATGGATCCGAACAATTACTTCGGGTGCCTTGTCCTTGAAACTCCACCACTTGATCCTTGCAGGACCTGTGAGGTCTGCGCGCTGTTGTTTCGGAGGGCTAACGTGGAGCGTGCAGATGAGTGGACGATGTTGAGTAGCCACCGCCTCATAGGGAATCACTTTGGCATCAGTAACTAACGTGCGGTCTTTCCTCCTCACAAGGAAGTAATCAATTTGCGACAAAACGGTTCCACTGTGATACGTTGCTGGCTGGAAGCCCCGTTTTTATACCATGTATTCAGCAGTATGAGGTCGTGACTACCAGTGTAGTCGAGAATCCGCTCGCCATCGTCATTTCTTCGACCATAGCCGAACCCACCATGACTGGGATGTCCATTGCTCGCCTGTCCCACGTGTCCGTTCAAGTCGCCAGCTACAACAAGACAATCTTCTACCGGAACGGCAGCGGTTTCACTATCAAGGAGTTTTGATTTTGCTACGGACCTATTCAGGATTATTACTGGTTAAAGTTACAACATTGTAAATCACAGATTTTGCATTCTCGTGTATCGAGCGAGGTGCTTCTGTGATTTGAACAACAGAACAACAGTGACGAGAACAGAGATATTACTCAAGCTTACAGAATCTGAGCGCTGCGGTCCCCATAACCTGTAAAAATGGGCAGGGCTTGGCGGGCGCTCGTGTTGCAAAGAATGCTTGCTGAAGGCATTCTCAGACATTCATGAAACCTTCTGAAATGTCGAAGCACGCTTACAGGGCTATTTTTTCTTGTTGAGGAAGACACTGAAAACATGTTCCCAAACTCGTCCCAATCACCAAAATTCCCGTGTGGAGTACCCCATGAGAAAAAAAGCGGTTAGTTTTTCAGATTTGAACCAGGAGTCAAATCTCGTTCGAAAGCCGATCCGGAAAAATCCTTCTTCTCGATACACCCCAATTCAACAAAAACTGCTCGAAACAGCTGCCTGTGATGACCTTCATGTGACAACAATATACAAATTTTAAAAGGTAATAAGTCTTTAATTATGGCACTGACGCAGTACATTTTAAAAAAGTGAACGGAACAGATTAGAGATTTACCGACTGCACTGTAGATGCATGCCTGGTTTCTGGCAGTCCTTTACACAGCACTCGACGATCTCGAAGGATTCGAAAAGGTAACCTGCCGGACGTGATAAAGAATCCTGGGATGGTACGGCCCAACGTTAATCCAGCCCTGTGCCACGAACACTTTAAAACTTGACGAACCGAGGAGCACGACATGCGGTAAACTTGCTATAGAACCTCGGAGACACACATGTTAAATAATGGCTCTAGCAATAAAGTATTGATAATAGAACTAATAGCCTTAGAGTATAGTTTGATATAATCAGAAAAAACTCTAGAGAAAAAGTACCCTTAATTTTAGATCTTCTGACCATTTGTGAAAAAACACAAAAATCAATCTTTGTGCCAAAACCCTGCAATCATAGAAAACATTATTTATATCCATCTTTGCAAGGAAGTATGCGCGCATATCGCCAGTGACGGGAACCGAACCCCTGACCGCATGCCTGAAACCGCCGCTCCATCCCTTGCAGGCGACGTGGGACGAAATAGCGGTGAAGACTTCGAGGCAATGACTCATCGCCATTAGCACATACCTCCACTTTATTTGGGGTTGGGTTGTTTCTTGCTAGATATGGAGTGATCAACATAAATAATATACTTACTAATATTGCATGAAATGGTGAAATGACCTCAAATTGATAGCGTAAAATAATACTGATTACAGGAAGTAACTTTCAAACTATTTAACCTGCGATCCGTAGCAAAATACAATAGCAGAATCGGAATGAGTGTCCGAATTGACCAGAGAAGGCACTAACAGAATATCAAAAGCCGATACATGGTTAGCAAGGTTCCTAGTAAGGAAAGGACGAATTACTATTTAGTTGGAGGCTTCTTTCATATGTTACAAATCAATCAACCATGTTTTCTGTCCATTGATCAGCAAATTCCTCGTAGTGCGAGCTAGGGCGGCACCAGAAATAACAATGAAAAGGGCTCAAATAGTCGCGCGCTCACCGACTCATTTCAAATCCTCAACCCTCTCGGAATAAATCGAGATAAGATAATAATAACCTGAATTGTTTCCGGCATAACTCATATAGCACTAAACTCCTGCTTTTTGCTAGCAAGTTAGGGACTACTATTCCAAGTCCATGGTACTTTGCTATCTATACTATCACTTCTCTTTCTACTCAATATGAGCAAACCTCAAAAAATCCCAGCATTATTTTGCAAAAACTTTCTCCGAATATATCGATCCTGGAAAAGTCATTAGTATCTTGGAGCGCTCAGTCTGATGGCAGGAAGCTGTTGTTATCACTATGATTGAACATGATCGACCGCTCCGCCGCTTAGAGCCTAACGGCTGGATTTTCGGCGGACAGCTGTATCCACGGCTCAGGACAGCTCGCGTTATGTTACTGTGGCACGAGGGGGTAAGCGTTATGCCCGGAAATGGGCGGGGCAGGGGCGGAGATTGAGCTGTCACCATGTGCGCAGGTGGCCGGTCGTGAACGAGGTGCCAACGAAGGTGAGGAGGAACAGCAATTATAGCGTCGCTCTCCACTACTGGCCGTTTGGACCAACTAAGCGAGCTGCTCAAAACCCAATCAATCCAGTTTTATAAAAGGGTTGCTATAAAGGTAACTATTTGCTAGAAACATCTCATTACCAATCTTGTATTACCATTAACATCATTAAATATTATGAACGCAACTTTTAATTACATATGTCCCTCCATAGGTTCTATTACAAATACTACAGCTTCCACAAAAAGAAGACTACACAGACTTTCCCGAGTTATGGTGGAGAAGACGCTTTAGTATGCCCACTTTTGCGTTTTCGCCCCTTTTCCCCTGAATAGCAGCGGTATTGTGCCCATGTGACTCAAAATTCGAAAAACCGAATAGATTACTAATGACTCAGCTTCTTGAAAAAAGAGCATTATCACAACCCTCGAATGAATTCAAATATGGATCGAATAATTGAAAAAAAAGAAAACTGAATTCACTAACAAGGCAGAAAAACTTGCTCCACATACCATTGAGTTCCAAGGCGCAATTTCAATATATTGTAGAGGAAGGACAGTGCTCCAATATTCCTCACTCAGACGCTCGGCTCAGTGCCCTAACAGAGGAACTACTCTAAGTCATACTAACCATTCTAAATAAAAATGTACTTTTCCCCAGAACCATTTTTGGACGTAAAGAGTCGAATAACATGCCCATCGCCCAACTGCCTGGTTTTACTCTGGAAGAAGTTATGGAGGCGTTTTTAAAGCTTTGCAGTGAAGAAATTACTACCCCTATAGGCTTTTTGGAGTCTTTTTTTAATTTTTCGGATTTTGTTAAAAACATGTGTGTAGGGGTAATGACTGGCTGAACACTGAATCTGGGGTTCGCTTGTCGAAATTGTGGGGTTCGCTTGTCGAAATATTGTAAGGTTTACTGTAGGTTACGGTAGAGTAATATGCCATTTACAAAGGCCAGTGGTCGCGATCAAATATATCTTGTCTTCTTAATTTTTCTCTCCCAAATCTCCTATAGGTCTACCGAGTAGTAGGACCTATAAGAAAGAATCATGAACAAACTTCACTGTTTTGGGCCGAATTTGGAACCTGAACTTTCTTGTCTTTTGATGGTGGACGAGCCCTCTCCACATCGCCATCGGCATCGATGACCTCTTATATCAAGAAACATCAGCTAGCTTGAAATTGAATGTCAATCAATGAACCTTCGAATTTATGTACACATCTAGATCAAAAACATTGACTGAAGTGATGCTTTCATTATTCAACTGTTTTTATTCGTTAAAATTTGCATTTATTTCGTCCTCTGAATGTCGATGATTTTTGACTGCTCGGCATGAGACTGCGTCTGTTTCGTCATCGCTGCGTGTGCACGTGTGCTGAACTAGCTTCTTTGGGCCCTAAACTCTCTATTTGTAGACCGTTTTTCACCGCGCGCTGCCTTCATAGTTTTTCAGCTGTTGTTTTGATCTAAGCTGATTTTGTAGTTTTTTTCGATAACGTTTTCATCGTGACCACTGCCTTTAGAGCAAGGGCCTACCTTAATAATCCGAAAATCGACATATGGACATCAGAATTCGTATTTCGGCACCACAAATAACCCCACATAAAGAGCTTTTGGAGCGAATCTACAGGCCTCTGACCAAACTACCGTATACCCACCGTAATCTGTACCGTAAGCTGCTCAGAATGATCAAGCGACATCACGAATTCGTACCGAACACTCAAATATGCCCAGAAGATAGTTGAACCGATATTGAGCCCATCTGTCGTCCATTCCAGGAAAGTGTCAAAAGTCGGTTTCGCATGTCAAATTTTACTACTGCCGAGTGGGGGAGCTTTGAACAAATGTTGTCAAAACTTTGCCGAAAACGACACAAACTAATAAACCCTAGATTCACGCTGATCAGCTTTTAAATAACACGGGCGCCCCGGTAATTTCAAGTCTAATCTGGAACAACTAGATCCACATTGGCGACGGAGTGAGCTCCGCCCGGTGTGCCAGACGGAGGGCCGTCGTGCTAACGAGGGCGCCCACTTTGCCGCTGAAATAACAGCGCGGCGTTGTGCCCATGGTAAATTAAGCTGATATTACAGCGGGAAAGCCTAGAAAATGGCTAGTAAGAGTGCTGAACTCGTGGTAATAGTGAGAGGTCTTAGGGTGCTTTCAAGAAATACTACCTCAAGGTTATGGTGAGTAGGATGAGTACTGGTGTAAATATATGTTGTTAATAAATATATATAAAATATATTCACTGAACCATCTTAGTGTAAAGGGGTCTAGAAGCGCCCTCTGTATTTAAAGGCATCGTTCACGATGGATTTCGTTTTCGAGTTTTCCATATATAATGAGAGCTATAGTTTTCTATATAACATCTACGTTGAAGAAACCATGAAAAAATTGCACTGAAACCCCTTTTCCTAGACCCAAAATATCTCAATCGGCAAACTTTTCCAAGAAAAGGAAGAGTCGATCGTTAGAGATAGCTGTTTTGACCGACGATCTCACGATCAAATGGAGTTTATCTTTCTTTCAAGTGATTTGTTGAGAAGGAAAGGCTAATCGATGTGTGTAAAAAAGTCATTCTTCACTTAATCGTTTGGTTTATTCCATCAACTTCCCCTCAGTTCCACTATATCAAATGCTGAAAATTTACTTATATGATATCTGACACCAAATTGTGTCAGATGACTGACGGAGGGCCGGCCTCTTTTGACGGAATTTGAGACATTCAACCTCAATTATCTTCACAATAAGGCGTTTTCGACCACACAAACTCTCCCTACGTTCTTAGGTGGGCCCAGAGAATCATTTGAATCGAAAAAACGATAAGCGGTTTTCAGCGCGTACGATGCCTTTAAACTATTTGTCTGGGAGTGATGCGTCCAGACAAGCCCTGAACACGATTATGAGGCCCGTTTCCGGATTTTCGAAGGTTTACTGCGCTTTTTGGAGGGTAGAATAGGTACGAAAATCAAAGAAAAAGCCTATAACTTTCTCTTTCACAATGAGGTCTAGGCAGCTGCGAAATAGGCATATTCTGGACTTAACGTCCAAAAATGGTTCTATAAAAAGTACATTTCATTTGGAATGATTAGTATAACTTTAAGTAAGTTCTCTCTTGTAGGAGAATTCACAGAAATTTTTTTCAAAGCACGTTTAATTTATGTACTGTCACAGACCTACCTTGCAACCACAACATGGTTCTCCAAATTGCACTACGGGAAGTTTAAAAACGCAGTCCCTAGTAAGTAAATCACATATTCTGGAAATTCAGAAGTGTATTAAAAACTTTTCCGAACAAATGAGGGATATTCAAATCCCGAATACCTCAGAAGTACTCACTGTATTCAGTTATTAATTTGCGATTTGGTTTCAAGTCTACTGTACCCAGTAGACTTGGAACCAAATCGAATAACTCCTTTACGGTTGATATTGTTCTATCTCACTACACTTTAAATTTCTCTCCTTTTCTCCCCTCAGTCAAGTTGGCTTCTGAATGAAACTCGTTCAGATTTGGTGGACGCTGCTCCAGTAGTGAGTGCAGCGCTATAATTGGCGAGATTCCTCGCGCCTCCGTTTACGACCGGCCATCTGGGCAGTTGATCGACAGCCGAGCTCACCGCCCCCGCTCCCGCCCCATTTCGGGACATAACTGCAGCTTTTACCACCCGTGGCACGAAGCGCCAGCACGGCATCCCTGAGCGGTTTGAAGACAGAGCTACCAGTTTTCTCCTGTATCTGCCTCACTCGTTAGGCATCTTTCGCAGCCCTCAGCGCAAGCGCGGCACGCTCGTGACGCGCGGAAGCTAACTATGAACCCGAGCAACTATGACTCGGCTCTCTGGCGGCACCGCCATGGTGGGTACGGTTAAAGTTGGGCCTCAACTGTGAAACGCACAGAGATTTCCTTGGCTTGCATTCGCCAATATAATGGCGCGGAGTAATCCCAGAATTATCTATGCCGGAGTGGACTTAAACTAGAGAAGAGAGGCAGAGATTCAGAAGTGATGAGAAACCGCTATTGTGGTTTGGGCGGCGCCAAGTTATGGCGGGGCTGGCAGAGCGGCACCTTGCAGCCCCCACGCGAGAGTAAAAGTTTCATAGTCTACCGCCTGTCCTGCAGCTGTGCCGCGCTTGGGGTGAGAACTGTGAAAGATGCCTTAGTACCTGGCTTGTCAGCCCTCTACTCAAAAAATGAAAACAAGTTACTTGTAACATAAAGAAGGCCGAAAACAAGTTACTAGTAAAATATCTGGAGGCCGATGTAAGTTACTTATGCGACTTATCTCAGGATCATTTAAGTTACATGTAACATATCGGCAGAGGATACTGCATACGGTGCGCTGCTCCGATATGCTACATGTATCCTAAATGACCTGTGAGATAAGTCGCAAGTAACTCACATCGGCTCAGATATGTTACAAGTAACTTGTTTTCGATTTCTGAGAGGACACTGTGTGCAGTGCGTCTCCAGTATGTCATTACATGTAACTTAAATGGCACAATATAAGTCGTCAAGTAACTGCTAACCGTCGGCTTCCAGAAGATATTTCCAAGGGGATGTACGACGCACTCTCGCGGGGTCAGGGCTTACGACTGGCGTTGGCGCTGTTATGATTCAATTAACCAAGTTTGAGGTGCTTGACCCCCTCACCAGCAGTGGGGAAGGCCCCGCTCAGAATTTTTCGCGTAGCGTGTGGTCTGAGACCCACTCTCTGCGTCGCTTGTCGTCTGCGTCACGTGATGGCCATCCACAGTGAGAATATAAATGTATGTTACATGTGATATAAATGTAAGTTACTTGAGACACTCAAGTAAGTTACATTTTTATTACGAGTAACTTGCTCTGATTTTTCTGAGTATCGGTCCTTCTTTTTAATGCCGCGCGTACTTGCGCCACTCTACCATTATATTTCAAACGTGCGAACCTTGGGGACAGCGCGAACATGTGTGTATGGTCCGTGTCCCTTAATCAGTGAGAATGGTTAGATTGCAGAGAGATTCGTTTCATTGCAGCATTAGCCGTTTCGCCTCTAGGATAGCAGTATCACAACAACACTCTTCAACTGCAGAACAAGGATCATTCACCACGTTTTTTAGATGACTTTATTTCAATATTTAACTTTAGCTAAAATCGTATGGCTTACCCCTACACTTCTTAAATCGTCAAACATCTCTGTCAAAGTGTAGTTTCCAGGCGGCTGGAGCAACTTGAAGTGCTGAGGCTCGTCCTCCACCGGATTCGTCATTGAATACGGCCGCTTCTAAAAAGTAAACGATGCACATCGCAAAATGACTGCCGCAGTTAGCCTTTGGATACTTTAGCATTCACTATCTCTACGTGGAACATCAATGATATCGTCTGAAAAGTTTTTTTCCATAAAAAATCGTTAATCTCACTCTAGGAGTGAACACAGCTATGTCTGTTTGTGTCTGTTTGTCGCACAAATCATTCGGCAACTTCTCTCTGCTGATAGACAAATGTTCCATTTCCGTTGTATTCTCTTCTTCTGTAAACGGCCCCACTGGAAAGCACCTGAATAAACGTAAAGGAGTTGTTGTTTCGGATTGTAACATACCTAGGGCTCAGTCTTCAATTAATGATGCACAAGTTTTTCAATCCTTACCATAACTTTGAATTCGGTATTTCTTGTCATTTAGTCACAGCCCAACTCCACAAAGTTCAAGCCAAAAGTCGTTACAGTGAGGCGTACGTTGACTATAAATTAACACGTGAGAGACCGCGTTCCACGGAAAATCGACGCAGAAATTCGAGCGCTCCACGGCCCATCATGTTGGTGAGTTTTGAAAGAGGTTTCCGCTGTGCATGATCCCGTATGAAAGCATTTTAAGGTGCTTGATGTCCGCCCACCAGTACTAGAAGTCCGTTTCAGTGTGAGTCTACTAGCTAGGAGGTTCTTTTTTTAAGAAAGGTTAAAACGTCGAGTCCATGACGTGGTTGAGCACTATGATCACGCGGCCTCTTACGTGTTAAGGAGATTTATTCTCTCTCAATTCTTACAATAAAAGCACTGCTTGTTTGCGGCTCAGAGCCAGTCTGAGAAATTTCAAAGCCACAAGCATTTGATAATATATTTTTGGATGCAGAGAAGCAAGGGAGTTGAAGCGCAATCAAAGGTAGGCATCCTCATTCTATGGAAAACACGTACCCCTCGAGCAGCTGGTTGTTGTGATGCCGTGATGTGCCACTAAAATCGAAGGGTAGGTAAGAAGCTCCGCCGATATTTCCACAAAATGAAGCATTCTGAGGTAGTGGCAGTCCGGACTCCAACACAAGTGGAGCGTAAGTTCTCGATGTTCAAAGGACTCTAAGGCATAAATCAGGTGTAGTCGAAAAGAAGCCGATTATAGAAGTAGCTGCTAGTCAAAAACTTCCTGACTCAAGGGACACATAACAAAATTAGCTGCTCCCGAAAAGTGCTCCGAACGTTTCTCTAGAGATTTCTTTCTCCCAATTTCTCTTACTCCGTCGTTCAGAAAATATTTCTAGCTCACAGCTGATTAAGGCTGAACATGGCGATCTCCGTAAGTAACTATATGTTTTCGAACATATGCCATGTATGCTTGAAAAGCGTTTCAACATCCGAGAACTACCGATCAACTTCCATTGAAAATCTGACAATTATGCACAACCTCTTGTTGCTGACTCAAGCGAATTCAAGTTTTCTGCTCAGGTCGAAAGCGTTCCTCGCCCTTTTACCATTATGCGAAAATGGAAAAATTGTGAGTTCCGTCAATCGAGCTCTTGGTTTACACCTAGGCAATGAACCGTACGAGTTCGGAGAGTGTGAAACTGTCGCAGCAAGCGATAAACTGCCTTGCACAGACGCTGGAATTTTTCCTCCAGGTCCTAAAGGCTGTGGTCGCGACCAAATATGCCTGTTGTCTTTTTCTCTCTAAACCCTTTTTTAGGTCTCGAGTAGTAGGACCTATAAGAAAAAATTGCGTAAAAACCACTGATTTGGGCCCAATTTGAGCCTTAACTTTCGTCTTTTGATGGTGGACGAGCCCACTTCACATCATCGGCATCGATGACCTCTTATATCAAGAACATCAGCTTGCTTGAAATTGAATTTCAATCAATGAACTCTGGGATTTATGTACACATCTAGTCAAAAACATGGACTGAAGTGCTTTCTTTCATTGCTGAACTGTTTTTATTAGGTAAATTTGTATTTATTTCTTGCTCTGAATGTCGATGATTATTGACAGCTCGGCATGAGACTGCGATCTTTTTGGTCGGCGCTGTGCACATGTGCACGAACTGGCTTCGTTGGACCCCCTGGAAACTCTAATTCTAGCCCGTTTTTCACCGTGCTACCTTCATAGTTTTTCAGCTGTTTTTGATCTGAGCTGATTTTTTAGTTTTTTTCGATAGCGTCTTTCATCGTGACCACAGCCTTTAACCACTAACTCATCCACGATAAACCGTATTTCACTGGACAAATACCAACATTTGTCGTTTATTGCCAAATGGTGTGAGACAGAAAAACGCTTCTGAGTGAGAAACGTTTCGACCCAAGCCAATAACTCAGATTTGGGCAAGTGAGTATCACATAAAGCAGGGGCTAGCATTGTGAGGTAAGCATCGTTGGTCTAGTTAATTGGCACGATTTCGAACAATTGGATTAGGATATTCTGTTCGGTTAGGTTCACTCATACTGCCGTACAAGAACATCTTGATGTGTTTCCAACAGTGTACCGGATTTGTAGTCCACCGCAGCGGCCATCGATGCGAAAGGGAGAACATAGTTCGAGGGAGAGTATACAGGCTTGAGTATTATCGTTTCTCCAAGTTCGACTCTCGATAAACCTCGGCATCAGAACAATGTGTTGAACGTTCGTCTGTAGCACGCACGAGGTGGTAAGATGACTTTATTGACTAACGTTTCGGCGGATTCGCCCTCGTCGGATTCTGAAACGGTCAAATTTACTTGTAAAAGATCGACTCCGGTACAGGGCAAGGATTGACTGTGGGCCTACAAGCGCAGGGCAGGTTCGGGCGTTTCCCCCCATCCCGTTCCCCCAGACGTACTTCAAGCAGCAAGAGCCCAATATACGCGCTGATATCAATTTCCGCCTCTTCACCGATGAAGTTTTCAGGGTTCTGAGACGGTTTCAAGCAGGCAAAAGCGCTAAAAACCTCAGCCACTCCCAAATCCTGGGCTTGAAAGAGGTTCGAGAACATGTGGCTTCCAATACTATACGGCTGTCCGTTAGCGACAAAGGAGGAGAATTTGTTGTGACACCTCACGATATGGACGTGGCTATCACCGAGCATCATCTTTCGGATACGTCTATCTATCGTGTAACCTCCGAAAAAGAGTTTAAGTCGCAATACCGCAAGCTAAACAAGTCCTGGGTGATGGAAGCAAAATCGTCTGGGCTAGCTCAGTCGATAATCACGCGTTTGAAAATTGAGGTTCCTACATCTCCAGTATTGTACTTGCTGATAAAAACCCATAAATTCGGGTCAACGGAGGACCTCACACTAATTGATCCAGCCGCAATCAAGCGTTCGCGCCATCATTAGCTGCGTGGGTGGTCCCTCCGGCCGGATAGGGTGGTTTCTCAGCTCAATACTAACCCAGCTTCTTCAATTCATCCCAGCGCACTTACCCAACACTCAAGCCTTTCTAGACCATTTCCGGTCTGCAGAACTCAGCAGCAACTGTGTAATGGAATCCTTCGATGTTACAGCGCTATACACCAACGTTAGTAACGATGCGGCTATGGAAGCGGTTTTTGAGCTTCTAAATCAACATCAGAGCCGTATTAACATGCACGGGTTTTCTGTACACAGCCTAATGGTTCTTCTCAAGGAGTGCCTCGGCTGTAACGTTTTCAAATGAGCGGGCAAATATTTTGCGCAGTTAAGGGGGCTGGCTATGGGCCAACGGTTAGCACCAACGCTTGCTATCGCTTTCATGGCGAAAATCGAGGCACCCGTGCTCGAATCTGTTCCGTTGTTCTACCGGCGCTACATCGATGACTGTCTCATAATCTGTTCAACGCAGGAGGAGATGGACAAATGTTTCGCCCTAATGAACAACCAGTCAGAGCTGACTCATTTGACTTAATCGGTTGGCTTTCGCCTGACGCGGTCATTCCGCATCTTCACCGAGGTGTGCCGTCCTAGTAGTCAGCCGTGTCCATTTTTCACGGTCTTCAGCCACAATTTGAACACATTCCATCCAGCTGTCACTATTCCATTTCCTGCGAAACGAAACATCGCGCCTGAACTGTCTTTCGATGCCGAGTGACTTTAAATCCTCTTTAACCACATCCGTCCAGAACTTTCGCCTACGCCCAGGTGGCCGTTTCAGACAGGATTTGGAAGCATTTTTAAAGCGTGTTGTACGAGACGATCCGGCGTTCTTCTTAGTATATGCCCGAGCAGTCGAAGTCGACTTTCCATTGCTGCTTGAGATGGCGTTAGGAGATGCTGGCACCTCCTCGTGTCAAGCGTTGATGTACTGCGTCGATTTCCTTGTAAAGGTCTTCGTTATGGCATACACGCGGCCAGAAATATCCAAGCAAACGCCTAAAAAGCTTCCTCTCCGTGCAATCCAACCTTTCCATCTGCGTTTTCCGGTGCTGCCCACGTCTCGATCCGATCGCGATAGGGCGAATAGCGGATAGGTAGACGCGCAACTTGACTTCCTTCGCGATGGTGGTAGACCACAAACACTTGGTTAGAGAATTGAATGCAGACGTAGCTGCACATCGTTGTCGAATATCCGCTGCATAACTACCATCGTTCTTCAGCAAACAGCTCAAATAACAGAAATCGTCCACCAGTTCGATACGTTGTCCGTCCACACAAACTCCAGTTGAAGGCCTCTGAGAGACCCACATCTGCTTGCATTTGTCGGGACGAAGACGAAGTCCATAGGCTGCGGCATACTTCGAAACGAGGTTCACAATCCTTTGCAGTTTTGCGTTGTTTTCAGCGAATAACACAATGTCGTCGGCGTACTCCAGGTCGACAAGGGAGCGTCCTGATGGTGTTAGGATCACATCCGCAGGAAACTGTTCTGCAACTCTACGCATGATGTCATCAACGGCGAAGTTGAAAAGAAAAGGTCCTGCAACGGCTCCTTGCCTTGCTCCTGTTTTCACCTCGAAAGCTGACGTAAACTGACAGGTGTACGAACTGCTGCTGTTGTTCCTTTGTTCATGTCCTCGATTAACCGAACATACTTTTCCGGGACTCCATCTGCTCGCAGAGCATTGAGCAATCGATCACGATGAGGAGAGTCGAACGCGGCTTCAAAGTCCAAAAAAGCAAGCTGTAATGGCTTCGAAAACCGCTGCCACGATTCAATTACTCTTCTCACGACGAACACTTGGTCGATGGTCGATCTTCCAGGTCGAAAACCGGCTTGCTCATCTCTGGTCGTTCCTTCACGATGTTTGATAAGTCGCTCGAGAATGATACGTTCTAAAACCTTGTACATGACACGAAGTAGAGAGATTCCTCTGTAGTTCTTAGGATCCGTGACGGATAGCTTCTTGTGAAGAGGTACGATGATCGCATGTCTCCACGAATCGGGTATCCTTTCGCTCATCCATATGGCACGGATGGTGTTGGTCATTTCACGAATCCCAGACGGAGGAAGAGCTTTCAGCATTTCAGCAGTGATGTTGTCATCTCCACCTGCCTTTCCATTCTTCATTTTCCGGACACAATCCAAAACTTCAGACTCAGTCGGCGGTTCCTCACTGACATCGTAATGTGCTCTCTGAACATGCGGGAGCTCAGGTACTGATGGCGCTGGACGATTCAGTAGTGAACTGAAGTAATCCTTCCATATTGGCAGCGTCGCATCACCAACTGCAACTCCATTGGTAGTGTTCAAAACAGGAGAACATCTCTTCATCTTCCCTTTATACTGTCGCAGCAACGTGTAGGCTTTCTTCGGATTCTTCTCCTCCCAAGCCTTCTCGAACTCCTTAGCTCTACACGTCCACTCTCGTTCGCGGTCACTTTGAAGCTGCCGACGCAACTTCCTCCTCAGACGCTTCTCCTCCACGAAGTTTCCTGCAGTTCGGAGAGCACATACTCTGTTGTAGGTAGATGTTGTTTCTTCTGAGACGTAGGCGAACTTCTTCTTAGGCTGTACAACCGGGAGTGCCTCTTTCGAAGCGTCCTGGATGCACTTGACAAAAGAATCCGCGTCGCAAAGTTTCTTCTTAGTCCGTACTCGATGTAGAATAGAAACGCGTTGTCGGAAATTCCTTCTGCACTCTTCATCTCTGAGACTTGTCATGTCAATCCTCTGGAAGGCTGAGCCCCCGCTTCCTCTTATGAATCCTCGCAGTGAAGTTCAACAGAACAGGACGGTGATCCGAATCGAATGCGACATCCCACACAGCTCTAGATCTTCGAATGTCCGATACTGGAATATTCCTCGTCAGGACATAGTCAAGCTGTAGTTTCAAAGTTGTCATCTTCCGCTTCCGCTGCTCTTCTGGAGATAGCCGGGTTGGTCCCTGCCACGTAAGCTGATGGCGGCGATGATTCCTCTTGAATGTCGATGCAATAATCAGACCACTGCGTTCACAAAGTCGACAAGGCGGTAGCCATTGTCCGATGTTTGCTCCACTGGGTAGAACCATTTACCGAGTACTTCCGGATTCCTGATCAAGTCCCATCTTCGCATTTGCGTCAATCCCCACGACAACAGCATGTTGACGAGGTATCCTGGCCAGCAACGTATTGAGTTCCTCATAAAACGCATTCTTCGAATCGTCTTCGGCGGTTTCAGTGGGCGCATGAGCACTCACTATCCCAGATTGAATCCGCTACCAGATCCCGCAGTCGTACGAATGCATTCCGACACGACGTTGAGCCGAACTCCTTGACCATACCATTGAAATCCTTCCTTACAGCTATTGCACAGCCTCCCACTCTCCTATCGTCAGCGTTACCGCAGTAGATGGTGTACTCTCCGACGCTGATGACGGGTCTATCCCTTGAGGCGGGTTTCCTGCAAAGCAGCAAACGGTGCATGGAAATAGCCTGAAGTCTGGATAGCGCAGTTTTTTGGATATCACTCGACAGCGATCGACAGTTCAGGGTGGCGAAATTGTGGCTTGTGGCCAAAGACTCCATGACTCCCTAGGTACGGATCCTAAGGTGTTATGGACCAAAGGCCTTAGTGTGCCGGACGGCGACACCTTTATGCAATGTGCGGGATACTTTCGCGATATAGTTGTGCACGCTATATCGCTCCGAACGTTCCTGTGTACCTCAAACGTCTGCTGGGTTCAGTAGAAGTAGGGGCACCAACGAGCAGGTACCAACAGACTTGTATACACACCCCCAATATCAAAATAACCCGGGAAAAGCCGTCAGCGGGCTGGTTACCTTTCCTAGACGTCCAAATTAAGCTGGTAGGGGGCAGCAAAACCACAAAAGCTGGTAGGGGGCAGCAAAACCACAAAATGGTACCGCAAACCATCAAGCAAAAATATTCTCGTCCACTGGCGGTCCGCGCACCCTACCCAGACAAAAAGAGCGGTGGTTAAAAACATGTTTCGCACCGCTAAAAATGTGTGTTCTGGCGCAGAAGAGCGTGAGGAGTCGAAAAGGCTTGCTAGCCAAATTGCGACACTCAACGGCTACGAAACACATTTAGGAAGGACTAGGCCCACCCACGGCGGCCATCGGGGCCGGAACATGCAGCCTAGCGATAAAACCCTGTTCAACATGCCCTTCATTTCCGGAAGAGGTGAGCAGCGCTGTCAGAAAATGCTTGCGCGGGCGGGATTGGAGGACTCTGTATCTTTACTGACCATCCCTCCCAGTAATTTAAAGCAGCAGTTGGTTCGCAATCGCCGGTGTGACCGCGCATGCGTTGCCCCACATTGCGTCATCTGCCCAGCAGGCAAGGAGGGCGACTGCGCTGCTTCGGGCGTAATCTACGTTATCACATGTCAGAGCTGCGGTGAGGAGTATATCGGCGAAACGGCTCGCCCCTTACATGTGCGAATTAGGAAGAACACCTAGATGGCAAAGAAAGGTCGCGGGTCGGCACTGCACTGGGTTGCCACAGGGTTAATTGCCATGAGGGAGATGATTTTGAGGTGAGAGTGGAGATCCTAGCGCGGGAGACCCAGGATAGCGCGCGAATAGCGCTGGAAGCGTTATAGATCAGTGCGAAAGATCCCAATGTCAACTGGAAGGAGGGGGTATAAATATAACACGGAAACTCCAACCCTACATCAGACTCGGCTTCTGATTAGGGTACTTTCTGTCACTCTGATACCCGCTTTGTTGTTTTACTGATCACATGGTTTTCTGAGGACTTTTGAACAGGTATGCCACTCAGTTCTATGTTTCCGTGCCATTCGTTTTGGAAAATTTGTCTGAATTTCTGTAGGATAGTATCTACATTTGGCCGATTAATTTTACAAGTAAATTTGACCGTTTCAGACTCCGACGAGGGCGAATCCGCCGAAACGTTAGTCAATAAAGTCATCTTACCACCTCGTGCGTGCTACAGACGAACGTTCAACATATTATCGTTTCGTCGGTGTTCCTTGTGTGTTCCCTGCTGACAGCGAAGGGCGCAGCAACCGCCTACAAACCGGCATTCCACGTGTTCCAAACTAGCATGCCTCGAAATTTTACTGATTTATTTTATTCGGCTTTAAGTAGGCAGAACACAACCCAAGCAGGACCGTAGCGTAGCGTTATACCCGTCGCAAATGCGATGTCTAGCAAAATACAGCAAGGCATACAACACTGCACGCACACACGGACTCACCCGAAGAGGTCGGTAAGCAAAGGAATCTCGCCAGCATTGGAGAAAACCTGCGCGAATTGAAGATTCTCACACATGGCATTGGCCAGCATCTGCAAAAAAAGACGTCACTCCAAACAGGAGCGACTGGGAATAACAAAAAAGCTCTGACATTTATTCGACAGGCCAGTCTGCCCTCAAGATATAAACGTCATGTTCATTTTGGTTGAAACTGACTGTCAGACCTTAACCAATAATTTTTTCTTATCTCACAAAGATTCGAGAAATCCAAAATCATTTTTCGGTTGGCTTCTTTTTTTTCAACATGTAGCAACCAAAAATTTAGCGATCGAACAGGCAACTGAGCAATTGGCAAACTGGCAGGTAATACATGTTTACACAACCAACAGCGACTTGGAAGGTTTTCGCAGTGTTTTACATGGCACGACTACCGGCAAAGACTAATAATCTCACTAACAAGGGAGGGTTGCGCACATAAACTGGAGTTCCAAGATGCAACTTTATTATGTTCTAGGGGAGGACAGTGCGCCAGTATTTCATACTCAGAATCGGCTAAATGCCTCAGAGATTCACAGGAGATTTCCACGAGTGAATATTTCCATAGCTTTGCCAAAGGAAAAGGGGTACACGAATGGCAATTTTTCGGGCGTTCAGAAAAATTGTTTCGAATTGGGATCAAAACTTGTTTCTAGAGGTTGTTTTGGGTGATGATTACGAATCTGAGGACTATTTGTTGATACTTGAAAAATTCCGTCTGAATTGGTCCGAAGCTTAAAAATGGGCGAAACTTTGCTGCCCAAACGTAACTTTTGACGATTTCGCGAATCCTACGATCAAATTGCTTCGAAACTTGTACACAGGTGCTGTTCGGTATGCGTAACACGAATTTACGTTGATCGATTTTCAATAAATTTCGGCAGGTTACGGTGGGTATACGGTAGCTCAGTCAAAGTCTTACACCTCATTCATACTTTTGCGATAGCGGCAAATGCCGCGCATTATCAGCAGAAAAATGAGAATTTAGATGTCTGATACCATTATCAGACACCTGGTTTCACATTTTAAAGCAGTATCAGACGTCTGATTTCTTATTTTTCCACTGATAATCGCGGCATTTGCCGCTATCGCAAAAGTATGAATGGGGTGTTAGATTCACATCAAAATTCCACTTTGGGTGTTATTTGGGACGTTGAACACGAATTTGGGGTCCATTTTTCGATTTCCGAAATCGTAAGGTTAGTAACGCCAGTTAAAAGGCATTATGCCTACCGTAACCTACAGTAACCCTAAGTCTGGCGAGGACTAGACCCCAGATTCGGGTTCAGTCAGTTGAAAGTTTTGAGCTAAATTCGAGAATTGTTTTCTTAACGCCCCAGAAAATCCCTGATACCTTTACCTCTTTATGAAGCAATGAAAATGCCGTTTTTGGAATACCCGCAGCCATTTAGTCAATTTCAACCACAGGTCATTTATCTCCTCTCACAGACCTACAACAACGACAACATGGTTTTCCAAATCGCCAACGGAAGGTGACAAGTCTCCCTTGTAAGTGCTATTGTTAACACTTACAAGCAATGTATGTTTAGTGAAATTCCTGTGGTTCTTACGCATAAAGGCGCGGAGCGGAGGTTAGAGACAGTGAGAGAGCTAAACTCATTTATGGTAGGAGTCGGCGGTTTCCGGGTACCTTTTCGACAATCGTTTCGGGACCCAACGCCCGATTTCTCTACGTCGGAACCGTTTCGCAACTTCATTCAGCTTCATTGTGCGCGTTTCCTTTATGGTTTCGCTCTGACTCAGATATTTCCCGGGTCCGACCCCAGCCTGAACGGGGTCCGACCCCAGAATTCTGTCGGGTCGGGCCCTTCCTTTCTCCTTCCACGTCGGCCTAGTTGCCCGACGTGGGGGGAAAATAACTTTGCCCGATGTGGGGGGAAAATGCAGATTCTGCTCGACGTGGGGGGAGAATGCAGAGACTGTGACGTCATCGATCCGCAATTCCACGCTTCGGATCGCTCCGCCCTAGCTACCTATGTTCAGTAACCGAATATAACGCCAGCATTTTATAGCAACCTTTATATACCTGTATCCTAATCTACAGAACCTTTCGTTTATGTTTCTGCTGTCGAGCAAGACTTTCATTTCTGCCTCTGTTTCTTCTCCTTATCCGCTCCTCCTTCCTCCTGGTCCCTCGTTTTTGCTGTTTTTACCAGTTTCCATTCCCTCATTCATGCTCAACTATTATTATTTTTGCGCCCTTTCCGTTACAATTGGCCGAGGACTTCGTCTCGCTTGAGCTCTTCTATGCAGTTTCCCTATCGAGCTGTTCAGTTGTGTCCTCCATCTTTCTCTCTATCTTGAAAAATGATTGATTAACAGAAAATTTTATCAACAGATGTACTGTGCTTATCTGGGCTAAATTCCGGTTCGCAATTGCGTATCGACACGCTTTGCGACCGCACGCTCCCGAGTAACAAGAGCTTCCAGCGCCGCAGACGCCGATCTGCTGACTCTAGGTGGGTATTGGAGACTGGGAACTACGAAAAATTTGAGAAAATCGTATAAAAAAGCCATATCGAGTCAGCTTTGGCGCTGGAAACCCGCACAAGCACAGCAAAAAACATGATTGAGCAGGTATAACAGACAAAACATAACAGTGCTCAAAGTACTGGCTAGACAGAGCATATTCAAATCGAAATTCACACGAAGCGCAGGCAGTCCCCACAATAACTCTTAGCAGCCACTGTCAGTATGCTGTAAATCGAAAAAATTGAAAATTATGAAGACGCACGTTTTGTTATATTCCCCATATCTAAACTGGAGATGCCGGGATCTGCTCGGGTTCCGCTATCTAGGATATAAAAAGGACTTTCTTGCGACTAATCAACTATTGTAGTATCAACAGATTGCACGGGTACGAAAACGTTCCCGTTTTATATGAGTTTTCAACTGAAAAAGCTGGGATTTCTTTAACGATGATTTTTCAGAACCGTTAGAAAGCAGCGTTCCGTAGCTCTTGCACCATTTGTTTAATATCGCTCCAATCGCTTCGCTTCGGATGTTTGGTTTATAAAGGGTTGTCTTTAGTTCTCTGTTAAAGGCACACGCCCGCAAACGTGATTGAGATAACTACGGAAATAGAACGGCACGGCCCAGATTACAACGCCTACGCATTTTGAAGTGTCAAAAACGACCCACAATGCCGCTACATGAGTTAGAAGTTGGCCCCGCCCTGTATTTTCACGCCCCCTGTATTTGCCCTTTTCCTGCAACGCAAGGTTGCTGTGTCATATTCACCGTTGGTACTGTTGGTAGATTGCCTAACAAGTGAACCACCCACGTCACTGACGGCCAAGATGGCCCAGTGACCCTGCGTTCGAGGAAAATGGCAAATACAGGGGGCGTGAAAATACAGGGCGGGGCAAACTTCTCACTCTTGTAGCGGCATTGTGAGTTGTTCTTGAAAATGCGTGAGCGTTGTAATCTGGGCTATACCATTCTATTTCTGTAGTTATCTCAATCACGTTTGCGAGCATGTATGCTGCCTTTGAGTTGCCCCTCCTCTGTGTGACACACCCTTCACTCTTTCCTCAATGCTGTTAAAGCCACAGTCCAAGCTCGGAATCGATTTTTCTTCTTTCTGCCTATCTTGGAGAAAATTTCACGCTGATCACAATGGTGTCTCCAGTATCGCTCGGAACTCAATACGAAATGAGTTACGGCTCCTCAAATATTTTGAATTTGAACAGGTAGAAGTTCGCGGACGAGTTGTCTCGAGCCTGTATTTTCTCGTTATTCGCAGCAATCATTCTGAAGCAGGTCACAATATAAAGCCAGACCAAAAACAAAAAGAAGAACATAGATTTTGAATAAAATCATTCGCGCACCTCTTCCCTATTGAGGTCGAAGACCTGCCAGTGGGCGTAACCATTTTTTCTTTCAAGGGGGCGTGGTCGATTTTTTCCCAGCTTTTTCTCGCTTATTTGAGCGAATTGAGACTTCGCGCTAGGCAGGGTTGCTATATACGGCAACCGGACCAAAATATCAAAAATTACTTCTGAGGTTGGACTGTGCCTTTAAGAAAACTTAGCGCTGGTAATGTAGATATCTGGCAGTTTTCATGGTCGACTATGTTCCGACCACAATTTTCGCTCCACCCTTCCTTCTTCCTTTCGGCAGTACAGGTTGTTGGGGCGGAAGATCTACTCTAACCAATCATTCCAGACAAACGTCTCATTCAAAGCATGAAATGCAGTCTGAAGAAAATGCTACCCGTCCGTTTCTAGGTTTGGGCCCTTCACCTGCCAAGCACAGACTTGAATAATTATGGAGGTAACACCTCTATTAAAAACAAAAGGTCGGTCCCTATACTGTTATACGTTGGTATGATAGCATGACAAAATAGCTATATATGTCCTCCTTGTCGTATGAAAAATTACCACCCATACTTAGCTTAGACTGTGCTCGGCAGTTCAGGTTCTTCAAACTCCGGTCATAGTTGGATGAGCCGACGTATCCAGCCCGGTCGATACACACAGAAAGCATTGGAAATGGAATGCAAAAATCACTCTGCGTATCCCCCCAACACCCCCGACACCCCCAACACCAACCCGATCGATACGTATGATAAAATGATGGGGTGAGGTTGAGAAAATCACTCGGTGTATCCAACTAGATATGACGATGATTACGTGGCCGACAGGATAGCACCTGTTCGGAGAAATAGTGAAGGAGAGGAAAGAGAAGGAACGGAGGTAGCAGTAAGGTTAGCTTTCTAGTGGTTCGCAATGTTTTATCATCGCTCCGCCCACCCGGTGATTTTCTCATCCGCCGTCATCCACGTATTGCATGGATATCGACCGCGTCGGATACACCGAGTGATTTTCTCAACCTCACTCCATCATTTTAAACATACGTATCGACCGGTTGGGTGTTGGGGGTGTCGGGGGTCTTGGGGGAGTCGGTGGGTTACAGATGCAAACAGCACCAACTATGACCGGGGCCTCAAAGCCAGAGACGGATAGATAAATATTTGATTTGAACGGGGAAATCAAAGATTTTCTCGCAGCGTTGGTCAGAATAACTCGCCCTTACCAACAACCTATTCGGCAGAAGAAAGAGAAGCTACTGTGAGAAGGTATAATTTGAAGAGAATAATCGTGAAGATAATGAAAAAGAAGGAAATTAACAACTTTAGACGACTTAACAAGAGAGAAATAGAAAATTATATCGATATCGTCGACGTGGCTCGGTGACGATAAGCAGGTCAAAACTGGTAGAAACAAATCGATCGCGCGGCACTCTGCAGGGGGCGATTGTGAGTTCGAACTGACGGCTGGGAGTTCGAACGGAAGTTGTCGGGACCTACGCCGACGTCGAGCGTTTCGCCCCTCGAGCGTTCGAACGCTGTTCCGATTGCTATTAGGCTGGGGTCGGACCCATTGAGTGCCTGAGGAAGCGTACCATGTAGAGGATGGATCAGATTAGAACTTGTCAATGCCGCCATTTTTTTCAAAGTTTGAACCCTAGGGTTTTCAAACTATTATAGCTTAGGAAGGGACACTTAAACTGATGATCTTCTTCTGTGTTCACTATTAAATTCGTGGACCCTTTAGCTCTCTTGATTTTACGTGGGGAAGGGAACCCTGGGTTGGTAAGAACATTGCGGACTGCGAAAAGCCACGGTGTACACATAAATTTCGTTTCAGGAGTTTATACATGTAACTACTTCGCTGTTTTTTTTATTGGGTGGAGCCATAAGTGGAATCCTCACTATCAAGAATTCAACTTTTTCTATTTTCGCGGCATTCTCGGCAATTAGTAATTTTCTCAGGGAATCTTTTTTTCGGAGCATACTCTACTCATATGTCGTACTGAAAATTATCTCCAAATTCGACCAAACTACAGCGCATGAGTGTGAATCCCACTGTTAAGAAGTTATTCACATGCTTTATTCAGTTTATACTTCTGCTCCTACTTCTCGGTTTCACTCATTCGGTAAAGAAAACTTTGGACCTCGAATTTCGGAAGAGTTGGCATTTTCGGAAAAGTAGGAGAATTCCTAAGTCAAAAAAGATCATTTTATCCTCAAATATCGAAAGTCGTATTTATCAAAAATCTACGAGCGCTGTAGTGTTGACTGCAGTTAAAAAAGGATGAAGAAAATAATGCTTCTTCATGGAATACTGGAATGGTTAGGCTCTTCATCCGAAAACTCTTCTAACTCTGTTTAAAATATTATTTATAGTTCTAGAAGAATTTGCTCAAAAACCACTTGCTGCGATGTAGATGGAGAGGTTAGAAAAGCTAATCGATATGATGACGGGCAGTGGGTCCCGAAACGAGTTCAGGGGTGCCGCTAGCTGGAAAACGCCGAGTCATACCATCAATGGGCTTAAGAAAGAGCTAGGGCAGGCGCAGGCAGCATCATCGCGCGAGCCGCACGCGCCATGATGGGTGGGAACTCCGCGATTTTACAAAGGTTACACTGGATTGGAATAAAATGCACATAGTCGACAGCTTGCTTAGTCAGGATGCGGTATATGATGACGGTAATGAAAGGCCCTAGTTATACACCAGCGGAATGAAAACGTCCCGCATGACATTGCCATCGCTTGGGCCTCTTTCAGAGTGCGATCGCTGACCGCGCCGCGATGGCATGCTTTGAATGCAGATCGACGTGCGACGCGATCTCGATCGATGCTCATGCTTATCATCCCATCGCGCCGCGCGGCGATCGAACTCTGAACTAGGCCTTGCTGCGTGGATCAGGTACTGGTCTGCAAGATTGCGTCTTTTACGCCTTTGACGCAATATTGCAGACTAAAAATTTCCGAACTTTTAAATGGTATTTTATCGATATTTCACGCCTCTATTACTTGTTTATTGCAGGGAGTCAATAGAAATGTAGCGCTCTTGTCATAGACGTGCTCATTATGCCGTTTTAGCGATATTTTAACAAATTTAGATATGAGAAATAATCAGCCGATGGAAATTGGCAAATCTTCAACAGGGTAGGCCCCGCAAGGATACAGTATACAGTGCCGAGGCGTGTATAACTGCTCGGTGCGGTTTTTCCGGCGAGTGTTCCTGGGATAACTGTTTCTTTCGACATGCCTCAGCACCAGGGTGTGCGGCAAAGGAAATTAAAATTTGGCAAACGGCAACGGCAACGGCAAACCCCAAAAATGACCGGCAAACAGCAAAACGGCAGACGGCAAAATCTGTGTTGTGCTATAATACACCAACACTTGCTTAGTCATGTCGTGGTCCATGCTATATCTGCCAGAGACCATGTGCCTGGGGTTTCAGTAGCCTCTAAGGAAGAAAAAACCCATGTATCAAAAGCTACTTGATAGTCTCAGGTGATGATGAGTCACTATTAAGGTCAACAAGGTTGTGAGCTTTAGAAAATTCTGTTAATTCCTCCTCTCACTAATTGAAGATCCCGTTGAAATCAATGCTAGAGATCCAAAATATGGGCGTCTTTTTGAGCAGTGCAAAGTGTGATAGACACGCAAATGATTTTTTCTGAAGTGGGCTTGCGGCCAGCGCAATCCAGCCTAGTCGATCCGGGGACGACCAGCGAATCGTAAGCAAGCTTTGTGCGATGGGTTTGCTAGCCGATCCAAAGACTGTGGCCGATACCGGTACGACATTCAGGTGAGAATACGCGAATATTTGGTCCATTGATGGCGCCTGAAAATCCACACCGCGATCAGCAGCTCGCGGTTTAGGTTATGACCGGAGTCAATCACAGTTTTTTAGTAGCAAGTAGAAGGTTCAAGCTTCTCGATTTCGCTCACTTCAAACTACGTATGAATGGTTTTCCTTGTGATGCTACAGGAGTGGATTAAAACTAGTCTAGTTGAATGCAGTGCTCACGATAGAAACAGCCTTCGAATTTCCACCAGATGTCAAGAGCTCCGAGGGGCATGCTGATCGAAAACATAGATTGAGGGGCACCTAAAGACAGTTCGACTGGTACATGCACATCGTCGCTGGAGCTCAGCGTGCAGTGCGTTTAGCCAGCCGGACTGCTCTTGGGCGCGTCCCTTTCTGTGTATTCGGCCTATCAGCCGGCACGAGGCCAATTACAACAACAACAATGCCGGCTAAAAGCGAGCAATGAATTGCTCTATAAGGTCCCGAAAATTGCATGTGATGTGCCCGCCCCACCTACTTCCCCTGCGGCGACCGAGGAGGTGGGAGTGGCGAGCACACCACATTCAAGTTTCAGGGCCGTATAATTCTATTGGTTTTCTTTTTCAAGTCGGTTTTCGACACTGTTGTTGCAATGGGTCTCAGACCCTTCGATTTGTGGCGGAAAGTTGAACGCGGTTTCAATCGCTACAACTTTGATATCACTTTGTTGTAGAAATCGGTATGCTTCTGAAAAAGGTTTTTTTTAATTCTGGCATTTTTAAGGGGTTAAGAATTTGATGATTGAAAAATACGTTCGGGAGCTCCCGAACAACCAGAACTCGAAGGAACTCCTCTGGTTACTTACTCAATATGTTTTCATCAGTTACCGATTAAATGGGTACAATTATACATTACATGAGATGGAACGACTTAAATACATTATTTGTAGCAGTTTCAAATCGCTGACCAAAACAGAAGCTGCGGTGAGGGCAAATACTGCTGTTTTAACGTATTTTTGCCCAAATTTTGACCTTTTAGAAGAAAATTTCGGGGAACGGCAACGGCAACGCCAAACCCCAAAAATGGCCGGCAAACGGCAATAGCCGCACACCCCTGCTCAGCACAGTTAGGACGCACATAGGTGGTAGTTGGCTTGCTATTTCCGCAGCGTCCCGCTGGTGTATAACTACGGCCAAATAGTAATTTCGATCGGAAACGCAGACGTCGCTCGCAGCAAGCACGCGTCTACGTCTGCAGGCATTATGGGAATATGATCGCGACTTGCAACTGGAGTTGCTCCGAAGCTTTGGTCGCCACGAAACCCGTTTCCTTTCCAGAATGTCTTCCTCTTTTGAGAATATATTTTTCGATGAAAGCGGTTTCATTTTGCATACGATTCATTTGTTTAGCCGTCTAGTCAATACTAGTGATTAAATTTGAAGCATACGAATTGTCCGGACAGAGCTAAGTCCAGAATAAAAATCGAAACTACAACCTTATCGCCATTGGATTTAAGAGAAAACACACTTTCACTAACCGTTACAATAGGCAAAGACAATAGAATGTGACCATAACAGATAGCTGGATGTTCACTCGAGCGAGCCTCCTTGACGATCATATACAATGTGTCTTCAATTTTATTCCGCAGTTCCAGGATCTTCTCAAACGCCTCTGCCGACAGATCTCGAGCCACTAAATATATAGACAAATTTCAGTCACAAAGCGAAATCAGATTGGGGAGGGAACCAACATGGATTCAGCACGATCATTGCGCTCACGCACACAATCTCTTCCTCTCGCAATCCATATGATCGATATGGCTGCACCAGTTCGTCAAGCGCTCGATCAACAAGACCATTTCCCAGGTGGCTAAATGGCTATAATTTTAAGCTTCGAGGTTCGTCTGCAAGCTATAATTGTAAGCATGGGATTAAATGTCAGAGGGCTGCTCATGGAACGAGATTGCTATTCTGCAAATGCTATAAAAATGGCGAGAAATTCGGCAGGTAATAGGGAGCATGCTATCAAGTGAGAAATCGTTTTCAGTGCTAAATAAAACGACAGCACGCCTCCAACGTGAGAAAAAAAGAGTTACACTCACTAACTATCGGAAAAAGCTTGAGAGATGTTCCTCGGCACGTAAGCGAAATTGCAGAGACAAAGAATATTCTGGTCTTTGGCTACCTCAGCTGTGCGAGAAGCGAATTTGAACACCATCAGTGGAGCAAAGGCATTTTTCACCAGAGCGATCTGTAGAAACGATTTGGCAAGTTAAGCATCTGCGAACTGAGTGAGAACTATTAACATCTATGCTTTTCAAACGAGAAAAAAATTGAATATTGAAAACCAATTTTGAATGATTTCAATGATTTATCTTCGGAAGGGAAGAAGCGGTCTAAGCTTGGCTCTGGAATTATCCATCGTTTGAGTTGACATACGAAGGTCACAAATAAAACAGAAAATCTAAACGGAATTGGAGACACGGTTGAGGGTCACCTTTGACAATGGAGAGGGGGGGGGGCGAGAGAGCGACGACTGACAACAGAGCGCCGACTGACAACAATTTTGAAGCGAGAAAACGTTAATAAGTAAGGTCACCTGTAATGTCTAGCTGGCAGTGGACACATGGAACTGATCTTCATTTGATTTACCTTATCGTCAACACTCAGCCCTCCCATCAATGCAGCCAGATGCTCAACCCAGTCTACGGCGGCAATGAGACGGCGATAGGCTACAGTAGACAGCTCGTTGTTCTTCGCTAACCGAAAGGGCTCGTAGCGCATCTGAATATGACGGGAATCGTGCACCTCCCTGACAAAAAAAGGGAAGGTAGAAGGAATTTTCATAAAGCTGCTTCTCTGCTTAAGAGGTTTTCATGCGATTTCGAGAAAAACAATCCTAACCTCGGATCGTTTACCTTTCAGCTTGAGCGGCTCCTCTATTATTTCTCTCAATGTATTCACCCGCAAAGGATACAAATGCGATGCATCCATGCTGGTGTCACCCTGAATTGTTACAAATAGAACAGGAAAGCTGGAATTGCTCTCCCGCTGATAGACTCACACACTGTTCCCTACCTTCATCACCTTCGCCTCAATATTCAGCAAATTCATCAACAACGTTCTGAGCTCTACTGGGACTTTTTTCATACAATCGCCTTTGTCCTTCGGAGGAACAGTGCAGTTGAACTTAACAAATTACTTATTCGTTACTCAATGAACAGAAGAACCTATAAATGACGAATGGTTCAGTTTCCTCTGTAATCATAATCTTATCGGATAAACACACCGATTCCTTTGGCAGAGAGAGTGCCTTCTTCTTTTGTTTTCCAGTGTAGTCGCGATTTGGTCGACAAGCTGAAGCAAAGAGAATCAATATTCAAATCGATGAACACTCCCATGATAGGTTAAGGACTGGCACAGAAACAATGCTTGAGACAGAGATTGAAAAGTAAAGACAGCAGCATGCACGGCGAGTAGCAAGTCTGCAATGCCCCACGCAAAGCTAGTCTCGAGAAGGAGTATATGCAACAGAGTAAGGCGTGTTATGTTGAAGGGAATAGGGTCTCTCTACACACCGGGGGAAGCTGTCTCACGTTTCGCGTCCTTATTTCCACTCGGGACCCCTCCGCTTGAATTGAGTAGCGTGACGTGTCGAACTGTAAAAACGGGAGAACTCCTCCCTATGTGTGCAGAGAGCCCCTTTTACTGGTGAAGTACCCGTAGGAGGTGGAGCCCCTTCCCCTCTAGCTTGGAGATTATTGCGGACCCCCATCCCTTCCCAAGTAGAGTTCGCGTAATAATTCTAGTCTGATGAATGGACGGGGCTACGACGGTAGATCACCACGCGCTAATCAAAACCTCATTTTCCAGTGAGGCCGCCAACCCCGCACGACAACTTGCCTGACCCACGCGTCAGACTAAATCGAAAACGGAAACCATACTTCGTGAGAGTAACTCTAATATCAACGAGAATTTCCGTGAAATTAATATGTTATGAAAAAGTAAAGGTGAATAGGATATGAAGAATTTAAAAGGAAAATTTATGACCCGGGACTCGGCCGCTAATATAGTTGAACACGGAAGAAATTTTTGGAAAATTTTCGAAAGATTTTTCGAATTTTTTTTCGTTCGTTTCCGTTCGTTCGAAATTTCGTCGAACGAAATTCTTTCAACTTTTGTTCGTTCGGAATTTTTTTGAACGAAATTTGTCATTTTTCGTTCGTTGCGAGATCGATGATTACTCTGATATGCAACAGCGTCATGTATTTTCAACGGCACTCGCTAGAAGATTCTTCGTGACCTCATGATGCTGATCCAAATGTCTCTCAAATCTCACCTTCCGGCTTCATTCCTGCCTCCAAACACTTCTGAAAACGGCAACTTCGACACTGCGTTCGCATATCTGAAGTAGCAGCTTAGAAAATAAAGTTGTGTTCATTACCGCTGGAGAGAAAACTGTGTCTCATCGATCACTTTGCTCTGTGTGGTTTACTCCTCAGCTTAGTAACATTGCTAAGATTTTTTTTTCTTCGAAACAGCCGGCAACCGCTTTTTATAATGTCGGCACAGATCTTACTGATACTTTACGTACCTCGTTGCGGTTTGGCCAAACTTGGTACACGTAGGTAATAACATTGCGTCAACGAGCAACGAGGAACACAAAGTATAAGTACGATCCGCGAAGACCGCACACGAAGTCTCTAAAAATTCCCTTCATGAGAACTACTTGAAAAAATAATGTCCATTTCTATCTGAACAATGAATGTTCATGAGTACGCCAGCCACGCGTCGCGTGCACGTCGGAATAGTCCTCAATCGTAATGTCGTCAACGACTCCTCGAGATTTGCTAAAAATTTATATCGTATTGTTCGTTAGACTATAAATGATATTCGCCACAATAGTCCATTCTTCCACCGATAAGCTTCAACCAATTGTTTGTGTCGCCGTGCTTTGCACACTTCCAAAAAACATCCTTTCTTTAGAACGATGCACGGCTGATTAAATTCCTATTGAGAAGGGTACACAGCTAGAGGCGAACATTGAAGATCTAGCCATCCGCTCGTGTGATCCTCTCTCGATTACCGTCTGAGCTCCGTACAAAGCCACATGAGGAGCCGCGCTCGTGCGAAAGGCGTGTTTCCCACAGGGAGAACTCCGAATGGGTTACATTCAGGCGGGTTTTAACCACTCAAAACTCACCAATCAAGAACTCTTTCACCATACGCAAAACATTCCGCATCACTTCCGCAAAAATGAGTTTTTTTTTCGTTTTTAACCACGCCAGCATCAATAGGAATATTTCACCGCCATATTTCCATAGCGACGATCATCTAGCTATGAGCGATACACTGCACACAAATGCCATCATCTACAATGATAAATGAGTTTCGAAGTTCCATGAAAATTCTAACAGCATCACGGGCGAGAGGCTTCACATTTTCCCACACCCCCGGGACTTTCATTCACAAACTTTAAAATCGCCGCTATGATCGTCTTTCGTGCCTTCGAATGATAACGCTGAAGGAGAAACAATCAAATGACCAAGGCAATGACTGAAGGTCATTGCGGGAAAAGACTTCTTCCTTGTTAGCGCAGCTGAGAATGAAAGCGGCTACCTGACCACTCAGTCACTATAGATTTACGGCAGCATACACGAGCCTAACCACTCACTTTTTTGTCTTTATTCTCTTGACTGGACCAGGCTTGGCCCAATGACAGATCTTAATGCGTTAAAAACGCACCACAGAAAACGTGGGAAGCCTACATACTTCCCCCAAATTCCACAATTCACCCAAATAGACTCAGAAATGCGTGGGGAAGTTCCCGAGAACGACAACAGAACTTCCCTCGAAACAACTGGGGAACTTCCCCCGAATCGAGGGGAGGCGGAGGGGAACTCCGGACAGCAGGTCTTCCCTTGTTCTGCCGATCGCCAGTCTTCCCCAAGCTATCGCAATTCAACAGCCATCGGTCATTGATTTATCCAAAGTCAGCTTGCTGGAAGTCGCTGGTTTCAACAGTTTCTTGCTTTTCGAAAGCAGGATTAGGACCAAAAATATTCACCTTTAACGAGAGGTTACAGAGAAGCTTGCTATCTCCTCTGAAATCCGGACAGAGATACCTTACACAGTCCTTGAGTGGCTCTTCAACTTGCTAATTGCGAGACCACCTCGAGACTAGCCAGTCTGCATCACCGTATACGGCTTTGTTTTCTCGTTCATCATGCTCGGGGGGGGGGGGAGGCCATGGGAACAACCGTGAAGCGAACTTCCCTTGTTATCCCCCCGAGTCGGCTGCTCGAAAGCCTTGTCGTTGTGTATAATTCGAGGGGAGAGGGGCGAGGCGTCCCTCTCCGGGCGACGTCTCGCTCCTCTCCCCTCGACCGAGTGATATCGACCAAATCAGGTCTATTGTCATCAGAAACTTCCCCACAAATATCTGAAAGAGAAACTGGATGCTATCCGGCACAGGAGTTCAAAAACTTGATATGGCGCCAGTTCAAACGCTGAATTCAAACCTAATTTCATCTCTAGATTTCTTTACAAGTCAATGTTTTCGTACGACTTTTTCGCCGCCTTCATTGAATAAAGGAATACGTACACTCGATCATATGAAGCGAATAGAGTATAGTGTTTGCGAATACGATGCTTCTGAATTTATATCGCTTCCATTCCATCTCACGACAAACTCAAAATCTGCTTTTGCATATACCTTGTTTGCACATTTGTAGACGGAGAAACTCAAGTATGTAACGAACCAACTCGTATTGGACAATTTCCAGTTGCCTGACACTCGAGCTGATCTGCTTTCATAAGAGCTCGCCGGAAGAAGCCTTTACATCCAACACATGCTATTGCTCCATAGTGCATAGCAGCCTGGAAATGGTCATTCCTTGGCAATGCTTAGACTACAGATGCACTTATTTTGGCTGTCTTCGTTATTGAGGGGATTATTGCAGATGGTCTAGTGGCAGATGAATTATTCGAACGGAAAGTAGTAAGGATTCGTGGTACAGACACAAAACTACATGGACATCGAACCGACAATACCTGCTTAGTAGCTTTCTAGACGACCACTTTTGCATAAAAAAATCAACTAGGTTTGCTCCACCGTTTGCGAAAAATGTTACTCGCAGCTTATGCGCACATGCGCAGCACCGTGAGCCGGATGCGGTTTGAGACATCCAAACGAAAAAACATGCACTTACATATGTACATCAACGACTATCCAAGCACTAATTGTAAGATTCTGACTTGCTTTCCGCAACCTCAAAGCGCCCGTCGTGGAGTCCGGCCACGTGGCTGCGAGTAACGAGGAGTTTTGATGAGGATGAGCTCACATAGGCTGGGACCATACTTTCCGTGATGCGCGACCGCGGCATGCCTATCAGGCATATTGATTTTTAGTCGATACGCATGATTGACGCTGTGTCGCGCCGACTGTCCGCGACCCTTCTAATATTCTGGCTTATCGTCGTTGCGCCCGCTGGACATCGTCATGATGGAGTGGGATATACTCTGCCCCGACCGAGTCAGCAAATAAAGAGTTCAAAGATACGCAATCACTCTACCAAGTACGCGGTACCTGTCCTGTCGTGATCCAAAAACTCAGATTTGTCTGAGGTTTCTACTCTGAAACACTTTGTATCGACTGCAATCGACGCACGAGGTGAAATAACAGCCGTAAAATTAGAGAAACGGTTCGCTTGCGTCAAACAGATGGCAGAATCAGTAGATCAGAAGCTTTCCTGTCTTCAAGTGATATCCACAGCGCGAACCAAACAAACTGCCACGTGGAGAGGATACTTGCATTAGAAACTAGTATCACCGGCATTCTGAGCAACGAATAGGAAGCCATCATCCAATATGCAAAAAGGGAAAGGTTACTGTCGTTCTCCGGGCCTAGTTCCAGTCTGCATTTGCGGACTGCGGTTATTGCATCATGCGAGACGTGTTAATTGTGCTGGAACCACATCATCCCGGCATGACTCACCCTTCTCCCAGCACGATTATCACGTGTCGCATGATGCAACAGCCGTAGTCCTCAACTTCAGACCGGACTTTGGCTCGGAGAACGATAGTACGTAAGACGAAGAATCCGGTATTCTGGATTACGGTAGGGTAGGTACTGCGTACGTAACTTGATTGCGTATGTACCCTCAGACTCGGAGGTGCGCTGCTTCTTCGAACTCTTCATTGGCTGATTACTTTGGGACAGAGTATATCACCTCTACTCTTGCACGCCGAATATGTGAAGTGACGGGCTGCGCGCTCATCTTGACAGACAAGAGAACATGAAATACATGAAAATGTGAGAATCCGCCATAAAACGAAACTACCTACCTTCTCAGCGCCGCACACGCCGCACAACTCGCCTGCCGACGACCCCTGTCCATCATCCTCATCAGAATCTGAAACACATTGCCAACATCAGCATCTGATAAATTTATTGTTTACTAGGGTCTCAATGCTAGTCCGAATTGAAATAATAGTTTCTCAATCTTTCAACCAAGTTTAGTTTACGGAATAGGAGTGACTTGACTGACCAGTAAAGCAAGTAACGTAAGAACCCTATGTGCAGTTAGCACGGATCGCGCTTATAATTTGCATTCCTTATTGTGCGATGACTCAAATTTGGTGCACGTGTGATATAACATGAGCGCCCCGAATTTGCGATTACGCACAATGAGGAACGCAGAGCATCAGTGCGATTCGAGCCGGCAGAATATGTTTACATACAGGCTATAAAACGGGGAAATTCACTTGGTTCCTACCCCCGCTCGTGCGGAGCGGAGGTTAGAGACAGTGAGAGAGCGTGGGGCAGACGGAGGCCGAGGCGTGGCGCGCGCCACTCGCGCCCCAAAGGATGTGAATTACGACGTTTTATAGAGGGTACAGGGTAACGTAGACCATTGCCCCGATCCTCGACTAAGCTACTCACCCCCTTGTGGAAACCAACATTTGCGATAAATTTCAAAAACTTTTACGTCACCCCTAAGGTGTAGAGAAATCGGAGCTCAAAATTTTAAGGAAAAAAATTAATTATTTCGTAATTTTCATCTTATTTTTCAATGAATGCCACTACCGGTATCTTAATCACGAATCTCGGGGAGTGTTTCTCATTTTCTCACGAAATCTTCACACACCCTCAAATTTCGATTTTTTGACAATTTTTTTTCTGCCCCACCCCACTGTAATGCGAGAAAGTAGCCGCTCGACGCCGTATACATACAAATGGTGCTACGGAGAAATTCACGATGATTACGAAAGTAACCTTCGGCAAACGTCTATCTTAAACGGTCGCAAAGTCATAAGAAAAATTTTTTCTTCACAAATTGGATTTGGCTGGAGGGAAGGGTAACACTTTTCCAACCTGAAGAAACAATATTTAATGCAAATTTTTCCTTTGATTCCTGAATGTACATATCTTTGAATTATCGCTATTTCAAAGGTACAAAGTTGCGAGCGGAAAAGTTGGTAATAGAGTTTAACTTGTACACTGAACATGTGTGTAGCAAGCTGTAAATCAAAAACTAACTAGCTTTACTTTCACTGAATTCAATATTGAATGCTACTTGAAAAAAAAAGAGTCGAAGAAGACTAATCGTGCCACAACTGTTTTTTTAAGAAAAATCGAAGAGAATATTCAAAAAAAAATCAAAAAACCTAAAGTCAAGGTTCTCGATAGAGACGAAGGTTGATCAGGTCATCCCAAAAAAGAAAATAAATGAAAAGCCGTAGAAAAAATGCGCAGTGGCAAATTAGAACGGCCAATTAAAAGCAGTGCTCACGATAAAAAGTGTGTTTCATTGTCCACTAGGAATGGATAGTGGAGGGGCACACTGTAAGGTTAACGTCGAAAGAACGTATGAAAACGAGCCAGGAACAGGGTCAGGCAAAGCGGTGGTCCGGTTCGTCCTGAACAACGACCCCCCTCTTGAGAGGGACATTTTTTAGGATAAAAACCGACCCTCTAGGAAAAGTGAAAAACTGGTAGAATTTTTGATAGATTTTGGTAGATTGGTAGATTTTCATTTTGAAGGTTTTTTTCAATTTTTGGGACCTCACCATTCCAAAATGGATGAATAGCGTTTCATGCGCTGCCGATATTGAAAATCTTCAGTCAAATGGGAAGCTAAAAAGCACTTCAGAACCCGCAAAAATTCTCGCCCTCCGTTTTTGGCCAAGGTGGTCCGGTGGAGCTTTCGGACCACCGTGGGGCCACCGCACCTTTGAACGGTCATAACTCGGTCCAAAATCGATTTCATGAGATCATCTCCGGACGTTAATATTTTCTAACATATGTCTACAGTTTCCATTCTTGCACTAGATCATGTATATAGACGACCCTTTTTCGATTTTTTGGCCGATTTTTTCAATCTCCGGAGGGGTGAAAGGCATACAATGAATTCCGTCGTGACTGCTCAGAACAATTACGCGTATCGGCTCGCTCAGGAACAAATGAACTTTTCGTACCTTAAAATGGGGGCGGTACATCGGGTCCGCTGGTCGGCCAGCATGCAGCAAGCGCTAGCAAAGATCCTACGCAACTACCCATTTTGATGACCAGCCTTCAAGCCTTGGCAAACGAAGATACACTGAAAGTATCAATGCAAAAGCTGTGGCTGCTGCGTGGACGTGCGCACGTTTCCAGTTATTCACCACGTGAGCCACTCACTATTCCAGCTGACATTATTTTCAGAGGAACAACAATAAGAAGAAGGTCTCATAGTATAATATGTGTCTCGCTGGCGCTATTTCGACCATAGGATGGGAGACAAGGGCGGCAAAATGGCGAATGTTGCACAACGATTATCGAGAGACAAAAACGTTTCGAAAATGAAGAATCCCTTGAGCTTAAGATAAGAAAGTGTGAGCACAGAGTTTCTCGATCAGTACTATACCTCTTTAGAAGATCCAATATCTGAGTACCTGCTGTGTTATGATGCTAAGATATTTAAGTGCTTCAGTGGACCGACGTCGCAAAGCCATGAAACTCTCTCAATTTCGGAGTCCCGAAACATGAAGCCAGAAAAACTGAGATGAGGAGTCTCACTCCATCAAAGAGACCAAGGCAACGCTTATCGTCACACCGATTACATTACCATCAACATCGATGCTCTTAGCCATCGAGCCTTGGGTAAAGTGTATAACGAAGGGACATCTGTTGCTCTGGTTAGCACCCACATCACTGGGTTCTACTCCAGCTACGCCAATCAGATTCAAAGGACTATATTTCCAGGAGACGAGGCTAACGCAGGAAGCAGAAGGACTTTCCCACTCCTTTGGTTCGTCACATACTGCTGGAAATGAAACAATGTGAAATAGCGAGTTTCGAAAACTTCGAAATGTAAGAACCTACAGAAGTCAAGTTCAATACCAGAGGTTGGCTCAAATATATAGACGACGCAAACAAGATACAGATCACAGTACGCCTAGATTCGATTACGAACTCAATCGCCTTACTTCAAAAGTACTGCGCAATAAAGGATGCGATGCCATCGGGCGAAACCTTCTACGCTAGCACTGCCAGTTCTGCACAAAGTTTGCAGTGGTGGCCCGACGATTTCCGAAGAGATAAAACAGTCTTCATTTCTACCGGATTTTGCTAGAAAACCCCGAAGCAATGTCTACTCCGAATGTTGTAGTCGAGATAATGTTTAGCTAGTACACGCTTGACGATTGACTTTTTTATTTGGAAACTGCTCTTGCTCCATCGACAATGCTCACCATTCCTGGGTAAATAATCATGGCCCTAAATAATTTTACCTCAAGATTCAATTTTTCAGCGATTATTTTAGATGGGTCGAAAAAAACGACCCCCCCCCAAAAATTTTCAAGTTTTTTCCAAAGAAATAACGACCCCACCCCGGTTCTACGGTGGTCCACGGACCACCGCGAGCTTGACCCTGGCCAGGAAGAGCCCCGAAAGAGCTCGAAGTTGAGCGCACGGCAAACCCCAGAAGCGCAACACACGCCCACCGACGTGGACAAATGAATGCTCAAGATCGTGAGATGAGCGATGATTTCCAATCCTTAGCCACGTTCTTCCCTTCATTCTCAACTTCTCTCTTTGCTCAGGCCAGCTTGAATACATCGGCTGCAAAAGACGGAAGTTAAAAGCCTCGGACAACTCGTCCACACCATGTTTCCTTAGCTCAATTTTCAGGGACCATAACTCGGTTCCCAGAAGATCTTGTACGATTTCAGAGACATCATTGGAATCAGCATGGGGCCGTTTTCAAGATAGGCGAGAAAACAGAAATACGATTTTTTATCGTACTGCCCTTAAGGGTGTGCGCCCCTCCCAATTGACGACGTTTTCAAAAATGCTTGTTTTGTTGCGTTTTAGTTTGCTCTAGAGTAGTTAACAGTCTCATAAGGTAGTTACATCTACTCTAGGAGCAAAACAAAGACGGCAAAACAAGCATGCATAAAAATCACGCTAATCCAGGGCGGGAAAACACCAAGCCCTAATTTGTTCCTGCTTATTTCGTCTCCGACTTTTCATTTATTTTCACTTTTGTGATGGCCAGCCCCTATTCCTCGTAATGAAGATTCAAGGGCAATCCTCACCTTTTTGTCCATCGCCATCCTAAGCCGCCTTCACATTACAAGTTGAGGAAGTTCAACTAAGCTTCGAGTGAAGCCCTAAGTGAGCATGCAAGCCCTCAATCTCTACATGAAACGTGCGGTTCCACCCATTCACGACCGCGTGAAATATTGCGTTACGGTATGCCGTGTCCCACCAGTGGGACACGCGAGTTCGAATGGCACGCCACCGGAGATCGATTTTGGTTTTTTTAGCAGCGTTTTTGTGTGCACAAAGCACCGCATCTAAATAACTCGCCTAAAAATTGAAGAGTTGATAATTGTCGGGAGTTTTCATGGAAATTTTCGAGTTCCTCTCACAAGAGAAGTGAAGTGGGTTGTTAATCCATTTACGACCACACCTAATTCTGAGTGACGGCACGTTTGGACCGCATGCATTGGATTACAGTATACTGTGTCCCATTGGTGGGACACGCGAGCTCAAATGGCACGTCACCGGAAATCGATTTCAGTTTTTCATGCTCATAGTGAAGCCATCAATGAAGTAGAGTGCGCACAATAATTCTAGTCTGATGAATGGACGAGTCTGCGGCGGTAGATCATGCCGCGCGAATCGAAACTGCATTCTCCATTGAGGCCGCCAACCCCGCACGGCCAGCCGCCTAGTTCATGCGTCAGACTAGATTGAAAACGGAAACCATAAGTACCAAAATTTCTGCTCATAGAACTCGTAGTATCAACAGGAACAGCTGCCTGAAGTCACGGCTGGGTCAAGTGGAAATTTGGTTTTGCCATCAGTCCTCCGGTGATATTCACCTAAAGGCATCGTACGCGCTGAAAACCATGCTTCGTTTTTGAGCGTTTTTGAGTTGTTAGCCCCCTATAGTGACTAAAGGTAGTGAAAAGCGCGCTCAGAAACGTTAACTTTTCAAAATAAAACGTTTTAAAAAAACTTCTGAAAATCATTCGAAATCCGCGCCGGCATCGATTCGGGATAGTTACGCGGAGGGCGCAAGGAACAGTTCTACAATTCGTCCATTGGCGCAGCGTTGGAAGCAATCGCTCGTTGTGTGACGAGAAATTTCCAGTCGATAATGCCACTTTCGTCCGACGGTGCGTCAGCGTACAGTGGCATGCCCTGTACCTAGCGACACGACGTTCTGCTCAAATATTGCGAAAGTGCCAAATGACTGACGGAAGGGCCGGCCCTTTTGACGGAATTCCTTACTTTCCACTTCCTCTATGCTCACAATGGTACGTTTGAGCAGCCAAGCTCGTTGTACGTTCTCACAGGGGCAGGAAGGGGTTGAGCATAAAAATGGAAAGTGGATTTCAGCGCGTACGATGCCTTTAAAGAAGTTTCCTAGAATGTGATTCAGAGACCTGCTAGCTGTTTGCAAAATATGTATAGCTTAGGATTAATTATGGTAGGTGAAAAAGTATAAATTGGAGAAAATCGATTTTTCGGGGTCATGGTGAGTGTAGTCATGGTAGTGGCACGTTTCCAGGTGGAAAGAACGTGATTAAAACTAACTAGGGAACCTCGCATGACCAACCCCACCATTTGAAAGATGATGAATGTTTTTTGGTCATTTCTGCTCCGCTGTCTCCGAATCTGACATCGGATTTCGCTACGGACACCTTTGAACGAAGTTATAAGCGATTTTGAAACTTCGTGAAGAGGTATCAACCAATTTTTAGGGTGTTTGAAAAAACATTTTCGTATTCGGCTCAAAACTTTCAACTGGAGGTCATTCAGGGCGCTGAACGCGAATCTGGGTTTTCGCTAGACTTATGGTTACTGTAGGTTACGGTAGGCATAATGCTTTTTAACTGGCTTTACCTACTTTAAAATTTCGAAAAGCAAAAAATGGACCTCAAGTTTGTGTTCGGGGTCCCAAATAACTCCCACAGAGAAAATTTGAGCCAAATCTGAGACTTCGACCAAGCTACCGTATACCCACCGTAATCTATCAAAAATCGGTAAACGGAATGCAGATTCGTGTTTAGCACTGCAAATTTCCCCCCAGAGCAACAATTTGAGCCATATCTATCGTAGCACTCCGGAAATCCGCAAACGTCGCGATTTGCCATCAAATCTTCTCCCGGATGGGAAGCTCTAAACGAAGCAAGTCGAAAAGCTCCCAAAATCGTCAAACAAACTCCAGATTCGTGATCAGGGCTTCAAATAACCCACCTGGAAGGATTTTGAGTCAAATCTGCAACATTTTTTTCGTAACGCTTTTAGAGATATAAACAAGCGCCCAACCGGAAATCCGCACAAGTCCAAAACGTTATCAGTCTGTGCAAACTTTAAAAAAATGTGCCTTCACCCAAAATTTGCTCAGTGGGGTAGTTTCGGGCCCTGAACACAAGCATTAGGTCCGTTTCCCCATTTCGAAAACACTAGTGCGCGTTTTTGATAGAAAAAAGGCGGGAAATACGATTTTTGACAGGCTATAACATTTTTTTCGCTGATGTCTGTAGCAAAATCCGAGTTCAGACTCGAAATGGGCGTGCCAGAGTTGACTAGAAATCATTTATCAGTTCTCTGATCCGGGGGTACACCATGCGAGGTTCCCTAGTAAGGTTTCCTGCTGAGAAAGCTAGAAATGTCAGTTAAAGAATAAAGAACTCTTAATGCGTTCGAAAAATAGTTTTGCAACGGTTTTTCCTTATTGCGCTCCAGCTTGTTTCACAAAATCTTGAACATTGTGCTACAGTGAAGCTGCCGACAAGCCACGACTTCCATAGTCGAGTCTAAGATTAGTTAATACATTGAACATGAGAAAGTTTGGAAACTCGTCCCTGTGGCGAAGAAATCGACTTTTAAAGAGCGTGTCCCACCGGTGGATCACGTTGTCGAGAGTGGGTTAAACACATTCGCGGTGAAACCACTCTTGAAGTGGAAATCTTTCACCAAAAATAGTGGTCCGGGAGCTGTGGGTGCTAGTTTCCAATCAGTGCGCAAACGATCAACAACAATTTGCGAAAAAATTAAAACGATAGTGAAGAGAAACTTGACTGACCAATTACTATGGTTCTTGTGTCGTCCGAACTAGACCCGCCACCAAGGTTCGGTGAAGCAGAGCAATCGGAGTAGGTCTGCGCCAGGGCTGTAAAAATCCAGCTAAGAACGATGCTGATTTTCACATAACGAGGATATGCGGGTCAAAGACAATGATAGAAATAATAACACCGCATTCTTAGGCAATGAGGAATCGATTGAGTATAGAAAAGACGTTTGCAGCTCAAGTATTACTATGTAATTTGAAAGTGAGCCCACCACAAGGATATATGGGTTGAATAAGATCTCAAGGAGATAAATACACATATGGGAACAGTTGGTACAGTTCGCTAAATATCGTCTGCTACTGCCTGACGCCTACGTTTTTACACACCGACACCGTCTCCTGTCATTGATTTGTGCCTGTTCATCTATGGAGTGCGAAGGTAAGCACGTGAGGGTTTTAACTAGTATTACCACCGTGATGAGTGTTTTTGGCCCCAGGCACGTGATGAACACGGTCGGGGCGTCAATGAAACTTTTTGGTTCGTTTCACCTCCAAACATAGTCTCGCTTTGAATGAAACCTTTATAAAGGAACTCTATCAATACAGAAGTGCACAAATCCCAACGTTATATTGACCCTGGCTTCCTTCAGCTTTCGAGATTCCTGATCCTGTGAAATTTCACCTCATTTGCTAATTTGGTGTACCTTAATATGTATATGTATGGTGATTTTGTCACAGATATACCATGGACAGAAAGCAAATCGGATTATGTAATGTTCACAGCTAGGTCTAAATTTTCTGTCATGCTCGAAAGAAAGGATTAATTGTAAGATAATTAGAAGAAAATTGGGAATGAGAGGCATCGCTGCTGACCCAATTTCTATGTTTAGGTCAATGGATCTCTCGGAGTCTGTTCGATTCGTCTACGTGACATTAGTAGACGAGCAGATTATGTACAGATTCCGGTCTGATCAAAAACTATCTTCGTATCTGCGGTCGAATCTCAAAACAAACTGCAGAAACCTTGTGAATTCATAGGAACAGTGCACTGGGTCTGAATGGAAATTTCTATTTCGGAACAGGTTCGTCAGTTCTTTTTTCCTATAAAATATTTCACATATCATACTATGCCGATGAATAAACAGAATCATAGTTACACAGAAAATTATACCATAGTCTGTATGTATAGTGTGAAGTTATAGAAAATAAACAAATGGTTTTTTTATTGTCAGGTGGATATGGATATACATGGATATACGTAATATTTTCAATGTTTCCCAATCCGATCAGGGTATGTCAGAAGACAGGTTGTAGGGATGAGCGAATAATGGATTTGGAGGCAATGGGAATACGGTGACTTCTCTAAAGAGGGACCAGGTACAGGGATGAACACATAACTGATGAAACATAGCAGAAAGCTTCAATTACATGTATATACAAAGCGTTTCATAATCGTATGCGCAAATCCAGAAGGGCCTCTATCTGCTTTCATATGAATTCTTGAAACGCAGTTCTTAACATTCGAATCCCAGTGCCTAAAAATCTTACTAGCCGTAGTTACACAGAAAAATTCAGCAGACAAGATATATTATAAAGTGGAGTTTAACCTCAAATTTGCCTGTTCTATAGATCTATGCACACTTTAAAGGCACAGAACAACCAGAAAATTGTTTTTCACTTTATATGCTAATTTTTTGGAGAGAGTCACACACTGGTCACAGATCTCGCACTTGGTACGTGTTATATAGGAGGAGTTTACTACACAGTCAAATAAAAATCAAAAATTCATGTCTGGGGCGTACTGTTCCTTTTTAAAGGCACAGCCCAACCTTAGAACCGTTTTTCAGTTCTTCCGCTCAAAGCCAGAGTCCAAGCTCAAAACCGATTTTTCGTTTTCCTGCCTACCTTGGAGAAAATTTCACGCTGATCACGAGCTCCCCAAAAATTTTGGATCTTAACTGGTAGAAATTCGCGGACGAGTTGTCTCGAGCCTACATTTTCTCGTCATTCGCATCTATCATTCTGAAGCAGGTCACAATATAAAGCCAGACCGAAAACAAGGAAGAACATAGATTTTGAACAAAATCATGAGCGCCTCTCTTCCCTGTTGCTATGGAAAACCTGCCAGTGGGCGTTGCCCATTTTTTCTTTCAAGGGAACGTGGTCGACTTTTTCCTAGCTTTTTCTCGCTTACTTGAGATAACTGAGATTTCGCGCTTAGCAGGGTTGCTATAGAAGGCGACCGGACAGAATATCAAAAATTACTTCTGAGGTTGGACTGTGCCTTTAGAGGCAGTGGTCGCGATCAAATGTGCTTGTCTTCTTTTCCTCTCTGAACTCTCTTCTAGGTTTAGAGTAGTAGGAAAGTTGCAAGAGAGTTGCGAGAAAAAGTTGCAAAAAAGCCGCTATTTCGGGCCGAATTTCAAGCCTGAACTTTCTTGTCTTTTTGAAGTGAACGAGCCCACTCCACATCATCGGCATCGATGATTTCTAATATCAAGCACATCAGCTGGCTTGAAATTGAATTTCATTACATTTATATACTCATCTAGTCGAAAACAATGACTGAAGTGATTGCTTTCTTTGTTCAACTGTTTTCATTAGGTAAATTTGCATTTATTCCGTCCTCTGAATGTCGATGGTTTTCGACTGCTCGGCATGAGACTGCGATCTTTTTGAGCCGCGATGTGCACGTGTGCACGAACCGACATCTTTGGGCCCCAGAGAATTTCATCCTGATCACGATAGCGCCTTTCGAATCGCTCAGATTTCACTACGAATGGAGTTATGTATGGAACTTCAAAATTTTGTTTTTGAACTGCTAAACGCTTGCGGACGAGTCGTCTCGAGCCTATTTTCCTCGTTAATCGCAACCGCCGCTTTGTAAGCAGGTCACACGTACGGCTGGTTCTAATAGAGCACCAAAGCACCCAAAACGAGTTCAAATTACGGTATTTAAAGGAATAGAACACCTGAAAATTGTTTTTCAGTTTCCGAACTCATATTGGAGAGAGTCACAAGCTGATCGTAAGCGTAGGTTTCTCTGAGATCGCTCAAGACCCCCATAAAGAAGAGTTATGGCTCCTTAAAAATGCCTACATTTTGAGGGTCAAAAAATTAATTGGACGAGTTGCCACAGGCGTGTATTTCTCTTAAATCGTGATCGTTACAGCGAGAGAAAGCCGGGATAAGGAGACGGTCCGGCAATGGACTTGAAGTTCGAAGACTCATTGGGAATTCATCCATCCATCTAGCCGCTGTCAAATTTGAAAATCTGGCAGGGGGTAAGGCCCGTGGTGGTGGGCGAAGAGGGGTCGAGCCTGTGGTGGTCACTAATATCTCGCTTATTGGAGGGATTGAGGTCTCGCACTTGACACGTGTTATACAGGAGGGGCTCCACTACCCAGTCAAATAAAAATCATAAAATTCGTGCATGAGGTGTACCGTGCCTTTGAAGCCGTATTGACTCACCAAATTCCCCCTTGCTACTCCGCCTAACCGATACGGGCTCTTCCCTTCAATACAAAACACCTCTCAATATTTATTGCTCAGCGAGTAAGGTCATTTTGGCTCGTTTGAAGCTTTAGAATGGCAGAGGCGTTCTACTAAAGGCGGTACGAGTGTATTAGCGTCATTATCCCTAAGATTTGTCGCTAGATTCGCTATTTGTAGCCAATGCGAAGTAACTCGTTCACTTCCGAACCAATACTGCAGAAAGAACCTGTGATTTCTCCATTTCAATCAGTATTTTTCCGGATTTTTCGTCATTCCTTGATACGAACAGCTACAGGTCTTCGACTCATACCTTTGAATTGATATCATTTTAGGCACGTGTGTGCTGCCTTTAATGGCGTCAGCATATTTCCTCACGACGATGGGCGAGTCATCGCAACTTTACTATCCTGAAAACATTGAGGCAGTTGGACGATTGGAAGAGAAAGCCGCGCGGTTCAAAGCAGTTGAGTTGTCAAGTAAGCAGGCTGGTCAACAGAAAGTCGCAGAGAGTGGAAACCATAAGAACTTCCACAAACTTCGGTCGCTTCTACCAAACTGTTTTCTCTAACCACGAGATTTGTTATGTATTTTCAAAAAAATCTCACCATTTCAGAGTCATTTCTGCCTAAGAGCTAGGCCTTTGTTCAAGCCAGCAATACGTCGACAATGAAAATCCAAAAGAATGAAGAAACAGTTTCACTAAATGGGAACCATGGAACCAGCTCGTTAGCAGTTGACATGCGTTGGCAGAATAGTGACACCGCGGAGACGCACGGTCGCTCTATTTGCACATGAAATAAACAAATGAGTAGTTCAGCGCAGTCTATCATGGACTTGGAACCCGGGATCAAAGAGTGGTTTATGGAGCTCAGAAATGTTACGAAAAATAGGCCAGAAATGCTACGGTGAAAGTAATGAAAGCGCATGACGAATTCATTGTAATGTGACAGTGGATGTTCTAAAAACAACGCGAGCAAATTATACAATATTGACTAAATTTCAGAAAAAATCTGTTTTGGTCAAACCGATCTGTGGGTTCCATGTATGCTCATACTGTGTATTCCACCAAAATGAATAAAAGTTTTGGGAAATTCAACAGATAAGAGAGAAAGTCAACTCACATTTTGTAGCCACTACACCTCGAGCTCCATTTTGAAAGCATGGCAATAAAGAGCCTCTAATAAAATAGTAGCTGTGCGACATCTACCCTATGTATAATGGACACAAGAAAAAGATCACTCTACTGAGAGTTTGGAGTTATCTGCTCATTTAGGAAACAGGTCTGAAAAAGTTTCCTGGGTTTTCAGAAAATTACCTTCATGAGGAAGCTTTCCAAGAGAACAATAGACACAGATGGTGTGACGTGCTAACACTCGCGGTATTTTTTCTACTCTGTACATATACAGTAGTGCTTATTTTACGAACGTCCACCGAATGTTCTATTTACAATACCGCTCATGGATTGAGTCAAAAAGCGCCTTTCCCCACTTTTTTTGATTAACTCGCCTAAACCCAACATTGAGCAAAACTGGGATGATATTCATGATCCTGCTCTTTATATAGGTAGAAACAGAAGCGCCCGCGCACGCTTCGCCACGGTACCGTATATGTTGAGCTGGCTAATCGCAAAACTTCTTTTGTTCTCCATGAAATCCCATCAAGCGCTATATCACTGAACAGCCCTCAACGTCAGGATCATAAATATCCCACAAGCTTCATTCAAAAGATGAGTCAACGATTTATTCAGAAGAGACGCGGAAATGCATCTTCGGCGCACCTTCTCACCAAATCCCATGAGCGGTATTATGTTCAGCTTTTCCCTTACTATGCGCCTATTTCTATCTCTCTTAAAGGCATCGTCCACAATGAAAACCGAATTTGGGTTTATGCGTTCGTTGGGACTAGTGGGCCATGACAATGTCACTCAGAAAGTTTGGAGTTTCAAAACCGTCTCTGAGTGAAGATTCGCTTACCTCAAAATGGCTTCCTGGGTTTGGGGGGCCGGCCTTGGGATCGATCCGCTGTTACAAGGAACAAACTCCTGGGTTGCTGACGGCGGGCGTGCCTTGACGCGTCGTAGGGCGCAATACACACGCCAGTCGATTTCGAATTCGGCATCGATCGAAAGCAGCCTTCAGCACTGGACGCAGCAGGTGGGTAGCCCATTTTAATTTCGCTGAAGTCGTAGTTGAGCGGCATCCTCGATGAATTGCTTCCAACGCTGCGCCGAGGAACGAAGCGTAAAACTGTTCCTTGCATTCTCTGCGCAACTATCACAAGTTGATGCCGGCGCGAAATTCAAATTTGCTATGAACTTTCTAAAAATGGGTTTTTCTCGAAAAGTTGACGTTTTTGAGGGGGCGTTTTGCTACCGTTAGTCACTATAGGGATAGTACAACACGAAAACATCAAAAACCCAAATATGGTTTTCATCGTGTACGATGCCTTTAAAGGCCTCGTTCGTGCTGGAAATAAATTTTCAATTTTAAGGCTCAATTTGATGATTTAGCCCGGTAGACCACACTGGTAAACTTTGGCGCGTCAAAAACGTAGAGCAATGAGGTTGGAAGGTGTCAAAGATGAAGATCTGCCACCAATTCTCACCAGTCATCTAGCACTTTTTCCTAGAATGTTGGTGCGACCGTAAGACAACATGAAAAATAGTTACGGCACGAACTCCACATGCAGAAAAACTCTGAAAATGACAGCCACGAGGCCTCCAAGAGCAGAAAATCTTCAAAAAAGATTTTGGCGCGAAATTCAAATTCGTATTTACAATAAGTTCCGGTTGACTTTTCTTTACAAATGAAGGTTTTTCATGGGCCCCTTCGACATTTTCGTTCACTAGAGAGGCCAAGCTACACAAAAACATGAAAAAATTATATACGGTTTTCTGCGCGTACGATGCCTTTAAGCCATCGGCAAAGTGATATTTCTGAAACTGCGGTGGATACGAATCGCACTGGTACTTTTAGCTCCTTATTGACGGTATTGTTTGCACTTTCGCAAGCTTTCAGTGCATGAAACACTTTGATAGTCGGAGATCGAGAAATCGATAGTAGGGTGAGTTTTCGAGGTTGCACGGGAACTCGTCCGCATCGTGAGATTCACACCTATCCAAAACGGGGGTTTTCATGGAGCCTCGAAGTGCATCCTTCACACACGATCACACTTTAGGTTGAGTTTAACCGAAACTATCTGAGATCGCTGCGCGGACGAGTTTCAACATTTTCGACTGTCGAAATCTCTTGCACCCCGTTTTCCTATTGCTTGCATTTTTTCCCTTAGCTTTTCTCATAATCTCCTTTGCTTCTAGTCCTATACTTGAGGTCAGTAGAAGTGAAAAGCCATGGTGAGAATTAGTCTGGAGAAGTGTTTTCATAGAAAGGAAAGATGAAACTCGTCCACGCAGAGATTCCCTATTCTATGATAGTTACGGTCGACCTCAAGTTGAGAAATTGGCTTCAGTTTAATGATACACTTGAAAGGCCACTTTCCTTTCCTCATTTATGAAGGGGACAGGAGACAAGGGCTCCTGCAAAATTGCGAGGTGCAAACCTCAGCGCAGACGAGTCGTCACGCAAGACAGAAGACAGATCAGCCGTCATCTATCTTCTCGATCCCCACCGCACGAGTGTTTCATACACCGAGTTTATGTCAGTAAACTAAGCCGTCATTAAGAAGCTAAAAGAGCCCGGGCAATCCGTGCTAACTGTATATGGAGTCATAGTACGGTCAATTAGAGATGCCGGGTAGTTACCTAGCCTGCATTTTCGCTCATGTTTCAGTCAAACGTTGTTCAGCTGGAGGAAACCGTCGCATACGCGTTCTCGGATTTGTATGTGTCACCCAATCGGTCAATGTTTCATCCGTGCAGTGAATTAGACGGAAGAATCAGGCAACTCTGGATTTATACAAGGGGACGGTCTGGCCATCAGTAATAGCAGTTGTTATCTGAGCATGGCTAACTCCAAATCTCGGGCTTGAAGGCAGTGTTCACGATAATCATCAATTTTGAGATTAATCGCTAAATCGATTGATTGGCCCTCGGGTAGAACTGAAAGGACGAAAAAATCAAGAAAACTGCATCAGAAGAGCCCGAAATCCTTTACTCTCACCTCACTCTTTTACTCTCACAGGAACTGCTTTGTTGTGACAATAAAATCTTTTATGGGCCCGTTCTTTGAAACTTGCTACTCTCTATTGCTCCTTTCTTTCCTTAGAGCCCTAATTAATCCTGCTAAGCATAAAATATTCTTCTATTTGTGATTGTCCCAATTTTTCACAGCTGACAACCACCGAGAACATATTCATCCAACCGGACAAATAGTCCATGTCATAGAATAATGTCACGGAAATAAGGCGTTTTAGAGCGTTTCTCCCCGTTTCTTCGTAATTTCGGTAACACTTGGTGGCCAACGCATTGTTTTGAGTTATAAAACTCTGAAACGAAAATCATCGTGAACACTGCCTTCAAAGGCAGTGTTCACGATGAATATCGCTTTCGAGTTTGACTCAAAAATGGCATTGTTTCGTCGTTGGGTAACTAATAGCGAAGAAACAGTGAAGAAAACATTCAGAATAAGCTAAAATAATGGTTTCTAACGTTCAGGGCGTGGACGAGAATCGTGAACCCTGCTGATTTCTGCAAGCGCGCGCTAATCGCGGATTCTGCACGGATCGACCAGTCTGGACGCGATGGAGTTACTTGGCGATTCGCCTTCGAAACGTGTACGGCGCCACAAGCTCGTCCGAATGACTGAGATGGGTCTTCCGTTTTTATCGATTGCTGGCCTGTTTTCGCTGCTTTCTTCGACCCTATCCTCTCGATCATCTGCCAACTTAGTGTTTCACACTGAAACATCGAGAACGAGATTCATCGTGGACACTGCCTTTAAGCGAAAAAAAATACAACACATTCTAAAATATTGCTGCTCAGAACAACGATTTATTCAAAGGCACTGTTCACGATAAGCTTCGCCTTTGAGTTTGCTTTGGAAATCAAGGGTGGTAGCCCTCAGAAGCAGAACAGCGTTGAAAAAAAAACGAATTCGAAAGCCTTCCCAAAGGCAAAAAAGCGGTTTTGAAGAATATCCAAGTGGTGAAGGCCGACCTCCTTGGGTCTACAGTACCGCGCATATTTTTTTGCAAAAACGGCGTTTTGCAGCGTTGTTTGCGCGCACAAAGCGCCGCTTTGTCATAACTCGCTTTAGAGTGGTCCAAAAACAGTTTTGAAGACATTTTTGAATTACCATCAGTGAGAGGATTCTAACGGTATATAGCAGTATAGACTTTTATGAAAATTGTCAGCCTTTATTTTAGAAAAAACGTATTTTCAACCGAATTTTTTCAATTTTTTGGATTTTCCCGTGTAAGATATGCCATGAAGGATGTGTGAAATGAGAAATAGCGAGCTTTCAAATACATTCCAACTAGGATTACGCATTTCATTCTGTGCGAAGATTTTTATACGCGCTTCCAAGGCCCACAATGACTGGACCCGGCCCAATTCTTCAAAGAATTATAAGTTTTGTACAATATGCTTGCTAGGGTTAATGATGTATTCAGAGAACTCCTCTCCTCACGGAGCATCTGAGCAGTGACAACCATTCGACTACCGCCGCTAATTTAGACAGATGTTTTGAGAAAATTTCGAATTTTCAGCTGTTCGTTACGAATTTTTCATCGTTCTCAGCGGTATTACAATTGTAATCGCCTCTATGAAGTTCAAGGTTAGCAAATCAGGTGAAGTGTTTTGACCCTACTTGTATGCAACCCCTTGTAGAGCGAAAGACGCTTCTATCCATATTTTTCTGTAGCTTAACAGCTTTGATAGCTGCATTTAGTGATTTACCCGTTTTTTAGCTTCCACTTTTCAGTCCTCAGCCGAGTGACAAAATACAAATTGCTAGGCCTATTTGAACGCTGAGCTACCTTCTGATTACCAAGTTTCGTTCTGCATTCTGACTAAACATCGCACTTTCTCCAAACCTCAAAAGTTTCCAAGTCTGAAATTCTCACCAGCGACCTTTGCCAAGGGCCACGTTCAGAGGACCCTCTGGCCCGTTCCCCTACTCAGCCGCAATCGGGTCACTGTCGTAGGCTCGCCTAAAAACCGTTCTGGAAAAGGTCCTCCCTCACTCCCCCTCAGCACCCCTCCACAGAAGGGATACGCCCCTCCCCGCAAATACACTCCTACGACAATGAGACGATTGCGACTGAGGACGCCTGGAACGGGCGAGGGTCCTTTGAACATGGCCCGTGGCAAAGGTCGCTGGTGAGCACATTCGCGAGGTGGTACGTTTGGGGGGGGGTCAAAAATTCTGTGGATCTTGCTTGAAAGGGAGAATTGAACACAGTTGTGGGAAGTAGGAAAAGCATTGTGTAAGCCCAGGCAGGCGGAGCGGGGTAGGATGCCGGGTGGTGGCTGCAAATGGGGGTCTAAAACGAGAAAAATCCCGAAAATGTGACATGAATGGTTGAAGGGGACTAAGATTTTGAGTGAACCAAGGCCGTGTGAGGGCTTAAAAGTGTCTTAATATAGTGAAGATGCGATTTCGGTGGTGGAGGGGTTCCACTTTTGTCCGTCGGCCCACCATCGCCTGGCGGGGCGAGGGTGAGCTGCTGCAGTGGGGTGGGGGGGTGGGCGTTAAACGCCGAAGTTGGCGAACATCGAGATGGGCACGGAATGACCTTAAATTCGGATGAGGCACTGTTTGAGAGGTATTCTGGCCGATTTCCAAGCGATGAAGTTGTTGGGGTGCTCTACGGAGAGCGATCTTGGGAGCGCTTCCGTGCAATGTGTGGCGATCAGGGGTGTGCGGAAATTTCTGTTTTCTGTTTTCTGGCCGTTTTGGCCTTTCTGTTTTCTGATTTCTGTTTTCTGAAAAACTTGCGAAAATCAGAAAAAAAATCAGCAAAAATCAACGAGAACCAGGTCGGTTGGGCAGTGCAGCTTGTTTGAGTCGTTTATATGGTTTCGCTCTTATTTGTGTTCAATTGTGCGATTGCTGCTAATGATAGGGATCGCCATAAGAAACGGTTGTTATAGTATCCTTATGAAAAGGTAGACATGATCATCACAAAAAGTGAAATTAGGTGAAAACTCAGAGGAAAAACGCTCAGGAACAAAAATATTGCTCTCGGAGCTTGGCTGCCTTTCTTGAATGTTCAAGTCCATTTGCGTGACGGAGGATATGCTACAAAGTGGTACCGCAAACCCAACAATAAAAACATAATCGTCCATTTTCGGTCAGCACATCCATATCAAACAAAGAAAGCTGTAATAGCGAATATGTTCCGAACAGCCAGTGATGTATGTAGCGGAGAAGAGGAAAGAACGGAATCTATCCGAAGGGCTCGAGATATAGCCGATCTGAACGGATACTCCAGCGAATTTAGTTGGCGCAGGTCAAGAAACACAACGTCGCGCAATGTAGCTCAGAGTAGCTCAATTGAACAGAAAATTCCCTTCAAAGTACCGTTCATATCCGATCAACTGAGCATTTCAATCAAGAAATGTTTAAGGAAGACGGGACTGGAAAACTCCGTGTTTCTGGTCGATATCCCTCCTAACAACCTTAGAAGGCGTCTCGTCCGAAACCGCATTTATGACCGCATATGTACAACTCCCAATTGTGTGATTTGCCCGGCTGGCAAGGACGGGGATTGCACCACGTGCGGTGTAGTCTATATGGATTTCCTGTGAGCTGTGCAGGCGAGAAATACATCGGGGAAACGTCGCGGCCGCTCCATGTTAGGATCAAAGAACACTTGGACGGCAAAGAAAGGCAGCGGGAAACAACAGTGCTTGGGGCGCATCGGGTCATGACCCATTTGGGTGAGAGCTTTGATATCAAGGTCGAGATAATGGCTCGGGAGACTGATACCGCAGCGCGAAAAACATTAGAGGCATTTTTCATTCAAGCTTATGACCCGCAGATTAATCGAAAGGGAGAAGGTCTGCATATAACGCGGGAACTCAGGCCATACGTAAGACTACTCAGACAGTAGGTGCGGGAGGAGCGCTGGCTTTTGGCGGCCGGATCGGCATCCCCCCCGCCGTCCGCACGCCAGTCGCCAGTGAACCGCCCCCCAGCAGCCAGCGATCCGCCCGCCAGTAGCCAGCGATCCGCCCGCCAGTAGCCAGCCATCCGCCCGCCGGTAGCCAGCGATCTGCCCGGCAGTAGCCAGCGATCCACCCGCCAGTAGCCAGCGATCCGCCCGTCAGTAGCCAGCGGTCCGCCCGCCAGTAACCTGCGATCCGCCCGGCAGTTATCATCGATCCACCCGCCAGTTATCAGCGATCTACCCGCCGGTTATCAGCGATGTACCCGTAATTTGAACCCCTTCTCCTTTTGATCCCTCGGGTCGGGGACCAATTCTTAAAGACACAGTCCAACCTCAAAATCGATTTTCTGTTTCCCTTCTTATCTTGAAAATGGTCTCACGCTGATTCCAATGATGTCTTTCTAGTCGTATAAGGCCCCCTGGGAGCGGAGTTGTGGCCCCTCAAATATTGAGCTGCGGAAGCATGGTGGACGAGTTGTCCGAGGCTTGTAACTTCCGTCATTTGCAACCTATGGATGCGGGCCGACCTGAATGAAGAGGGAGGCTGAGAATGTAGGGAAGAACGTGCTATTGATCGGAAATCATCACTCATCTCGCCACTGCTCAGCTCGAAAGATCGTAAAGGGGCGTGGCAAAGTGGCTTCCTGGTGTGGGCGCCCCAGATTGGCTTCCTCCTATATCTCGCTTATTCTGTGGAATCGAGAGCTCTCCCTTGGCAGGTGTTATACGGGGTGGGTCTACTTCATAATTATGTGGAAATCTTAGATTTGGCCCCTGAGCTTGGACTGTGACTTTAAGCGCCTATGACGCAGTGTTAATCAACCCAAAGAGTTGACTACCTAAACATGTTGAGGAAACCTGGGCCAGAAAATCCGGTCAAAAATTTTTTACTGCCCAAGAAACTGAAGCCCTGAAGTTTGTGCTGCACCCTAGACCCCAAGCGGCGTATAGTCGACAACAGATCGCTTTGATATTTTGTTTTCCTTATTGTTTCTTGGAGCAAAGCCGATGTGCCTATGTTATACATAACTTGCGTGCACCGAGTTTGCGCCAAGTCACAATAAGGAACGTGCAAGGTCTGTGGGTAACCGGTGCCGGCAGTACTTCTGCACACCTCAGTACTGCTCATCTACTGCCTTATACCCACATAATAATGAATCAATTCGTTTACTCCGTCCCGTGTCTCATATTCTACCCTTTAATGTTTGAAAACTTTACAATTTTTTCTTAGAAGTTGGTTCACGACAGATTGACCCACCGGTGTACGATAGGCCTATTCGAACACCAGACACGGCAGTTGGTCAAGCTCTTCAAAAATTGAATGCAATACCCCGGTCTCTCACAAGAATTACGTCCAGCCCGCCCCGCAGTGTCCGAACAGGAGTGAAATAGCGCTCCGAATTTGCAGATAAGGTCTGTTGCAGCACGCAGCTTACAAACAATCTTGCTGGGACCTAAATGATAGTGCCGTGACCCTGTAGACCCAGCTCTAGTTTATCCGAGCTGCTCGCTGCAACTACGGTTGTTTGCAGCTGCAGACCAAAAGTTAACTCCGATTAGGGCAGTAGAGATTTGAAGCTCATCAGCTGCCCTAGTAGTGTACTTTGCGGTTCGATTGTGTTCCAATAAGGGGCGCAGGTTGGATATTGTGGAATCATTCACGCGACCATCCTTTCAGGGCGCCAGTTCACAATCACCCTGAAAAGTTCTGTGGCCATATCCATGAAACTACGGGAGCCTCCCGGAAGGGTTCCTATAAGCAGCCAGTGTATGTGTTGGGCGAACTTTGGACCTTCCCGGGAGGCTCCGTTTGTTTCATGAATACGGCCAACTAACTAAATCGCGCCAAAACGTTTTGCTAGCTACCACTAGCCGCATTTTCATCTTTTGGCAAATGGAGTAAAATCACATTGTGCTAGAGCGGACAATTTGGCTCACTCGGCGCTTTCACAAAGTTAGTAAGGGCTCCCTACATTGCCTAAGTTCCAGAAAAATCTGCATTGTGGGTCTCGGAATAATGAAATTCTATTTACCATGCGTTCCTGATTGAAGGTTGGCACGAACTTGGTGCACCTATGTATTAGCATATGGCACCGAGCTTGCGCCAACGTTTACTAGGGAACAGAACGTCTTACTAGGATCCATGCCGATACGACATTTCAAATATCGTAACTCGACTTCTTTGAAACTCGGGCTTTCGGGTATATTCAGGTTTTCAAATTCTTACCTTTCGTATCCTCCCATAGAAAATTCTCAAAAATGTGGGCAGTCACGGTCCACATATCCAAATTGGGGAACCTCATCACTCGAATTCAACACTGCGCCCACACAGTTAGCCTGCACGCTAAACCGGGACACCGCCTGCACGCCGACACGCGACGCGGCCGGCACAGCGACACACGATGCGGCCGGCACCCCGACACGCGGCGCGACGACTCCTCCCAACCTCTATTGGGGCCTTCACCGGGTGAGAGGGACCTCCAGATAGGGTTCAAGCACCGCAAACTTTAGTAACTGAACCGAGGACGCAGCTGCCATCAGACTCCTGCGCCTGAAAAATGCGTCATATATCTACTTCCCTCGAAGGAGGCTCGCTTCCTCTAAAAACAAGGTTGACACCAGTGTACTTAAGTTGTGCCCTGGAAGAAAAGACCGAATATCGAATTCGAATGACTCCCTTTTTTTAACGTCCGATTTTTGAATATATTCGAATGGCCTCTTTTTTTCGAGGTCCGAATTTTGAATAGTTTCGAATGAAATCGACTCGAATATATTCGAATAATTTTTCGAATAATTTCAAAGCGAAAAACTGAAAACAGGCCAAATGAGCCGTCAGTGGATGATCGTAAATTACTCCAAGCGCAGGAGAGGCGGGGAAAACTCGGTGACTCTTCCATTCACGCGCTTCGCTTCGCTTCTCCCCCGTTCGTCCACTCATGCGCTCCGATCATCCCCCTCTGCCCGTCCCTTTCGTAATCGGAATACATTACCGTGGATGGGTACATAGTATACTTATGTCGAGTCGAGTCATCGAGTCTTGGTATCGACTGAAACAGTCGACATCGAGTCATTCGACTACTCGATTATTCGAAAGTTTGAAAAACCGAATTAGTCGAATACTCGATTATTCGAAATTTTCAAAAATCGACTTAGTCGCAGACTCGATTATTCGATAGACCCGAACAGTCGAATAAATTCGATAGTCGACTGTTTCGAGTCAAAGAAGTTCTCCTTCAGTTGAACTGTTTCAAAATGCAGTTGAAGACCATGCACCTAATTTGCCGCCAGTTATTATTTGCTCATAGTTCTCGAATGTTCTCGTACGGCTCACGACCATCTTTTTCTCTTAAAGCCGGTATTGATTTACGCCAAAATTCCTCAATCCTCACGTGTGAGCATACCGATAAACTCATTAGGGATAACAAGACGGTCGCGCGATAGCCTGGAAATTAATACATGACGGTCAATTATTTCACCTTGCTCGAGAAAAAAGGCATGCAAGAGGCTTGAATGCATTGGGACCAGCGGAACGTCGCAAAGCAACCGAAACTTTTGGTTTTCAAATTTGTTTTTGATGCTTGGCTTTATCCTCCTTTCTCTTAGAAAAAAGGTGGGAGATCCAGAAAACTAACAGCTTCTATTGTGGCCACAGAAGCACAGCTTCGCAGATACGGAGGAGAAGCTGCACTCTCCGTCGAAAAAATCGGGCAAGAAGACGAAAAAGGCCATGAAGGCCAAAAAGACGAGGAAAACGGCTAAAGTCTAGCCGAAGAGGCTGAATATCATGACGGAGAGTCCACTATGAGTTTGGATGATCTAGAAGTAGACTACGATTTGCCCTGGCTAATTATTGTTACACTCAGCTCCGGCTTTTTCCATGATTATCGTCTCCAAAGATGAATTCTGATTGTTCATCCATTAAATGATCTCGTTTCGTTGAACCGTATTTCTCTCCTATAGTGAAATTTGTTTGGTTTTCTGAAGCTTCTGGAATTTGGTCGATGGATATTGCTAATCGACATTAATACATGAGTATTGGTTCCGGCCGTCTTACTGTGTGAAGATGGCGTTTTTCATTGCCAGATATACTTTTAATCAATGTCTTGAAGCAGTAGAAAGTGGTATGCTCAAAATAGTCGAGATAAGGAGCTTCAGAAACTCAATTGATGAAAACTGGAAAATTGAGTTAGTCAAAAACATGACCATTCGATTATTCGAAAAATCGAGTCAATTCGACTACTCGATTATTCGAAATTTTGAAAAATCGAGTTAGTCGAAAACTCGATTATTCGAAATTTTCAAAAATCGACTTAGTCGACAACTCGATTATTCGAAATTTTCAAAAATCGGCTTAGTCGAAAACTCGATTATTCGAAAAAAATTTCGAGTCGCCGAAGTATAGTACATAGCACCATCTGTGCCAAGAATTTAACGATATTGTATGGTTTCTATCATATCTCTAAATAGCCGCGGCGTAGATGTTATTCCGCAATCTTTTGAGCGAAGCGTTTTTCTCTCCATTTCTAGCATACACCATATGTTTTTTTCAAAGACAACCGCTTCCCCGAATTAGGATACTAGCGATAAACTGGGAGAATTAAAGAACACGTACTCTAATGAGCTAAATACAAGGTAAGCATAATAAGATCTTTCAACAATTAAGCAACATCAAGAAAAGAACGACATATAGAAGTGAAACAACTATGACACTGAAGTAGAGATGGCGGATGGGGATTTATGGCGTGGCAGTGGATCAATAAATGAACTCCGATCCACTCATCATTGATTGACCAGTTTCACCGTGTACAATTTGAGCGGGCGGATCGCTGGCTATCAAAGCCCTGGCGGGCGGATCGCTGGCTATCGAAGCCCTGGCGGGCGGATCGCCGGCATATTGCGGGCGGATCGCTGCATCTCATAGCTCAGCGGGCGGATCGCTGGTTATCAAAGCCCTTGCGGGCGGGTCGCTGGCAGGTTGCGGGCGGATCGCCGCTTTAGAGCTTGCCGGCGATCCGCCCGCTAGGGTGTTCAAGTTTCCCAGGCGCCGCTATCCGCCCGCCAAAACGCAACGATCCGCCCGCAAAGGCTTTGATAGCCACCGATCCGCCCGCCGAGGCCACGATGAGCAGCGATCCGCCCGCAACTTGCCGGCGTACCGCCCGGAGAGGCCTTTGATTGCCAGCGGTCAGTCCGCACCTGTTGTCTGGAGTAGCCTTCTAACATTACAATTGGTGGTCTACAGCGTTCCTATAGCCTCCTCCTCATTCTGAGTCAGTCGAAGTAAGGCTTATCGGGCGTATCATGTCAAAAATCTCCTATCACTGTTGTGTTTTGCCATGACCAACCGCTCCGCTGCTTGTTCTACTCGGACTTAAATGAGCAAGACGGCTATACTATTGACTTACCGAGCTGTTTTGTTTACTAGCGAGTTCCTGGCTGGGTGAGGTTCATCTGCCCTCCTCTCTCACACCCACGCGGGGGAAATTTGGGCTCTCGAATCGGTAAGTTTAAGGCGACGTTTGATCGAGTAAGCGCAAGTCTTATTCGATCCTTTCAGGCTCTGAAGAAGGAGGTTTCTCCGAAACGTCGGCCATAAAGAAGATATACCAACCTCGTGTCGAGGACAACATCATCAGACATCTAAAATATTGTTGGTTGTCACCTTGCCCACAATTAACTAAATCTCTATGTATGTTTGTTTTGCCGTCTTTCGCCTTGCTGTTAAACCCTATTCATACTTTTGCGAAGCAGCAAATGCCGCGGATTATCAATAGAGAAATGATAAAACAAATGCTCGGTAACGATATCAAACATCTCATTTCTCATTTTCCTACTGATATTGCGCGGCATTTGCCGCTTCCACAAAAGCATGAATAGGTTGCTAAACTGAAAAACCAGCACTTATATGAATCGTGTTAGTTGGGGCGTGCGCACACCCACCAATTAGCTGTTCTAAGCTGTTTTTGTGCGTTTCTCCTGTAACTTTTCACTTTTCTCACTTTTTTGATGGTAAAACATGCATTCTTATCAACAGTAATCATCAGATGATTTTATCGCGAGCCCTGCCTCTCCTACTAAGAACTTCGGTACAGTGGAGGTTGTGTCCTAGGGCAAAGATCGAGTGCAAACCTTCCGCTAGCAGCAGCAGCTGCTGCTGAAAGCGGTATATGATTCCAACACTTGCTAGGGTTGAGCCCCTTGATATCAATAGCAACTGTTGCTGCTAGCTGTCAGCAGCAGCTGCTGACAACGAGGGATGTAACCCTACTGTGCTGACGTACTGGCATTCTCTGGAGAAATTCACCTGATCAATAGCCAAGAAATGCATGTTTTCTGCGTGATAGCCGGAAATGGTCGGGAAGTAGCTGGTTGCAGCGTAACAGCTCTAGAAACAGCCGCCAAAAAATGTTTGCCGAGAAATTGACGCCAAATAGTGACTCCCAGAGGGATGTACAGCTAAACTCCGCATTGCCGTTCAGTCCGCAAAGTGCACGCTGATTGCGAAAGGTGCTGCGGCGCGGTTGCGAGAATCATCAGACAGGGATGTGGGATCACCTGACATCAAAGGCAAAACCGCCCGGGCGACCCTACACCTCTGTCTGAGGATACTCGCGATTCCTGAGGCATTATTTGGATGTCAACACCGCGGTCGGTTCCAGTTACCCAAGTTAGCGGTACTTCTGGGCCAAGGCGGCTGCTCGGTGGGCCGGGAAGGACAGCGTCGAGAGTTGGTGTGCCTGTCACGTCCTGGTTATTTCTCGGTTATTGCTCGGCTACTTCTAGGCTATTTTATAAAGAGCATGATCTTAGCCGCCTAATAATTGGGAAAAAATCAAGAAATATTCGGAGAAATAGCACATCAAGAACCGCTGTGGGGCCTGGTGGGCTATTTCCTCGGCTAAACCTCTCAGAGTGAGTGCCTTCAATGATGATCTACCTGTCATTGACGTGCCATCGCTACTATCACTGTCTTATTAGATCTTCGCCCAGTCTCTCAGATATTGTATGACATGTATAGGAAAGATGTTAAGAATTACACTTTTTCTCTTGAAAAAATTAAAATGCAATGAGTATTTTTTTCTGAGAATTTTCTGTTTTCTGATTTCTGTTTTCTGGCCGTTTTGGCCTTTCTGTTTTCTGATTTCGTTTTCTGGACAAACTCGATTTTCTGTTTTCTGCTTTCTTTCAAAACATTTCCGCACACCCTGGTGGCGATGAGTGTATTTACGGGGGCGTATCTCTTCTGTGGAGGGGCGCTGAGGGGAGGAAGGCCGTTTCCAGAACGGTTTTGAGGCGAGCCTACGACAGTGAGACGATTCCGGCTGAGGACGTCTGGAACGGGCGAGAGGGTCCTCTGAACATGTCCTTTGGCAAAGTTCGCTGATGAGAACTTCAGAGCCGGAAACTTTTGAAGTTCGGAGAAAGTGCGATGTTTAATCAGAATGCAGAAGGAAACTTGGTAATCAGAAGGTAGCACAGCGTTCAGATAGGTCTAGCAATTTGTATTTTGTCAGTCGGCTGAGGACTGAAAAGTGGAAGCTTAAAAACGAGTAAATTACTAAATGCAGCTATCAAAGCTGTTATGGTACAGAAAAATATGGATAGAAGCGTCTTCAGCTCTACAGGGGTTTGCATACAAGTAGAGTAATCACACTTCACCTGATATGCTTACCTCTAACTTCATACAGGCGATTACAATTGTAATAACGCTGAGAACGAAGAAAATTTCGTCGTTCTCGTTAGCTGAAAATTCGAGGTTTTCCAAAAACATCTGTCTAAATTTGCTGCGGTAGGCGGATGGTTGTCACTGATCGGATGCTCCGTGAGGAGAGAAGTTCATTGAATACATCATAAACCCTAGCAAGCATATTCTACAACAGTTATAATTCTTCGAAGAATAGGGGTTATGGAAGTCCAGTCATTGTGGGCCTTGAAAGCGCGTATAAATGTCCCCACAGAATGAAATGCGTAATCCTAGTTGTAATATGTTTGAGAGCTTGCTATTTTTATCACACATCCGCCATGTCATGTTTTACACGGGAAAATCCAAAGAAATTGAAAAAATTGGGTCGAAAATACGTTTTCTCTAGAGTAAAGGCTGACGATTTTCATAAAACTCTATGCTGCTATATACCGTTAGAATCCTCTCGCTGATGGTAATCCAAATTTTTCTCAAAACTGTTTTTGAACCACTCTGAAGCAAGTTGTGACAAAGCGGCGCTTTGTGCGCGCAAAAAACGCCGCAAATAAAAACCACTGCTGATGATCGCTGGTCAAAGCGTCGCGGTGATAGAGCCGTGCCGGTGTTGATGAGGATCCTTCCATACCAGGGATGTGCGTAATTACGACTAACGACTAACGAATTTAACGACTAACGAGCTTTTTGGGTGTTACGACTAACGGCTAACGACTAACGAAATTGAAAATATATTCGTAAGCAATCCCAAATTTCGTTAGAAAATCAGTAGTCATTCACATCGCGCTCCAACCCAGGGATTGCATCAGGATTGACACAATCCTGTTGGTTTTTCGGAGAGGAAGGTACAAAATAAGCATAGCCTTCAGCATTTATTACTTCTACTGACACTGCTTCGCAGTTCTGAAGCCCCCATATTATGACTCCAACCGGATGTTGCGCAAGGTTAGGGCAGCACTTTTGCGACTTCGTGGCAATCGCGCGACTTTATGGAAGGCTCACTGGAGTCGGTTCCGACGCTGACCGGCTCCAGCGGAGATTTTAACAGAATGTATCAAAGGTGATACGAGGACTACGTTAGGGCACTAGCGATCCGATGTACTTATTGCTTTTACACAACGATATTCTAATACTAGCGCTGGTGTGCGAAGCGGTTTGAGAACGGAGGATTTTTTTTCCATGAAACCGAAGGTTTCTGCGGTTCCAAAACAGAGAAGTCTCAAGAAAACCTAGAATTTATTTTCTGGAATGTCTTTTTCAGCATAACGTTTTGCAGGAGGCAGCTCTTCAAAATCTGGAATTAGTTTTGAATCAGGCATAAAACTTAACGTAACTTAAGCAAAAATGAGTATTGGCAGATCGCAGATGCGAGAGGAGCGATTGTTCGCGTGTCATACGCCCTACTTTGCAGCAGACGGTCGTTTTGCGGCGATTACCGAGCAGCCGCTTGCACTATCTCTATCGGTCTACAATAACCGTCATGCAGCCGCTCGCAATAAATCGGGGTCTTGTGCATTTCGCCATGTAATCGATTATATCGGGCTGTACCTGCAGGTCACAGTTGCGCATTATCGGGAACTGTTATCCGATAATTGATGGTAAAGAACGCGCTCTCCAAATTTTAGACATCGCCAGTGGCTGAAATTTACGCATGGAAAAGAAACCGAAGAGTTCAGGATTCCCTCGGTTTGTCATATTGCTTCTTCTTTCATAAAAAAAGGACGCAAATCTATAAACACGTGCCCTTGAGTATTAGGTTTTCATTCATCTTTTCATTATGTATATTTTGGCTTAGAGTTCAAATCAGGTTCTCTAACGATGAAGGCTTTGTGTGTTCAATAGCCATGAATGTTTTGGAAAACAAGCATTTCTTCATGCCTTACTTTTTCTTCTCCTAAGAACTTTTTTCTGCCTCATCTGTGCTGATTTTCAAAGACTAGATTTTTAACGACTAACGATTAACGACTAACGACTGACGAGGGCTTTGGTCGGTTGAACGACTAACGAATTGCAAAAGTTCTATTACGCACATCCCTGTTCCATACGTGGCGAGAGCGAGCGATTGCGCTAAATCGATGGTGCTATCATGGGCACATGATTCGCTATCCGCTCACAGGCGCTCCTCGCGCGCCCTCGCCCGCTCGCTCTTGCGCGCTTACGACAGCACCACGAAGCAAGCACCAAGTTTCAAGCTTACTGCTCCATCACTAAAGCAGGTGGCATTAAACCTGTAGCAAAACTATTGTCCTTCCGTATAAGGTCTAGCTTTGTTAGTACTCCTGTCGATCCACAACAGCGGTCGTATTACTGCAGGAAATATGGTTAAAGGCACAGTACACACTCTTTCTCCGAATTTTCAACCCTTCGGATAATGGTTCGATTCAGATAATGCCGATTTCAAATTTCCCTGGATATTGGTTCGATTTAGATAAAGGGTTTTTTCGAAATTTCGGATATAAGATTATCTGAATCTCAGATATCCGGTCGGATATCCGAAAAGGAGTGATTCGTATACTAAGTATAGTTTGTAGTGGGTCTTGGACGATTTCAGAAATACCGTTGAGATCAGAATGTGACCCTTTCCAAGATTAGATAAAACCGAAAAAAATTTTTCCGGGTGTCCTGTGCCTTTGAGTGTCAGCTGCCCCTTAACCTCATTTCGCACAATAGCGTATGTGGGCACAAATCGTAGCACAGCCGAAATGATTTGTAGGAATCCATGTCTCCTTTGCAGACAAAAAAGCAACCTAAGGCCTATCTCGGTCAGATAGTCCGGGCGGAGTAAGCAGGAAGGGGAGGGAGCAGTCTGTCATGACAAAACATAACAGCGATGAGGAAGTTCCGACATGATAAGCTCGGTAAGCCTGACTTTGATCGGATATAAGTAAGAAAGCTAGGCTAAACATATAGCCTTTCCCTCTTATTTCGATACCGATCGAAGTCGGGCTTCATGGGCTTGTCATGCCAAAAATCTCCTTTATCACTGCTATGTTTTGTCATCACCGACCGCCCTGTAGCTTACTTCGCTCGGACTCATCCGAGCGCGAATGGCTTAACTAACATTCGTATTTTAGGAATTGCAGAACAACATACATAGGCGCTTTTCCCAATTACGTCATGAACTGACTAGGTTTCCGATTGCTTCAAGAATAAATAAATAAATAAATAAATAAGAATGATAGTCTTACCGATGAAGACCTGATATTAAAGGAACAGTCCAAGCTCACGGACGGAATCCGAGATTCCCACATAATTGTAAAGTTGACCCATCCCATATGACACCTGCCAAGTGCGAGCTCTCGATTTCTCCGAGGAACCGAGATATAGGGGGGGAGCCACCCTGGGGCGCCCATATCAGGAAGCCACTTTGGCCGCCCCTTCGACGATATTCAAAGCTCAACAGTGGCAAAAGGAGCGATGGTTTCCGATCAAAAGGCCCGTTCTTTCCTTCATTCTCAACCTCTCTCTTTGTTCAAGTCGGTTCATATGCATCGGTTGCAAATGACAGAAGTTACAAGCCTCGGACAACTCGTCCACCATGCTTCTGTAGCTCAAATTTTGAGGGGCCATAACTCCGTTCCCATGGGGTCTTGTAAGATTCTAGAGACATCATTGGAATCAGCGTGGGACCGCTTCCAAGATAGGCGGAAGAATAGAAAAACGATTCCGAGGTTGGATTGTGCCATTAAAGGCAGTATTCACGATGACTTCCGCTCCCGAGTTTTTTACATGAAACAACACCTTGGCCTATTAGTGTCACCAAAATTACGAAAATACGGCGAAAAACGCATTAAAACGACGTGTATCAGTAACATTTTTTCTCTGGCCTGGACGAGTTGTCCGGTTGGATGAACATGTTCATCTTGGTTTTCACAGGTGGGAAATTGGGTCAATCAAAGATAGAGGACTATTTTATACAAAACAGGATTAGTTAGGACCCTAAGGAAAGAACGGAGCGATAGAGAGAAGAGAATTGCAAAGGACGGGTCCACAAAAGATTTCATTGTTGCAACAAACACTTCCAGTGATACTTAAAGGCAGTGTTCACGATGAAAAAAGTTTTCGAAATTCCACTAGAATTGGGTAGTGGAGGGACACTCTGTAACGTTAACGTCGAAAGAACGCATGAAAAACGAGCCAGCAAGAGTCTTCAAAAGAGCCCGAAGTTGCAACTTCGGAGCGCATTGAAACCCCAAAGCGCATCACACGCCCACCGACGTGAACAAATGAATGCTCGAGATCGTGAGATGAGCGATGATTTTCAATCATTAGCCCTGTTCTTCCCCTTCATTCTCAGCTTCTCTCTTTACTCAGGTCAGCTCGCATAGATCGGCTGCAAAAGACGGAAGTTACAAGCCTCGGACAACTCGTCCACCATGTTTTCATAGCTCAATCTTTTGAGGGACCATACCTGCGTTCACAGAAGGTCTTTATGATTTCAGAGACACCATTGGAATCAGCATGGGGCCGTTTTCAAGATAGGCGGAAAAACAGAAAAACGATTTTCATCGTGAACACCGCCTTTAAGAGACTGAGTGATACTTGAGGGTTTCGGGTACTTCTAGTGCGTTTTTCTCAATTTCTACGTCATTTCAGTTCTACCCGGGGGCCACTTAATCAATATAGCGAGTAACCTCAAAATTTAAGATTATCGTGAACACTGTCTTTGAGGCAAGGTTCGGTTACATTTAGATTTTTTCAGAAGACAGAAGCGGAGCGGTTGTTTCCCTATTTCTACCATTGTTTTCTCAAAAAGAACCGCCCGGTTTCTATGATAGCAAGGCGCGGCTTCCCACACCCCAACCAGAGACTGGCGATATGTCGACTCGGGCTAAATATGTAGGTGAACCCCATCTGCAAGTTTTGTTAGCTTTGAGCGATTACTCTTGCAGAAACTCACCTCTACCTACGTAGTGTGGATGGTGGTCCTCCGACCGCCACGTGGAGAAGTCACCGTAGTGGCGGCATTCACGGCACTGCTGGGAGACAATTTCCACCGCAAGCGGTCAAGAAAGCGCGGACAATGACTGAAAACGTGAGCGACGGGCACTTTTCTGTGATTATAACAACAGAGGTTATTCTCGCACTTGGGCCGAATTAACTCTGAGAAGACGGTTTTTCCTACGGTTTTCGCACGTTTTCTACGACTGGCGCTCCGGTTTAGCGAGAAATCTCGGATCTGAAATTCTGCCTGGATCCTGCCTTTAGAGGCAGTGTTCACGATGGAAAAAGTTTTCGAAATTCCACTAGGATTGGGTAGTGGAGGAACACTCTGTAACGTTAACGTCGAAAGAACGCATGAAAACGAGCCAGGAAGAGCTCGAAAGAGCCTGAAGTTGCAACTTCGAGCGCATTGAAAACCCCAAAGCGCATCACACGCCCACCGACGTGAACAAATGAATGCTCGAGATCGTGAGATGAGCGATGATTTTCAATCATTAGCCCCGTTCTTCCCTTCATTCTCAGCTTCTCTCTTTACTCAGGTCAGCTCGCATAGATCGGCTGCAAAAAACGGAAGTTACAAGCCTCGGACAACTCGTCCACCATGTTTCCATAGCTCAGTTTTTGAGGGACCATAACTCCGTTCCCAGAAGGTCTTGTACGATTTCAGAGACATTTTTGGAATCAGCATAGGCCGTTTTCAAGATAGGCGGGGGAGCAGAAAAACGATTTTCATCATGAACACTGCCTTTAAACGAGTTTTCTGTCCATTCCGCCAAGATCATGTTGGTTACTAGAACAGCTCTTTCACTGCTACAACATAGCAGTTAAACATGTTTTTGAATCCTGACGCTTAGCAGTTAAACATGTTTTTGAATCCTGACGCTTCCTCTTTGGGAATCGAACCAGTTTTGGGATGCGGGTGACGATAAAAATGCTTTAGGGACTGCTAGAGTACATTCTAGGAACGCCTTTACAAATGGCGAGAGCTTTCAAGAATATATGGAAAGAATTTTACAAATGACGAGAACTTTTAAGAGTATATGAAAAGAACACAAAAAACTCTATTTGACAATGTCACGCATCACGCAAGAAAACTTTCTACCGTTTTGTCGCCATTTGAGCTTTGCTTCATTAATTTCTCTGTTGTTGACATGTCCTAATGGGCGGATATTAATAAATAAATAAATAAATAAGTAAATAAATAGTCTTCGAATAGAATAGAAAGTATTCAAGGAGAGATGGCTACATAGTTCGTTACAAAATGCGAAGGTGCGAAGGGTCTCGCCTAAATACTCTGAAACCTGGACAGCGCTCAAAAGTACAATTATGTGCGGAGTTCGGCCATCTGAGTCTCCTTAGAGCATACCCTGTTCGGCAAAGCTGAACACTGCCTTCCAGTTTCGTGGTTAATGCTTAGGAAATTGTTACATCATGGACCTGAGGTGAGAAACTCATGACATAGAGTAAGGTGTTCGTCTGGTTGTCCGATCGCTTGTGTCTCTTCGGATGATACATACCGAACACATTGAAAAAGGGTAACGAAGGGCACCTAATGCGCCCAGCTGCGCTCCACCCACAAAGACCTTGGATTAGTACGTATACTGGGTAGAGTTCACTCGCTCATAACAGTGTAATCAACGATTGTGCACTTTAGAATGTTTGGGACACTTAAGGCGGACGCGTGCGGGCATATTGGATACATAGGTGTCAACTTCACAGGGTCGACAAAGCACGGAGTAACATTGACACTGGGGGCACTAGGAAATAGTGATTCTGAGATAGGAAACCTTTGCGCGTTCATTAATTTGCCTCTACCATGCACTTTCGCTCTACTGTCCCCACAACCACTCGTGGACAAAAAAGTGCATGTACTCTAACAGCTACAGAATTAGTGGTCTGGCCACAGATTAGTGTCCATGATGTGAGTGAGTTCATTGGTCAGCAAAGTGCAGAAAATTTGGGAGCGAAACAACGATCGACTCTGATTGAAACAACAAGTGAGTAGAAACCAAACTATCCTTTTAAGGACCTGCGAAGCACAATTAAAATACAGATATCCAGACGTCTAAATGTGCATACTCAAAAGCAAGAACTCTTTATGCTGACTATAAATATGTTAGTATCTGCCCAAAAGGGCCACATTGGGCAATGTTGCCACACTGCGCTAGACACAACAGAGAGCAGCAGCTGAGGCGACGAATAGAGGACGGGGGCAGCACAGGCTGGTAAGGACAGCACAGAGGCAGCAAGTCTGCTTGAGCAGCAGCTTGTCCCTTCATGCTAACCTCGTTACCTCGTCGAGGTGAAAGCCTACTTGGCTCCATTAAGACCCCACGATCGTTTGAGTAGATGTTCAGGTTCTATCAACTCAAAAACAAGCCTAGAAAAAGATCTGGTTGTAACCTGAGAAGTCGGATTCCGATAATCTTCCTCGGTTTATTTTCTCAGCGCAGTACATGTCATCCAAGGTCCCAGACGTGGCTTCTAATGATAAATTGTGCCTAGTTAGGCGAATTGCTCACAGGACATTGTAAAAGAGATCCTCTGAACCAAGAACAATTGTAAGTACACACGCCTATCCTAGCTAGGTTTCTGGTACCCGGAGATGATCATAATGCAGATATTTAAGAAGAAACAAAGTACGTTTCTGATCTATTCTTTTCGTACTGCGGATTCGCACCGCTCTCGTGTTTACGAACGCTAGGAAAGTAGTGACTTTCTCCATATAATTAGGGGGAAGACCTCTCGCACTTTTGTAATAGACTAGGAGCGAATGAAGTACTCATAAAGCGCTGTGTATGTAGGAGGGAGGGACGGATTGTTACGTAATTCAGATCACAACAAAAATACGAACTGCAATACGAAAGGTCGAATCGACGAAGCTAACGTTTTGAACTTATAGTTGGGCATGTCGAGCATAATCTTTATAAACGTCGTAGCTCGGCCACAACAGATCCGCGTCAGGGTTGGATTAGCCTACCAGATTTCGACCTCGAAAGAGGTTTGACGAGGTGGCATCCCCTCGAAATTATGTTATGACACCACGCGAGACGCCACCTTGAAAATTCCTCAAACCCTGCGCGGCCAGTCGAGTTACTAAAACAACCCAGCCCTACCCTCTTGAAATATTGTGGAGTAATGAACGCTTTTTATAAATAGCCAAAATGGCCGTAATTTCGACTTCAGGAGACGGCTGTTGGATGAATAGTCCACCTGGCTGTTCATCGAAAAAATACTGAACTTGGTTTAGTCGCATATCTTGTTTGGATCTTTGTGCAGTGTGAGGGTGTGAGCAAAAGACCAAAGAACGTCGGGAAAAATTCTGGAGATGAATCTCCAGGATGGCTGCCAGATGCTAGATGATACTCTGCACCAAATGAGCCAGCACTCAAGCTACCATACAGCCGGCACGAATCGCACTGATACTTTGCGTTCTTGCTGTGCGTTGGCGCAAACTCGGTGCACATGTGTTAAAACATACTAGCGCCGAGCTTGCTCCAACGCACAATAAGGAACGCAGAGTATGTATCAAAGATTCGTGCTGACAGTACATCAGTGCCAGTAGTAATCCGGCAATGTGGTGACTTTGAAGAGACAGCCAACCTGAGGTCGGTGACGCCTAGATGCCTTCTATAGTTGCCACTTCGGAACGACAATTATTTTTGAAGGGTAGCGTTTATCGCGAAACGGTCACTAGTCGACGTATTTGAACCTGCCCGCACCGATCTACGCGAACCCTACATACACTCCCTCCACGATTCTTCGTATCCATAGCAACTTTGATCAAACTATCGGTTGTAAATATGGAGTTCTTTGCACATGTGCCTATCTTTCAGATATAACAATTGTTCAACCTTCGATGATGAGATTTTGAAACTTCCTATGTGAAAATCATCAAGGTGACAGAATGTTAGATTTGAAAAACGATTCTGAGAATCTCTTGCTGAGTGGCACTTTACTGAGACAAAGATACACAATACTTTGTAGTATGACTGTCGAAGAGGCAACCTCGTGTCTTTTTTTCCACAAGGTGAACCAAAAAGTTCAAAGGATTTTTAAATTATGGATTAATTTTTCTTCCTTAGACTGTTTCACGCTTCTCAGTACAGAACTTTTTCCTAGAAGAGGAGAACTAAGCTTACTAGGGAACCTCGCTAGCCATGTATGGGCTTTTGAGAGACTATGAAAGTTTCTTGGTCAACTTTGATTCGCTCTTTCCAAGTCTGTCCCTGGATTTTGCTGCGGACCTCAAGTTAACAAGTTATTACTGGGTAAAATTAAAACGTTGTAATTCACAGGTTTTTGAAATTCTCGAGTATAGACCGAGTGCCTCGTGATTTGAACAATATATTGAACAGTGACAATAACAGAAATGGTAATTGCTTACAGTACCCGGGCGCTGTGGTTCCATAACAAAATGGGCAGGCTAGGCGGCGCTCCTGTTGAGAATGCTTGCGGAAATGTGGCATTTTCAAACATTCATAAACCCTTCTAAAAAGGTCGAAACATCTCATAGGGCTATTTTTTCTTGTTAAGAAAGACACTGAAAACATTTCAGCCCAATAAACGGAAAAAATTTCTGTCCCTGATCACCGAAATTGCATGTTTTTCTCGGAAATAAACCAGGGCAATCTCGTTCAAAAGCCGATCCGGAAAAATTCCTTCTTCTCGGTCTACACCCGGTTTCAACGAAAACTGCCCGAGATAGCTGCGGTGATAACCTTCACGTGGCAACAATACGCAAATTTCAAGATAATATGTCTCTAATTAAACACTGATAATACATTCAAAAGAAGTGAACGGAACAGATTAGAGATTTACCCACTGCACAGTGGATGCATGCTGGTTCCTGGCAATCCTTCTCACAGCAGTCGACAGTCTCAAGCTCGGAAAGGTATCCTGCCGAACTGATAAAAGATCCGAGATAGTGGTCAACGTATCCAGCTTTGTGCCACGAGTACTAGAGAAACTTGACGAAATGAGGAGCAAGAAACATGCGGTAAACATGCGATAGAGCCTCAGAAAGACATGTGTTAATTTATGGCTCTAGAAATAAAGTATTGATAATAGAAAAACCTTAAGTATAGTTTGACATAACGAAAAAAAAACTTTGAAAAGTACTCAATTTTTGAATGTTCTGACAATTTGTGAAGAACGCTGCAGAAATGAAGCAAATCAAACATTGTGAAAACCCAGTCAGAGAAAGACATTGTTATCTCCATTTTTGCAAAAGTATTCGAGCATATCAGCAGTGACGGGAATCGAACCCTTGACCGCATGCCTATAACCGCCGCTTCCTACCTGCTGCTCCATCCGTAAAACGCGACGTGAAACGAAATAGATTTATTTATTTATTTATTCAAAGACGTGGAAGAAATCACACGTGATGAATACATAAAAATAAACAGAGAAAATAAACTAGCCGCTGAACAATACGCCTTTAGTTGCTGAAATATCACATTAGATTCGTTTTGTTATGAGATTTTTAAAAACCTGCACAGACGTAAAAATAATGTTTTCGTTCTCACTTAGTAGTGAGCTGAACTCCCTTGCAGTTCTATATGTGAAGAAATTCGATCTTGTGTTTGATTTTATGACTGAGACATAGAGCCTGAGTCCTTTGCTCCTCGTCAATGTAGTACCAAAGAACAGAGTAGGGTTTATAGAAACTCTCCGAGTGATTATTTTGAACATCATCACAAGGTCAGCTTTTATTCTCCTACTCTGAAGCGATTTCAATTTCAATCTATTACATCGCTCAATGCCATTTGGCAGTTGGAAGTAGTTCAATTCGAAACATCTCATCATCAGTTTCCGAGTAAAGTTGTTTTGGATGGTCTCTAAATAAATGATATCTTTTTTCTTATATGGATTAAAAACCGTGATCCCAGACTCCATGATCGGTCTTACGTAGGTCTTGTAGGCTCGCAAGTACACCTGAGGGTCTTTTGTTTTCAAGATTTTGAATAGATTGTATGTTCTATGACTTGCTTTTTTGACCATTGCTTTGTAGTGGCTATCAAAGTTCAAACTGTTCGACACCAAAAATCCTAGGTCTCTAACCACGGATACAGGGGTGAGTACCGAATTTCTCAAAGTGTATTTTGTGGCAAGATTACCGTATCCAGCCCCTATCGACAAATAGTTGGTTTTCTCGGCCGCTAGTGGGAGCTCCCATTTTTCCCCCCATTTGTCTATGCAAAGGATCGCCTCCTGAATAGCCGCAGCATCTTCGGTGTTTAAAATTTGTTTATATATTTTAATGTCGTCAGCGAACATTTTGCATGTCACGCCTAGCTGAGAAATTTTTTCAGGTAACTCAAATGTGTATAACAGAAATAGCAGTGGAGAGAGAACTCCCCCTTGCGGTACCCCACTGTAAGCGGAATAAGTTTTAGAATACTGGTCATTTACCCTGACTTGATATGTTCTATTCGAAAGAAAGTCTCTAATCCATCGTATTATCAGTGGATGAATGCCTACAATTTCCATTTTGAACAATAATTTCTTTGTTGGAACCTTGTCGAAAGCTTTGGCGAAATCAAAGTAGACAACATCTGTGCGGATTTTGGCTTCCATCGCTTTCGTCCAATCGTTAAGAGAGGTCAGCATAGCTGTTTCTACCGATCTGCCTTTAAGGAAACCAAACTGGTTTGCTGATATGATAGCATTTTCTTCCAAATGGCTCACAATGTGTTTTTTCACAATTTTCTCAAAAGTTCTCGCGAAGATGGACGTTATACTTATTGGTCGGTAATTTCTAGGGTCATTTACGGGAGGTTTCTTGGATATTGGAGTTACAAACGCATGCTTCCATCTTTGCGGTACTTCTCCTTTCATGTAGCTTAGGTTGAAAATGTGTTCCAGAGGAAACGCTACGTAGTCAATGATTTTTTTGATGAATTTCAGAGGTACGAAATCTGGAGAGGTGGAAAAGGATGGAGGCCACTTGGAAATAATGTCAGAAATCTCTTCTTTGTGAAACCATAGCGATTCTCCCATTTGGGGGAAGTTTGGAAAGCTGTTATCGAAAGTTAAAGTAGGATCTCCACTCATCTGATCTGGTACATTATATGTCTTTTGAAACACAGATGCCAACAAATCAGCTTTTTCGCCACTTGAAGAAACTGGTTGCCCTGTTTCCCTAATCAGAGTTGGGATAGTATTTTTGTGACCGCTACGAGAATTTATGTAATCATAAAACGCATTTTTCTTTCCGGAATTCATAAGTTTGTGTTCTAAGTGAACGTTGTAACGATAAATAGCCTTCTCGAGCTTTCTGCTGAGACACTCATATTTACCCCAAATCTTGTCATCACCAGTTTTGCTTGCCATATCCCAAAGATATGATCTTCGAGCGGTCATCCTTCTGAGATAAGAAGGTAGATTCAGTTGATTAGCCACTATTTTACGCATAGGTACGAACTGTTCAATAACATGATGAATGATCGCAAGAAACATTTCATACTTTTCTATCAACTGTTTTTTGTCACTGAAGATTCCACTCCAATCGATATCAGCTAGATATTCAGCAATTAAATCGTAGTTTCCAGTACTGTAATCTCTTTTCCATTGGAAAATTTCGGGCTCATTCTCCAAAAATATTTTGAATGTTACTGTAGAATGGTCACTGTTTCCGATTGGCGGTCTCACGTTTACATTGTGAACGAAATCTCTTGCATTACACAGTAATAAATCCAGTATAGTGTTTCCTCTAGTAGGCTCGGTTACAAGTTGTTGAAACTCATGGCTATCAAAAATATCTTGAAAAGCCTTTGATATCGGCCCAGTGTTTTGCTTCCATAAGTCTGGTAAATTGAAGTCTCCCAGTAAAATACTAGGTGTATCGCACGCACAAAAATCACTGATTGCTTTACAAAGTTGAAGTGATCTATCCATATTGCAATGAGGAGTCCTATAAACAGCAATGATTCTAAAAGAAGTTGGCAAACAATTAACATCACACACTAGAAGTTCGTATGAATCTCTAACGGATTCATGGAAAACCAAATTGTATTTGTATGACTTCTTCATTAACAGGATAATACCTCCTCCTTTTTAAAGGTTCGGTCACATCTGATGCCCATATACTGGCTACTAGCGATTCCCAAAAGAGGATTTAGCTCGTTTTTAGAGCTTAGCCATGTCTCAGTTAAGATTACAAAGTCGTAGTTGCTTTGACAAAGTGTTAAAAGTAATGAATCTGAATTCTTCACCATGGATCTGATATTCGAAAGGGCGCAATATATCTCTGCACTGCCTCCTGCGAATGCTCAATAGTTTCCCGGAGGACTACTGAGCTGGGTTGAAGCAGTGCTTGCGCTTTGATTTGCTCCCGGAGAGGATGTCGGTAAAAGTGATCTGTTCACAGCTTGGTATGCTTGAACAGTTCGACCATTTATCGACAACCGACCAGTTGAACGTTCTCCACGTCTACGCTCCAGCTCCTCCCTAGATAGTGATGGGCGTATAAATACGCCTTTTTGTTGGGGGAAGAAGCGTAGTTGTGGGGCGCGCCTGATCGCCTCTCTCTGGAACCAACTGCAAGGAAGCACAACTTTGATTAATCTACGTCTCTGCTGGTTTGGTGTACCCATGCGATAACACTTCACCGGCATACATTCCAAGTCAAGAAACTCTAGCAAGTTATTCACGAATGCGTAATCATGTGCGATTCTTTGGGAAGATCTTGTATCACAGGACTCAGGGACATTACAAAGCACGATAGACCTCGTTAGCTCTACGTCTACGGTTTCACTCGATCGATCAACCTTTTCATCATTCCTTAACGTTTCTCTGGGGGTGCTAGAGGCCTCAAAAGTTGCGACTTTTTGTTTTAACAACAGATTTTCTTCCCTCAATCTTTTCACTTCGTCCTCGAGTTCGGCATTTCGTCCATTCACTGATTTGACCTCGTCTCTCGTTTCAATCAGGAGGTCCACCACAAGTTTCATATAGGTCGGCATTTTTCCATTATCAACCAATGCTTGTAGACGCTCGACAGGTCCTTGGTTGCTGGCTGTCGTTTGAGATCGCAAAGACCTTTTCGCTGGAATACAGCCAGAAGCAGCAGGGGTCGCCATCAATGCTACTTATAACCACAAGTTGAACAGTCGACAATAGGATTACCTTTCCTAGTGGCAATGATAGATGAAATATAGTATGCCTCCTTGCCACGAGAGACGACGCGTGTGTAGTGAATAGTCGAAATATATAGCAGGAACTGTCGTAAGTATCGAAAGTCGATGATAATACAATACCGCCCGTATCTTTTGGTCATTGGGCGCGCTAGAGCGCCGGAGCGCGCCGTTTGGCGTCGTTTTTGAATAACTCGCTTCAAAGTGGTTCAATCGGAAAATGGAAGTCAAATTCGGAATCAGCATCAAAAATGCGATCTACTGAATGTATAGAACTTTAAAATGGAACTCAGTGGAAGATTTTGGGTTACGGTAGCCATCCAATGTCCCTCGTGTCCAAATGGGGCTGGCGTTTAAGTGTTGTTATAAGTGGATTTCTTGACGTTTTCTCGTATTTATAACATTCATATGCAATTTGTTATCCTCTGTGTTTCTTCTGAAACATTTTGACAGCGAAAAAATTAATAAAAAATAATAAAAAATTCATTTTTCCTAACAATTTTTGAATTTTAATGTGGAAAAACCACGAAGTTCTTCTATATTAGTGACTTATTTTGAGTTAAATTGCAAAACTTTGAGTAGAATTCAGGTATTAAAAGTTAAACGAAAATCGCGTCTTGAAATTTGGTTAATTATTTGATTTCACATTCAAAAAAGGTAGGTATCAGAGCGCATTTCAACAACCATGTAAGGAATTTGCTTTGCAATCTTTGTTTTTTCTCCTCACACGAAGAAATCATGTCCAGAATCAGCCAGTGTACGGAAATGCACCAAAAATGAACAGTTCAAAAAAAATTATTCAAAAATTAAAATTTTCATGATGTGACCAATTTCAATTTTCATGCTGAAATAATCCTCGAGTTCTATGTTCTTCTTGTATAGCGCATAAATTTGTTCAGAAATTGTTTCAAAAATCAAGAATTCTTGACATTTTCCGATTACTTTTCAAAAAAAATTATCGAAAGTGAAAATTTTTACTGAGACCACAAATTTTGAATTTCTTTCCAGATTTCTCGTTGAATCCCATGTATGAATTTCTTTGAATTCCTTCATTATATGAAATTATTTCGAAAATGTGGGAATCGTGGAAATCTTCAATCTTGTTTCCCGAAAAAACAAATGAAATTTGAAATTTCTCTTAATTTCCATTTTCAGTGTGAAAAGGTTCTAGGAATGTTTCACTGTTCATGTAGAGCGCATAAAATTAATCAGCATTCATTCTAAAAATGCTGAATTCAAAAAAAATATTCTTTCCTTTAAAAAAAAATATTGGTGTATGAGCACCCCGTAGTTCGGCCCTCCACCCCTCGCATGCCAGGCAATTACCTACGCCAGGTCGCTCTACCAACCCACAGCCCGTCCAGGCCGATTATCGATCACATTTTTCAGGGGCTGGAACCCTAACCAGTATGAAACCTTATGAAATTCAGTATCATATTCAGTCAGAGCATTATTTTCCGACAACACAGCAATGAAACATGTCAAATTCTTCGCATAATTAGGGTCCGGAACCAATTATAATGTAGATTTGGTCCGAGAAGCCGAAATGCGAGAAATGATTCACATCTTAGAAAGAAATTCATGGTGTTTCCCAGTAGTAGCGAATAATGTCAGAAACACGTTGAGGACTGCATCAAGCCAAAGGTGTACCAGTACTAAATTACGCTCTGCCATATCACTCGCTCTCACACTGGCCTGCTTCTCAAGAAACAGCCTACAGGGTCATTTTGAGGTGCGAATGGGCCTTGGAGGCGTGTTTGGGGCCTCCCCCGTCTTAATGACCTTATCAGAATTACAGAGATTCTTTGTCTGCAACACGTTCCCAACCATTTGTTTTTATCCAGTGAGATGGGTTGAGCTGTTCTCGCACTTCTCGCAGTCATGTTAATTTTCAAATTTTCGGAAATGCATAAACCCCAAAATTTGTATTTGTTCAATGTAATTAGTGAATTTGAGATATTATGGAATTCTTGAAGGGTTCTGGAACGAGTTCCGAGACCGATCTTCTAATCACGTATTCATTTTTGAAATTTCATTTTTGTGGAGAAAACTGGAAATTCTTACGATTTCCACATTTTTGGGACAATTCCGTGTAGTGGAGCAGAAAATACATTATATTCGAATAGAAATCTGGAAAGAAATTCAGAATTAGTGGTCTTAATGAAATTTCGACTTTAATTTTTTTCTTTTTTCGGAAAACTTCCCCAAAGTTCTCATGAATTCCATGTTTCCCAAACAATTCTACAGATGTTTTCGAAAAATGATGCACTGAGTGAATTGTGGTGAGCGCGAAGCGCTCACCAGATTTGGCTTTGATTCGCCATCGCGCAACCCCCTGATCTCAGTATCAGGGTCCAGAGTGAACGTAGGAAGTCCGTTCTTTTTGCATTTAATATACTTTAGAAAGTTGAATAACTGTTCAAAAAATGGTCTGGAGTGGTTACCTGAGATTCGAGAAAAATTGTCAAAACCACGTGATTTTGGTCGAAAAAAGGGTTCATCTCCTTTTTTTTTAGTTGGCGTACATGATCTTGTTGGAACACTTATCGTTCAGCTAGAAAGCTGATTTTTGGCCAGAAAGTTTGTTATGATTGCCGTTAGCTCCTGACAAAATTTGAAGTTGGTAGCTCAATTTTTGCGGGACCTCAAAATTGAGGGTCAAGTGAGACAAAAACACGTAAACATGTTATTATAAACCATCCGACGTTTACTCATTCGTAAAAATGATCTAATGAAATAAACACCGTCACTGATAGGCATTTGTTTAGGATTGAACGCTTCAATCAATACGGCGGGATCTTGGATATATTTTTTAGAACGCCGCACGGTGTGAATCAGAAGAAATCCACAGAACTCCTTAGATAGTGTGCGGAACCCCAGTAGGAGTGCGCAGAACGCCGTAGAAAATGTGTGGGACCCAAATAACAAAGCGTCGGACGCCGTAGAAAGTGTGTGGGACCCAAATGAGGGTGCGTAGGAATTTTTTCCGCAGGGCTACCGTAATCATTCTTGAACAAAACATGATAACGAACGATAACACACGCTCATAACATGCGGGATATAAAAGGGGAGAGGAGCGGTATGCAGTCATTCACACACCGCTCTCTTTGAGAAGCCACTGGGAAGTGGCTGAGGAGGTCGAAATTGTGCAAAGATGATGGTTGGCTATAACGATGTGCTCATATCCAGGCTGACACTTGGAAAACTTCCGAAGGAGGGTTACGGTAGCCCTGCGGAAAAAATGATCGGCATGAGCGTGCTTGTGACCCAAATGGGTGTGCGCAGAGCGCCGTAGAACGTGTGCAGGACATCAGTGCGAGCGTGCAGGACGTCATAGAAGAGGGGGGGGGGGGAGGGAAGGGCAACAGGGGGTTTGCTTTGAATTAACACCACCAGGCATAAACCATGTTAGAAAGGAAACCTTCAGAAAAATAAATGAAATTCCTGAAAGTTTAGGTTCCTGGCAGAAGTAAAGATTTGGCATGGCCGTTTTTTCGAAATTTTAGAAATATACTCAGTAAAAGGGGAAGGTGAAGAAAAATGGAAAAAGTTTTGAAATACTCCTGAGAACGATTTGGCGTAGAATAATTTGATTTTTAGGAAATGTAATGAAATAGTTGAAAGTATGATTTGGCAGTCGAGTTTGAACCAACTATTTACAAGAGTTGTGCGAAACGAGAGATCGCATTGTATGAGCTTATCCGTAGAACATATCAAAGCAAAATCACGCGTGATAAGGCAAGCAGTAAAAGCTCGTTTGTGAGCTGGAATGCCGCGATCTTCACGTACTAAGTGAAGTAAAATCAAGTGTTTGTTTCATATCACGCGTGATTTTGCTTTGATATGTTCTACGGAAAAGCTCATACAATGCGATCTCTCGTTTTGCACAACTCTTGTAAATAGTTGGTTCAAACTCGACTGCCAAATCATACTTTCAACTATTTCATTACATTTCCTAAAAATCAAATTATTCTACGCCAAATCGTTCTCAGGAATATTTCAAAACTTTTTCCATTTTTCTTCACCTTCCCCTTTTAACTGAGTATATTTCTAAAATTTCGAAAAAACGGCCATGCCAAATCTTTACTTTTGCCAGGAACCTAAACTTTCAGGATATGATACTGAATTTAATGAGGTTTCATACTGGTTAGGGTTCCAGCCCCTGACAAATGTGATCGATAATCGGCCTGGACGGGCTGTGGGTTGATAGAGCGACCTGGCGTAGGTAATTGCCTGGCATGCGAGGGGTGGAGGGCCGAACTACGGGGTGCTCATACACCAATTCCTAAAATTGTATTTATTCAATATAATTAGTGAAATCGAGATATTATGGAGTTCTAGAAGGGTTCTGGAATGAGTTCTGAAGCCAGTCTTTTCACCAGAAATTCAATTTTAAATTTTCATTTTTTTTTGTAGGGAAAATTCAAAGTTTTTAAAATTTTTAAATTTTCATTTTTTGTAGGAAAAATTCAAAGTTTTTAAAATTTTTAAAATTTTATTTTTTTGTAGGAAAAATTTTAAGTTTTTAAAATTACCATAATGCGGACTGGATGGATTCTGCGTACAAAGCTAGAAAAATCTTTTCTCGCGACTGGAGCTCCAATAGTAAGAAAATCTAGAAGTGTTCAAGAACGTAATTCAAAACTGGTAATTAAATTGAAAATTCAGTTTTTACATTTCTTTTTTTTTGGGAGAAAAATGGAAAGTTTCCTAGATTATCTAATTCTTGAAACAATCTCTTGTGACGAGATTCATGGGATTCAAAGAAGGTTCTGCTAACAAAACTAAAAAATTGTTCTTTAATAATGAAAATTCCACTTTGAAATTTTTAATTTTTTTCGCGGAAAGAATATTTTTTTTGAATTCAGCATTTTTAGAATGAATGCTGATTAATTTTATGCGCTCTACATGAACAGTGAAACATTCCTAGAACCTTTTCACACTGAAAATGGAAATTAAGAGAAATTTCGAATTTCATTTGTTTTTTCGGGAAACAAGATTGAAGATTTCCACGATTCCCACATTTTCGAAATAACTTCATATAATGAAGGAATTCAAAGAAATTCATACATGGGATTCAACGAGAAATCTGGAAAGAAATTCAAAATTTGTGGTCTCAGTAAAAATTTTCACTTTCGATAATTTTTTTTTTGAAAAGTAATCGGAAAAGGTCAAGAATTCTTGATTTTTGAAACAATTTCTGAACAAATTTATGCGCTATACACGAAGAACATAGAACTCGAGGATTATTTCAGCATGAAAATTGAAATTGGTCACATCATGAAAATTTTAATTTTTGAATAATTTTTTTGAACTGTTCATTTTTGGTGCATTTCCGTACACTGGCTGATTCTGGACATGATTTCTTCGTGTGAGGAGAAAAAACAAAGATTGCAAAGCAAATTACTTACATGGTTGTTGAAATGCGCTCTGATACCTACCTTTTTTGAATGTGAAATCAAATAATTAACCAAATTTCGAGGCGCGATTTCCGTTTAACTTTTAATACCTGAGTTCTACTCAAAGTTTTGCAATTTATCTCAAAATAAGTCACTAATGTAGAAGAACTTCGTGGTTTTTCCACATTAAAATTCAAAAATTGTTAGGAAAAATGACTTTTTTATTATTTTTTACTAGTTTTTTCGCCGTCAAAATGTTTCAGAAGAAACACAGAGAATAACGAATTGCATATGAATGTTATAAATATTAGAAAACGTCAAGAAATCCACTTATAACAACACTTAAACGCCAGCCCCATTTGGACACGAGGGACATTGGATGGCTACCGTAACCCAAAATCTTCCACTGAGTTCCATTTTGAAGTTCTATACATTCAGTAGATCGCATTTTTGATGCTGATTCCGAATTTGACTTCCATTTTCCGATTGAACCACTTTGAAGCGAGTTATTCAAAAACGGCGCCAAACGGCGCGCTCCGGCGCTCTAGCGCGCCCAATGACCAAAAGATACGGGCGGTATTGTATAATCCTTGCTATGCCAGAGAGGAGTATGCACGACCGCACGTGAGAATGCACTTAGACTAATGTGATGTCAAGTATTCGAGGCAATGACTTATCGCCATTAGCACGTCCTCCACTTTAGAGTTGTTTCTTGCTGTGTATAGTGTCATCAACATAAATATACCTACTAACATCGCATGATTTAGTGAAATCACCCTCAAAATGATAGCGAATTACCTGATTACAAGGAAAAAAAATTGAAGAGCGATAACTTTTTAGCCTGCGATCCGTAGCAAAATCCAATGGCAGAATCGGAAAGAGCGTTTCCGAGGCGTTTTCCAAAGAGCGTTTTCCACTAACAGATTTTCAAAAGCCGATACAAGGGTAGCAAGGTTCCCTAGTTGGATGAAAACCGCACTCAGATGAACAATTATACAGAATTTAGTAACTAGTGCACGTTGATCACGTAAGTTTTATGCCTTTTCTCGTTAACGAAGTCATTTTACAGCCACCTTCCTTACATGGGTTTCTTTGCGAATCTTATTTCACTTGTAGTGAGCGATTATTGGAAAAAATATGAAAATGGTTGAATATTGCCAAAACAACTTCTAGGAATTTGAAGTTGAGCTCAAAATAGTAGTAAAGCACGTGAAATCTATGAAGACGACAAATTCATGACAGTTACGTACAATTCGGCATAAATCTCGCATTAATCTTCGCCAGGAAACATTAATTCTTCAACTGAACTTCTATACGTTTCGGCTATCATTCCTATCAGCTGGCAGCCAGCCGGCGGGTGCAATTTTTCCTTGCCCATGCCACAGTGTTGTGCTGAGTTAATAAGTGGACAGCGGACTAGTCGGTTCGCAAGCGCTTCACTGCCCTCTCTCGGGGCGCACTTTCCTCAAGAAATGGCCACCCTTGGACGTGCACGACCCCACGTCCGCGGTATCGAACGAACTTCTCTTCTCATCGCGCGCTATTTCTCTTTCCTCTGCGGCGGTGAGCAAAGTCACCGCCCGTTTCTTGCAGTGAGCCACCTCGTAAAAGAGCTTAGAGGCTGATATGTTGAACATTTGAAGAGAATCTCTTGCCGTCCTGCCTAGACAGAATGGAGAACCTGAGGAGAATTCCCCAACGGAGATTGTGCGTAAACGACACCACTTGTTTTTTTTTTCAACTATGATTTAGAGTGAGCCAATCTGAATGGGAAGGCCAGTGTTGTACCAACATGGCTCGGTGGTCAAGTTCTTAGGTTTCCAAATAGGTCTTTCGCTGTTAAGGAAAGTGCGAAATTCTAAAGGTGATTAATTACTTAAAAATTCTCCTATTATGTCGGAACGATGAATCAGAGTTACTAGCGATCAGATGAAAACGTTGAATAATGCACATCGCTCATTTTGGTTGGTTGCAGCTACTCAGAACTTTCCAGGTATGTTATCGGATACCCTCACGCAACATTCCGTGAAGACACAAATGCGTCAAATTAAAGACGCGCTTACCATTCGCATAGCAGCATGTGGCCTGCATCATAGACTCGCGCATCCTGCTTCAAAGCTACATGTATGTAACATGCGCCGCTAAACCCGCACACGCCTTTCTTCATGGTTGCATGCAAAATACGCTAAAGACACACGTAACCTTCCTGTAGGAGGATTGTTCCATACATCGAGCACGCAGATTGAGGGTTGAGCGGGGTATGTTACATGCGAAGGATGCACGTGTCTATGATGCAAGTCACATGCTGCTATGCGGAATGGTAAGCGCACCTTTATTCAACGTATTTGATTCTTCATGGAATGTAGCGTGAAAGTATCCGATAACATACCTGGAAAGTTCTGAGTGGGTGTCTTAACTAAAGGCCCCGAACTGGAATGCGGGATCTTTGAGCATGGTGAAATCAACAAATAATAGTAAAGCGAGAATCTCGGAACTAACGAGCAAAATGCACACATATATGGTGCATAATCCATACGTGAACGGCCGCAAGCCAAAAGGTCTCTACGGAACACGCCAACAAAGCGGATTGACTTTCACGAAATCGTGCATCAATTGGGCATTCAGTGACAAAAAAGTGGTGATCGATTTGATCAGCGTCAAGAAAACTGAAAACTTCTGCCTGCCATTCACATCTAAACAAAGGCATTGACCAAGGTGGCCTTGAATAACAGAGGGAATTCGCGGTTCGGTCAGCGGAGAATCAAAGGAAGGTCTGTTCTGAGAAGAGATTACTACCTTTATTTAGACTACATATGTACCCACGTGGTGACCAGAACTCCCGTAATATCCGCTGAAGTAATAACTTGATTTCAATATAATTTACAAAAAGAAAGCAAAGAATAACAACTGATGAGGGCATCACACAACCAACATTTTGTTCTTATGAGAAATGTTACAAATCGCATCAAAAGAATCAAGACAATAGTGAGGTAACTATGATCTCTAAAATAGCAATAAGAACAACTCGGAAGACTTTATTTTTTTTTTTTGGCAGCGTAAAAGGCTGTGCAACGACTTTTCACTGCAGCTTGCGCGCGCTGTCGTTTTTAGGGATCAACTTGAGCGCCATGACGCTGAAGCTTTCGCAGAGCCTCCAGAAAATCCAACAGATGCTTTCGCGCAGCTACTTAGTGGCGGAAAAAGTAGCAGTGAAACCTACATATGTGCGCTCTTTTGCCGCTGATTGGGTCGACTAACTTATTCTTCGTCAGACTCATCTCCAATAATTTCTCGATGGACTTGGGGGAATCGTAGAAAATCTCATTGCGCTGTAATCTAGTTCACACAGAGTTCCCCCCAATCTCGAGAGCTTTCTGTTGCTAGAAATTCTTGGAAATTTTTGAAGTGCTCGGTCATGGAGGGTTCCGATCAAACAATTTGTGTTTTTGTATGCTTGGAGTGAACGGTGAATTTAGTCATCAGTCTACTACTCAGAACTCTGATTTCAAGTTGTGGGCATGCTAAAAACCTCTTGGTTTGGTTCAAACTGCCTATGAACGGTTCTGTAGGTTGCAAAACCAGCTTCGATACCTCGCAGCCTGAATTGAAGGCATCGTCAACGCGAATTTTCGCACTCCGCTTTTTAGCATCAATCTGAGCTCCTTTCTCAGTTGCGAAACATCTATGTCAAGTGAACATCTCTATATATGAACGAAGTTTCGCCTTCCTAATTCAATAAGGAACGCAGAAATAGCCCGCTAAAAAGTGAAATTATGACGTTCACTTCCGCCAGTAGGAACAGATATGCTAACGTTTGGAGCTCACGAGGGTGGTCAACATGTTTATGACAAGTGAACACCTCTTTCAGCGCAACTGGCAACAATTCCTATCCCCCGCCCACTGGACCCGGCACGTCCGCCTATTTCTCTATAATTCCAACTGAGTTGAGATGTGAAACTTTGCACACGTATGTTTACTCAGGGATGATTTTAAAATTATGGGAGACAAGGGAAGGCAAAAGTTTTGCTTCAAAGGAAAGATTCGGCCATATCTTGACTTTTCCTAAATTTGGGCTAGATTGGTGGACCTGGACTGTGAAACAGATCTAGAAGCTTTGTAAGCCATGAACCCTTAGTCAAGAAGAAAGGGGCCTGTAAGTAAAGATATCCGGTTTTCACAGCATGATAAGCTCGTCAGCATACCGATGTTTCTACGACATGTGAGTGGTCGTTTCGCCGCCACGCGACGAGGTCACCGCAGTGGCGGCATTCTTTGCGCTGATGGGAGACTATTTCAACCGCGCATAATGGCTGTGAACGTGGACGGCACGCAAACTTTTGTGTTTAAGGGATTAGCTGTAATGGGTGAACGTATTTCCCTCGTTTTCGCACGCTTTTTGGGATAGCCTGTGGCCTACGCTCCGATTTAGGGGAAAATCTCGAAACTGGATTCCTGCCCGGACCCTACCTTCAAGTTGCGAAACTTCGTACCAGTTTTTCCCTAAGGTGCAAACAATAATGTTTGTCTTTTCGGAACACACGGTTTTCAAAACCAAGTCGGATCTTCGTTGTTATTCACCAAAGTACGCGTCTTCGAAAAACTAAAATGAGACAGAGTGGTAGCAAAGAAACCGTAAAGCGAGCGATGTACTCCGAAGCGAAGGTGTTGACGACAAGAAAGTGGGGTGACTGATTTAAAACCGATTTCTCCGTCAAACTTACACTCTAGCAAGAGCGCGAATTTTTTTCCTCGAGAAAGCGATCTCTGGGTTGAATTGTTTCTTCTGCTGGTTCCACTCAGTGAATTCGTGAGCTTTAAATCAACAGACCAGGCACTGTGGGTACGCTACAGCGTAGTTCGTATTCAATACGGAGACTGTTGACATGCGCTCGATCTTCATCAGATGGCATTATATTGAAGAAAACGATTGTTCTTTGGGTGGTAGGTCCGGAACAGAATACTCAGGGAACGTGGAGACACTTTTCATCACAGGGTTAAAGGCAGGGTTCACGATAGAAAAAAACGGGTGTTGTGCTAACCTCATGAAAGGTGAATCTGACCATGACAAAAAGTGGGAATAAGTGGAAAATCAGAGAAAAAAACGGAAAGGAACAAGTAAGAACGACTAATTGCCATGTCTGCCCGAGCCAACTACAGAAATTTTCAATTTGTTTATTTTGCCGTTTTTTGTTTTGCTCTCAAAGTACTTTAAGGCAGTGTTCACAATGAATATTATAGTCGAGTTCGACTCAAAATAGGGTTGTTTGGTCTACCTCTATCGCTATCGAATAGTGAAGAAAGAGCAAAGAAAAGCGCCTAGAATAAGCTAAAATAGATTCTGTAAGTACAGGTTCAGGGCGCACGAGCTTAGACGCCCTGCTAGTTTCTGCAAGCGCGCGCTGATGGCGAAATGTGTGCGAATCTATCAGTCTGGGCGTGGCGGAGTCGCTTGGCAATTTTTTTGGCAAAAAAAGCATTCTGGCTCGTTCTCTGCCGTTCTTTCGACACTGGGAGTTTTGATTTTCTTAAAGCGAGTCTTACACAATGGTTTTACGAAACAATAGATTCAAATCTAACATTATCGAAACCTGCATATTTCCACTTCAAAATGACCCATATGAACCGATCAGACGGTCATGACAGCGAATTTTGTAAAATTTGAACTAGTGTCGATGAGAATTGCAGAAGGAAATGCACATTTTCGACGAAATTTCGAAGTCGGCAAGACTTTTCCCACATACCACCGCATTCGCCTCACCGAAATAATCATGAAAATTCCCTTGGGAATTCAGTTCATCGATTTCGAAGACAGTTATAGCGATGCGGCGCCCTATGCGCGCAAAAGCCCTCGAAACGCTGTTCCTTGCAAAAATTGCTCGGTACTGTAGCTGGCAACTACATAAAAACAAAATGAAACACGACAGAAGAAGCATTTATGAAAATCCCGTTGACTGGGGGGGCGAGTGGACTCTCGGAATTTAATTGTTCTAACTTTGTTCCTGGCCATTTTCTCTCCAAATGTCTCATATTTTTCACTTTTGTGATGACCAGATCAACCTCCTCATGAGGTTAACACGACATTCGTTTCTATAGCAAACCATGCCTTAAACGAGAAACCGAGAACGAGGAAACTCAACTGAATCACAAAATAAGAGCGTCACTTTAAGGTCAGAACTAAACGGGCTGAGCCTCACGCGCGGAGCGAGCATATCTAACCCCGGCGTGATTATCAACGAGACTTTGCATTCCCCATTGGAAGTTGACACAAACTCGGTGCCCCTATTTTTTAGCATACGACACAGAGTTTGCGCCAACATTCAATAGTGAGCGCAAAGTCCCATTAGGATCCATGCCGACGTTATGTATGTGCGTGACCTCACATTTCGGTCCACCTTTGCAGAGCTATATGTAATACGCAAGCTTTTTTGCGGATCAGTATATGACGCTTCTCCACGGGTCGACAATGTTCGAGTCGATGGAAAAAAATCAGAAAACTAGGTATGAGTGACGCTGTTGTTTCAGGGAAAACCAGTTTCAGTATGAAGAGAAGCGGAGAGTGGCGCTTCGGCGACATCGGCGCCGCACCCGTAATCGGTCATAGCCATACTGACTTTGAAACTCTTCATCAGGACAACTAATCCATTTCAGAAGAAGGAAAGGATATTCACAAAAAAGCGACACAATACCAGGAACGTATAAATTTGATAAGACAGTATGTACAAACGTAATGCTTTTTCGGGAAATACATAGAGCCATCCTCATGTGATATCGATTGACGATGAAGCCATTAAAGAAAAAGCCACGTAATGAACTTCTATCCCTGTTGCGGGTGGCTCGTAAGGATGGACTTACAACGAATATCGACTTTCTGTTCCACGCTGATAACCTATCGAGTTCACGAATTCTTTACGCCAATCGACAAATCCACTCTCCAGCATTTGATAAGAAACTAAAAACTAGACGTTGTCGAGAGCGATCAATCGAATTCGATGACTAATATCCGATTTCAAATAGTGTTAAATACAGAAGCACAAATAGGAATTTCCAGGTATTATGCTCCTGAACCCAACAGGTACGATTATCAATAGGAACAGCATATAGCATTGGGGAGGTTCAGAAAAGAGTTTCACGTATCAGTGTTTTCTTGAAAGAGGCTCCATCACGACTGTCTACCTAATCATTCGTCTAGAAGTTTTCGACAGCACAATTTTGACCCTGCGGAAAAAAAAGAGATTATTTCGCCTTTTACGCTCAAACATCACTGAGACAAAACGCTTATAAGCGTTGCCATCATCACCCAAAATTCTCACTGTTAAGCAATACTGATCATACCCAATTGATAAAATGAGGGTATGAAAGAAGATGGAGAGCGGTATTTTTCATTCATACACCGTTCTTTCTCCAGAGATATGCGGCTGAAACTTTGGGAGACAGACTAGGGAGTAAGGAAACAAGCCTCATGCCGGTGATAAAGATATAACGATATCGGGCCCTAAGCATGGAAAACTGTGGAAAGAAGAAAACTACCACAATTCCAAGCGAGAGGATTTTGTGTCGATGGCAAATTATAAACTTGTAACTGAGACAAAGTGACTCGAAGCTTCAATGCATTCCCATAAGGGGCTCTTTTTCCCAGTATGATCCAGACAGCATCAGAACAAGAGCTTTTACTCTGCTCATTTCTCACTGCCTGAACGGATGAGTCAGTGGAACAAATTTGATTTGATTCGTTCAGGTTGGCGCGATGCTCTTTCATTCCAGAAGCTTTTATTAGTCAGACTTCTTCCAGGAAACCAGCTTCTCTTTGTTAATTCTCTCTAACATCGAGAAACTCTGTCATGCCATATTTTCATTCAGCCTCTTCTCTGAACATCCATGAATGGAGATTTTTCACAGAATATCAGGGTCAGTTTTTTTGTTTTCCTTCTGTCATCGTTTTAGTTTTTTGATCGATCTAGAATCTAGAAGAGATCGCTCCGGGAACATGAATGTCTAGAATTTCCAAACCATCCCGTACCTTCCAGATAGAGTTGGTTCAGGGCTTCCCAAACAATGATTTTCAACACATTCCGGATTTATCTGTAAAAGATTCAAGAAGCTTTCTACAATTGTTTCCTGGAACTGTCTGTCTGTGAACGGATGTTGGCACCCTGTCTGCAAATGAAGGAATTGAGTGTGACGATGGCCGCTTTCTACGCCCAACGTAAAATCAGAACTCCTTCATGAGTTTGGCAGAGATGCCTGATACATAATGGGGGCTTGTTTTTCTATCGATGCTAGCTATGCAGTATGAGCCAACAGTTTGTGTGAGGGGTTGACATGGAAGAATCCTTGCCTTTCTTATGTCCGTCTACCTTTGGCTTGCCAGATCAGGTGGGATGTGTCTTCTTTTGGCTATTGCCGGCTTGGAGTTCTTCTTTCCGGCTGGTTGTCCAGGTTACTTCTCTTTTCTCTTGGCTCGGTGTCGATTTACTTCTTTCTGATCACTGCCAGCTACTCCTCCAGTTCTGTGCATGTTATCCGATCTTGAAGTAGAGTTTCAACTACAGGTCGCCCAGTGGGGAAAATATTCAAAGACATCCTTCAAATCCCGATAATATATCTCAAGTGCAGTCGCTTAAAACTGTCTTTATCAATGAAGCCAGAAGGGTATGTACACTACGCCCAGGAGTAGCGGTTCATTTTGAAACTGGAGGTTTTCTTGGAGCTTCTCTGCTATTATTATCCCTACCTCAAGAATTTGCCCACTCAAAAGCAGAAAAATAAGACACCGTTTTTTGCAGCGTACGGTGCCTTCAACCCATAAGGTCGTAGATTATACAACGGCGGGACGCTGCGGAAATACAGCAAGACAGCTGCCAATTGTATGTGTGTCATACCTAACTGTGCTGAAGGACATGTCAAAAGGACGAGTTCTCCCCATAACAACGCAGTCGGAAGCCTCCGCACCGAGCAGGCATACGCGCCGCGGCACTGTAGCGCACTGTAATCCTTGCGGGACCTACACCTGTTGGACATTTCCTTGCCAATTTCCATTAGCTGATTATTTCTTTTGAAATCTAAACTTGCTAAAATATCACCAGAACGATCTAACGAGCACTCTGTTATGACAGAAGAGCAATAGATCTCTCAGTGAACTTTCTGCGTGTCACATATAGGCAGATAGGAGACGTAGAATTGTCGATAGAATACAATTTAAATGCCCGGGAATTTTTAGTCTGCAATATTGCCGTCAGAATATACCTCAGCCAGTAGCAGGCCCGGAGAGCAACCTGATCCCCGCCTCTCCCCGCCCACTCGCGGACCGGTGTGGAAACGCAGAGCAGTTGATATTCGGAACTTGCGGTGCGTTTCGGTTGTATCTGCAACGTGCGAAGTGCGTTCAGGTTGCTCATCCGAGCCACATGCCAGTTGACTGACGCGCGCGGCATTTCGAAATCGGATGAATCAATTGAAAAACAAGGAGAGAGGCATCTGGGCTGCCTGCGATTTTTGAGGCGGGATTCTCACTGTTGTTTTCTTGTAGGGCTTGTAATTCGATTTCCTCTGCTCCATTTGCGCTCAACATTATAGACCATCGTAGAATTCACTATATTCTTCATATTTATTGCAATATTTAGAGCTGTATTCAAAAAAATAAACGTTAACAATATGACTTTCCGAACGCAGTTTGCAGAACACTACTCATGGAGGAATGATTTCGGATTTATTCAATCATTTCGAAAAAAAATGAGAAAAAAACAGAATCAGCTCCGGATATTTAAATTTATTTCAATGTAATATTTAAATTTATATTTTAAATTTCTAATGCTTGGAATAAATATGTTGCGCATGCATACTTTCTATTGTTGTTAACTGGTTGATTCGTTCAACGAGATCATTAGAAAGACTGAGAAAGTGGCGGTTGTTATGAATAATTCCTAATAATTTTGCAGAGAAATATATCTAATAGTTGGAGAAAATCAGGGTGAAATCAAGGAAGGTGTATTTGGTGGAAGTTGTCCAGGAAGTTGTGACATTGGAATCGAAATTTTTAAGCAGCTTTGAGAAAAGTGTGTATTAAGCTGAAAGGTATTTCATCAATCAGCACTAGCTAGAAAAGGAGAATTAGGGACAATTCAAGGTCACATAGCAATACTCGCGCCAGTGAAGTTTGCTAAAAACGGGAATATTTGCCAAACTTGGCAAAGGTCAGAAGGGTCCGATGCTTGTAAACTTTTTTGAACAAGTGCTTTTTGGATTCTGGAAAACGTTGTTACCATATTCACTTCTCTAATTCGTATCTAATAATGTATTTTGTGAACCGAAATTCCCTAAGATCTGCTTTGTTTTGAATGAATTTGTTAGCTTTGCTGTCGTTTTTCAAAAACGTCGCGCGCGGCAAGGTGCGCGGCGAAACACTTTGAGTAAGTAATTGCACAAGTAATAGGAGAGCAATCTCCACGTTTTCTTCATGTACTAGCAGATGGAGAGAATGGGGCAGGATTGAGATTTGTGCAGGTCAGAACTCAGAAATCCTTCATTAAACACGTTTGCGAACCTCCTGAAAAGTCTGACTTGTGTTGGGCAAACCCTAAATTGTTAAACGAAGGAGTGGGGAAATTCTACCTGCACAAATCTCAAGAATGTTCCACCTTCATCTAGAACTTGAGGCAAACGTGGAGATTGCTCTTCCATTATTTGTACCACTACTACTCAAAGTTTCCCCGCACCTTGCCGCCCGCGACGTTTTTAAAAAACGACCGCAAAATCAAATTCATTCAAAAACAAAGCGATTTCAGGGATCTTCGTTTAACAAGAAACAATATTAGATGGGAATTTGAGCTGTGAATACGATAGCGTTTTCAGAATCCAAAAAAAGGACTTGCTCAAAAAAGTTACAAGCCTCGGACGCTTTTTTGCCAAGTTTGGCAAATGCTCCCCGTTTTTACAAAACTTAGCGCGGTTATTGTAAATCCAAGGAAATTCAGTAGGGTGGGGAATTCCGGTGAATGTGGGAAAATCGTTTGCATTCTTCCTTCAGAAAATCTATTAGCTTGAATGGGTGGGATAATCGATTAGCTAAGCGTCTGAACCACGTCGCTGTATAGATTTTTGCAACTGTGTTGCTAAAATCGGTTCATAGAAAGCGCCCGGGGCGCAGCCATGCACGCTGTATGATGTACTGTGACGTCATCAGCCGACAGTTGCGCTCAGGGCGCTGCGTGAATCAATCTCGTCGGTAGCACCCGGAGCGCAACGCATGCGGCCTGGATCGCAACATATGTGGCCCGGAAAATGCCAAATTTCTCACCCTGAGCGCAACATGGACGTGGCTCCGGGTTCATTCCGGGTGGGCTCAGGGCCTGCTATCGTCTGAGTACGTCAAAGACGCAACATCGCAGACGAGTCCCTGATCCCCGCAGCAAGCGGCGGCAATGTCATCGCCGGACGTTTTCATTCCCCTGTTGTATAAGCTCTGATACATCCCTAGTGACCTGTTGATTTTGACTACCACCAGCAGCGGAGCGGTGGGCCTCGGTGAAATATAACTATTGAAAAGGAGGTTTCGACGAAAAAGCCACCGCTCCGCGCTGTTATAACCGAAAACATGAGTTCACTTGGAATGAAACAGAGTCTAAATACGGTCTAAGGGTCGGGATCTGTCTCAGCGCTTTGTTAGCGGGCAGTCTGCATCCCTTTATCACTATCGCTTCTTTATTTTCCTCTCCACGGTGTCCGAACTGTTTCTATGTAAGCTGCTGGCAATGATTTTTGGTACTGCATCGCCAACGTGGCGATAGAGTCCGATGTCCAAAAAGTCACTGCATAATAAGAGTTTGGTGAGCATAATGCTCTTGAGCGGCGTTCAGAGTTTTCGTGGGGCGACGCAATGACACAGTAAGTGCGACGCGAGCATCGCGTCGCGTAGGAATTCAGCTGTGGACGCTGAGCGCACGCTGGGCGATTACGTGCAATGGCGTACACACGCAGTTTTGCGTGAACAAGCAACAGCAATTTCTTGTTAACTTAGCAACAGTTTTTAGTTTTTGTTTGAGTGCAGGTTCTCCTAAAGATGGATCCGATTGCTTTCGTTGCGACATCTGGGGTGATAGTAATCTTGTCTTTCAACGCGGGTCAGCCACGCGCTCTTGACCGTTGGTTGACCACGAATCAGCCACAGCTTGGCCGTGAACTTACCACCCCTGTAACAAGGATCAGCATTATAATTCAATGTAAAGTATCTGTTACTTGGAACAACACAACCACATTAAGTCATGTAAACAGCGACGGATGAATCCGCAGTCTCTTTTAATCCTTTAATTCGAAGAAGTTCGTTGACGTTTTTCGAGGCCACAGCAAACGATTTGATCCCCTGGATCATTATAATTGCAGGGCAGCACATGGAGAATCGGAGACGACTATGAAATTTCATCAATTTTAAGGCTATTAAACGGGAAAACAACATCATATTGTACATTTTATCGCAGCTGCTTATTTGTACTATATTATCTGTATAGGGCATGATTAATAAACACCGAAGAAGCATCTACTCTTTCTTTTCACTTAATCTTAAGTTCTTTACACTTAATCTTAAGACTACAAACTACATCTTTTCACTTAATCTTAAGTTACAAACAACAAATTGGTAACGCATTATCCATGTTTACCTTAGTATTCTTTGTTTCTACATAGTGCGAGAAAAAGAAATTTCAAAAGTGTGCACTTTTGAAAAAAAACAGAGCTGGAAAAGGAAATGTGTTAACTGCTCGCGAAACGTCCTTCATAGGACTTTTTGCGAAACCGTTCTTCGTTTCTTCACTGCAGACGTATTTCTCACCGTCTGTTAGAAGATCTGTAACCGGTGGTCTCATATGTTCGCCCCAGAGTGAAACTCCATTGAAATAACTGCTCAGTGATCACGCAATTTTTCATTTCAAAACAGAAGCAGCAGTTTCTAAGCTAAGATTTTCGTCTTCTTCCACTTCCAATCTCTAGAGCAAGCTGCTTTCGTCAGCAGTGTTGAAGAATAAACTTCTCTCATGCCTTATTTGCTGCCATACGAGCTGGTGATCAGCTACCCACTGACCGCGTGGTAACCACCCGCTTAGAGGCGGGTAACTTGCGGCCACCATGCAGATTACTACCACCCCTGGCTAGGTTAATCAAAAACACCAAAGAAAACCAGCAACGAGCTTGCCTCCACGCGACGACCTTCGACGCGGAGCGATCACCAATTGAGGGTCAAATCCAATGTAACGGGCCACTGAACACCTAGCGTTGACGCGAAGCGATGTCTCTTGATCAAGACGTAGGCTAATTAAATATAACGTAGCGTCACGCCGCGACTGAACTCTGAACGCCCCATATGGTCTAGTGCATACTTTGTCGCTGGTGTGACGGCGTCGCCACAACAGCGAGTCCTCGACGACGTAATCAGTCGTATACCGATCACGTACAATTGCTTATGACACAATAATGCGTACACTACCGGAATATTCACCCATGATTCGTTTGACTGAGTGCGTTGCATTTTATTCTGTTTCCGTCATTGAATTGCATTGGTTGCTCTCCCAGGGAGGGGACACTTGGCTAGTGCACTTGACCACGCCCATTTTTCCGCGCCGTAACAACTCTCCCGATTTTGGAAGGGGAGGAAAACCCTGGGTTGGTGCTAAAATTGCGCGGCGGCTGGCATGGAAAAAAATTGGCGTGGCCAAGTGCGCTGACCAAGTGCCCCCCCCACACCTCGCTAGGATAGCACCTTGCACTTTTCTATTCTTATATATTTATATTTACATATTATTTGAATAAAATTGTACATTATCAGAAAATTAAAATATAGTAATATTCCATACAACTTTATACATAATAGCACATGCCATTTTAATATTATGCTCCACGGTTTTGTCAGTTCTTCGTTTTCTTATTTGTATATTTTTCCAGTCGGTTTTCTGGAGCTATTCCCCTTTTTCTGCTCTAATTTGATGATAAAAATTTTAAAAAAAAACCTTCGCGAAAATCGTTTTTCATTGGGTTCCTTTGTATGCTGAACAGGTGTTAAACGAACGAGAAATCAGAGAAATGCAAATCTCGTATTGCCCATAGCCTCTATTCTACACGAACTCCCGATGAAAACACGGAAACAAATAAGTTCCAAGCCGTCTGGAATTCGAAAAATATCAAAGCATTCGGAAGAAGACTGGTTGTCGGCCGAGTCGCTGTGTCGCAGTGAAGTGTACGACGACCCAATACACCATTCAGCTGACGCTGAACAACGGGCAGAATGTGAAAAAGTGTAGATTAGTCGCGACACCTTCGCCCGTAGCAGCTTCCACTACCAGGTTGTTCAATAAGTTTTGTCGTTCGACAAGAGAAACACAATTTTATGGTTCAAAATACACTTTGTTATTCAGTGTAATCTCCCTGAACATTAATACACTAAAAAAATTTGAAAAACCAAAAAAAAATAAAATAAAAATCCAAAAAAAAATCCAAGTCTCATCCATAGTGATGAATCGACGCACAAAATTAACTTTATACGTTTTAAAACGCTCCAAATATTCTGAGAAAGTCGCACTCGAATGTGTTTTTGTTCCACTGTTGACAAATGCGGCACCCATTCTAAAACACACCTTTCTAAAACTCAAAATTTCACTTAAAATATGGCTCACACTGCCTAATGAGATCTGTAGAGCCTCTACTAAATTTCTCACAGTCAATCGACGATTTTCCAAAACCATATCCTGTATTTTGGCTATGACTTCTAGTGTTGATGCGCTTTTTGGACGTCCATCACGTGGATCGTCTTCAAGGCTTGTACGACCACGTTTAAATTCAGCAACCCTGCTTTCTACTGTTCTAATTGAAGGTGAACTAACATTAAACACCCTTCATATTTGTTCGTGAGTTTCTTTTGGTCCTACACCTTCCAAAAGTAAGAATTTTATCACTGCACGACATTCAATTTTTCCTTTGCTGTGAGACGGCGACACTAATTGACTTGTAAACAAATAATGAATTGACAGATTGAAATGAAACTCTACATACGTTTATATGAAGAGTGTACAAAGAAAACAAAAATTTGTTGGGCTATTAGCAACGCTCTATCTTATCAAACGACAAAACTTATTGAACAACCTGGTACAGTTGACCGCAATGCTAAAAGGACATGGTGCGGTTGCGGACTCGCACTAAAACTACGGTAGAATCTGGCACTTTGCCAGATTTCGTCCTCGCTTGGCGCCAACCGTCGTCCCTCTGCTCACGAGAATATCGGCTGTGGCGCCGATCGATGCCGAAATCTGGGAAAGTGCCAGATCCTCCCGTAGTCCTAGTGCGAGTCCGCAACCGCACCGTGTCCTTTTCACATTGCGGTCAACTGTGGTTTCGCCGCGCGCAACGTCTCTCAGTTCTGGGCGTAACTGGGCGCGGCGCAACGTGCTATGTAGTCCCTAATATACCCACGATGCCCGAGCAGCTCGCAGGGAGGAGCTTGGTCTGCGTTGCGGCTCGTTTTGATAAGTGGTGAACGGGTGGCCGTGTGATGCTCCGGCCCCAGCCCGGAAACCTTGTAATCGATGCAGTGATGGCCATCAGCATCGGTTACCAGGTTCCCGGGCTGGGGCCGGAACATTAAGCGGCCACTCGTTCACCTCTTATCAAAACGAGCTGCAACGCAGGCTATGCTCCTCCCAGCGAGCTGCTTGGGCATCGAGGGTATAGAGTTTTGCACACATTTCACATTGCATCCTGTAGACCACATCACGTTGCTGACAGATGTTTTCACTTCCTGTGCAATAAATGCAGGCATCTCTGCAGCATCGATCTCCATAGGGTTTCGAGGATGTTAAGAGCTGTCGTAATGTGGGTAGCGGACGGAACACCACGCAAAGGGAAAGAGATGAACTGCTGGCAACTGTGTTCACATCTCTAGCAAAAGCCTCGTTCACGCCAGGATGATCAAGGTGGTGTTTGGACGCAGACGAAGGATCTGTGCGCATGTGGGGAAGGAGGACTTAAAGGCAGTGTCCACGATAAAAAACCATGTCAGATGTTTTGGTGGATATCGGCAGCTGCGGGGCCCTAGCGCACCCCTAACGTTGAAAAAACTAAGAAAAATGAGCTTGGAACGGTCCCCTACGACCCCAAAGTTGGACACCCGTCAGCTCGTCACACCCAGATGCACTTTCCACGCCCACCGACGTGAATGAATAAATGCTCGAGATTGTGAGATAAGTGATGATTCCCGATCAATAGCCCCGTCCTTCTCTTCATTCTCACCTTCTCTCTTTACTCAGGTCAGCTCGCATACATCGGCTGCAAAAGAAAAAGGCGGAAGTTACAAGCCTCGGAAAACTCGTCCACCATGTTTCCTTAGCTCAATCTTTGAGGGACCATAACTCCATTTCCAGAAGGTCTTGTACGATTACAGAGAAACCATTGGAATCAGCATGGAGCCGTTTTCAAGATAGGCGGGAAAACAGAAAAAGATTTCCATAGTGAACACTGCCTTTAAAGGCACAGGACACACAGAAAATTGTTTTTTTAGGTTTTATCCTTGTCTTGGAGAGGGTCACACTCTAATCACAATGGTGTTTCTTAAATCGTCCAAGACCACCTACGAACGGAGATATGGCTCCTTGAAAATACCTTTATTTTGAGGGCAAAATTTGGTTTACGAGTTGTCGCAGGCCTGTATTTCTCTTGATTCGCAGTCGCGGCACCAGGGCAAAACAGAATGAGGAGGTAGATCGGAAAGGGGGTGAAGAACGGCGACTCGGTTGAAAATCACCCATCCATCTAGTCGCTATTGAGATCTAAAATCAGGAAGGGGCGGACCTGTGGTGGTGTCTGGAGCGGGTCGGGCCCGTGGTGGTCGCTTATATCACTCTTATTCGGAGGAATTGAGACCTCGCATTTGGCACGTCTTATACAGGAAGTGTCTCCTATACAATTACACAAAAATCTCGAAATTCATATCTGAGGGTGTAATTAATATGTCTTTGAAATCACTCGAATCCTGAAAGCAAATTTAGGAATCATCCGAACAACAAACCTCATCCGAACGCACTCGAAGTCACACAGAGGGAAGCGACTCCACCCAATGTCACACGAGAAACCTACATATTCCCGTTCAGTGTCCGCTGCAACATGTGTACAGCAGGGCTCATCACGAAACGATGTGCAATCATGAACTGGATAGCAGCCTCGGAAACACTCATGAAATGCGCAATCTGCCAGCAGGATAAGATCGATGTGCTCGATTTTGGCGTTGAGATCGGACCAGTTGTTGTGGGCCTTCTTGACTATCTATAAGTGTGTTCGACGACCTGTCACCATTTCTGTGAGGCGATCACTGCAAGTTTGCTCAGAAAATTATAAAACCTAAGCTCCCAGTGTATCTAGCCTAATGAACAATTCATATAATGTCTACACAAGGTGCTGGAGTCGATGGCAAAACGCTTGGCTCCGGGCGAGATTGAACCAGCATGTTCCCTTTCCGGGGGAGCGCCTTATCGCTCTGCACCACCAAACTGATCGGTAAATTTTCACCGACGCAATCATCCTTCACCCGCATAACGGGATGAGACAGGTTCTGGGACTTCAGTAGTGCACAGCGATGGGGCACACCGGAAAGGGGATACGCTGGTTCAATCCCGCGCGGAGCTAAGCGTTTGCGATCAAATTGGCACCTTGCGTGAGCATACCATAACGTGCAATGCAACGTTGAACTGCAGTTACGGCAAGAAAAAACAACCAAAAATCGTGTGATTCATATAATGATTGTATTAAATGTTTATTCATTTATGTGTGGGCTATATTAAACCACTTTCGTCCTAGTACGAGCGGACAGTCAGGGACCACCTCTGAGGTCATTCCAAAAACACATAATGCACTTCGAAATCCAATAACCGTCAAGAATTGATATATCTTCAGACATCAGATTGGGTCAGCACAAAATCTTAACATGGGCAAGATCCGAGGGAACGAACCGAGTTCAACTAATAGAACCTAGTCTCTACTCAAACACGATACATTTAGAAATCATTCCTCTATGAAAAAGGCAAATATTAAATTAAGGCAGTTGAGATTACGTCTACAACCATCACAGATCTCAAGAATCAGAACTATAATTCTTTCTTGGACACTCCATCCGCCAGTGCCGCCCTTGGCGTCCTTGGCAGGATCCGCTTGAGCAAGTAGTGGCAAATCGGCCACACAACGAAGAAAACCACGAATCCAATGAAGTACAATGATTTCAGCGGCTGAAAATTATCATTTCTAAAAGCACTCAAGAGTGAACCAATCTACATAAGCGTACACTTCTGAACTATATGAACTATACATGGGCATTCGACCCGTGTTTTCGAATGAATGAATAATTCGAATACGGTCTTTTCAAAAATTCCGAATAAATGAATACATTCGAATAAGGCGTTTTCCAAATTCCCGAATATATGAACACATTCGAATAATGCCTTTTAAAAAATCCCGAAAGAATGAATACATTCGAATAAGGCGTTCTCAAAATTTTCAAATAAATGAATATGTACATTCGAATAATGCCTTTTCGAAATTCCCAAAAAATGAATACATTCGAAAAGTCAGCCAAACTATTCGAATAGTCGAATTCTATTCGAATATTCGAATAATATTCGACATTTCGAAATCAAGGCCAGTATCACCCCGGAACCTCGATTTCCGAAGAAACTAGGAGACTCTTTCTAACGTGAACTACCTTCAAGACGCGGGACACTAACAAGGAAACAACTATTACCCAAAGTGGCCATCCCAGAAAAAATGAACTTCCCTAGAACGACTCTGAAGGTAGGGCCCGAATATGCCCTTCACAGCTGCATAGTCGCTCTGAATTTATTTAATATGCATTTGCCCCTGTTTCGCGTACCTATTGTATCATCCGAAAAGGCATAGTGATCTTTCGAGAATCCGAAAACGGTCAATCGTGTTCAGCGCTCAAAACAACCCCCCCCCTGGACAAAGCTTGGGTGAAAGCACTTTCCCGGAGTTTCCACGAAGTGATACAGTTTCCCACATATATGTACCAATTTTCGGTTGAGCGTTTACCTAAATCAGTTAGGGGTTCAGAAAGCGTCAAAGAAAATATTCCAGATTTGACTAAAGATTCTCCTGAAGGTAGTGGTGGGTGGTGGGGGAGGGGGTTATTTGGGGGTGCTGATCACGAATGGGAGGTTTATTTGTCAATTTTCGACTAAATTCGTTCAAAGCTTCTCATCGGGAGGAAAATTTGAAGGCAAAACGCGACTTTTGACGTTTTCCGGAACGCTACGATGTAGCTGAAATCGTTTTTTTTATGGTTATTTGGAGTGCTCAACGCGAATCTGATGCAGTTTGTCGATTTTTGACAGCTTGTGGTAGATTACGATGGGTATGCGGTATACATTCCATACGATGGCCAAAATGGCGTCGGATCGGATTTTCGGATATTGCCGATTTTGCAAAACCGACTCATCGGATAAATCGGATCCTGTCCAGACCGAGAATTTTGGATAACCAATCCTATCCGAAACCAGAATTTTTGATCGGATCGGATATCGGATATCCGATCGGAAAAAAATCGGATTCACCGGATAATCCGGATGAAAAAACGGATAAGAAAATTTTTTAGTAGTACCGTGGATTCAACCCCGTGTATTCAAGCAAATACATTCTGTAGCCACGAGCATACGCCTCGCGGTCCGGTGTGTGTCGCGGTCGCGGCGAACACTGAAAACCCCCCACCGTTTAGAGTAGTCTTCAGCGCTTTAAAGGAGTAAATGGCTATCATCTATGACGAGAAATGAACGCAGGAAAGCAAATTATGCCTCTGGACATGTCAGTTTACTTGGTTTCACTCTGAAGCAGGGATGTCGCGTCGCCGCGCAACTGGTCGCGCGCGACGCTCGCCAACAACGACGCGGCACGCACGGGTGAGAAACTTCGCCCTCCCCTGCAACCGGTGAGAGCACATAACTGACTAAAAAGAAGACCTGCCACAGAATCATGGTTTAGCGGGGCGTTGCGACCAATCTCGGTAGGGCTATGACCCCTTACCTAGTTAAGCGAAACCTTGGAAAAAAATCCGAATTCGTTACGAACTTCCCCTTCTGGGTAAACATTGAGCTTGAAAATTATATGATCCCTGCAGAATTAACGCTGTCGCAAAAAAGGGGGGCCACCGTGCAATCGTACATAGCCACGCGCATTTTCCCGTGCCGCCGCATCATGAGTACACCAACCGAGGGTTTCCCTACCCTCCTGAATTCAAGTCGTTTGATTACGACACGGAAAAAAGGGTAGGGACAAGTGCGAAACCGAAGCAAGGCTAGTTGTTTTTTGCACACTTCCTCTGTTATCTTCAACATAACTGAAGGACACAACATCAATTAATTTTAACACAAAAACTACGGGTTGCGGAACGTGCCACATATTTCACGGTAGAGCGCGTCCCCGCCGTTGCACCGTCAACCCGTTTTCCACCGCCAAATAACCGTCTCCGTGTATTGAATCTCTCTTTATCTGCGGTACAACCAACAATTCGACTCCTCCCCGTTTTTGCTCCCGCCGTCGCACCGACCAGCCTTTTACCCCGCTGAACAACCGTCAGCGTGTCTGATCAACTTCAGAACGTCACCTGAGTTATGAACACAGATTCGCGTTGTAATAAAGCGTCCGAACAAAAGACATTCCTCCGAAACCTGTCCGTCAAATTTGCAAATAAAACACTTGTTTGTCTTCCTGAGAGCTCAAAATCATTTGTGTGCCATCATCAGGAGCACACTTATTTCGCAGAATCATATAAAATGTGGAAACGCTTACACTTCCCTTTCACACTTAGTGTGGATGTCTTTTGATGGCAATAATGTATCATGAGATTGAACAAATTGAATTAATACCGCAAATTGCAAGTTTTCCCGCATCTAAGGCCCCGTCAGACTTGGTCGAAAAACCGACCGAGTCCGACTAAGTCCGGGGCAGGAAAACCGACCTTCTCAAGCAATCGCGGGGTCGGTGGCAGGTTAAAACGCCCCTTTTGAAATGAAATTGATCGGATCTGGCTGATCGGCGGAGGTTTCGGCATGACTCATAACTGCCGAAGTTTTTGTGGTGATGTCTCATAAGTGGCGGAGTTTTCGGGTCAATGTGTTGCAGTGTCTGCACTGTTTTTCCCTGATACTCTCTCGTGTAGAGCGCGGAAATGGCAGCCCACAATGTATACGCTGCGCTTGGATGTGAGGTGTTTGTGCTTGTCATGGTTGACATTGTTCGGAATATCGGCGCTCTGGCGGGATGGAGGGGGGAGGTTGAATCGCCAGGGCTGCCTCTCGACCTGCACGCGGAGTTTTCGGCATGATTGGGGGAGTTTTCGGGTTTAGCCCGCCCCTTTTTTCGTTTCGAGCGGCAGCACGCTACCTGTTCAACTCCCCTCAACCGGCCACCGACCCCAGCGAGTGTGTGTGTTGGTGCAATGGATCTACCCGTGTGCGAACGTGAAACACCCGTACCGACTGGGTGGATTGCGGTTGCAATGAGTCGGTCGCATTCGGACTCAGTGGGTTGATTTTTCTGAACCCGACTGTCACTATTTCGGTGCGTATCGACCGGGTGGGACTCAGTTCATCGACCATCTCTGACGGCGGCCTAGGGACTTGCAAAACGAAATAAGGCCTCTCCGCTTCATGAAAGACCATGTTATGCAGTTATTTTGTGATATTATGTCCCCTTCATCATAAAATATTTGTATTTGTTCAATATGCATGTAGTGAAGTGTCAAAATCCATTCCTTACACATGCTTAATCAGCGATTCCGCAACCGTCAATAGCGCGCTCTACTGCGAATTCGCGCGATCTCTACGCGACCGCGTTCGGAGCTGGCTGTTACGGCGGGCGCAATTCTATCCGTTTTCATCCGAAATTATCCGAGAAATCCGATTTTTATCCGATCGATTATCCGTTTTTTATCCGATTATCCGGTTTTCTGATCGGATCCTTCGATTTTCACTTTTCCGGATATCGGATAATTCGGATATCCTGTTTTTTCGTTTGATCGGATTTCGGATCAATCCGAATTCGCCATTTTGACGTCGGATCGGAGTTCGGATAATTATCCGGTCGGGTTATCCGGCCGGATATCCGAAACCGACTCCGTCGGATGGAATGTATAGTATGCGGTACATAGTTTGGTCAAAGTCTCGGATTCGACTCAAAATTTCTATGCGGAGGTAGTTCGGGGTGCTGAATGCGAATTCTATACCGATTCGTCGATTTTCGAATTATGAAGGTAGGTTTTCCTCCCCAGTCGTCATGGCGCCCACCGTAACCAACAGTAATCCTCAGGGTCCCGGCGCGTGGACCGTATATTGGGGTTCAGCACCCTAGATTGCCCCCACATGGAAATCGGAGATTGGTTTAAGTACTAGCTGCCACAATGGGGGACAGGGGGCAGCCACACTTCCGTGGATACCCTCTACCATTACGGCGGCGATGGCCTAAAATAATGGAAGCAGGAGAACACACTTGGTTTACTGCCCGGCGCCAATGGGCGACGGCTAGCAGTCCGCCCTGTTGCGGCAGCTTCGGATAGCGCCGCCCCTGATCGATAAGGCCTGGATAGAGTCCCGCCGCTGAAAGGCATGGCAGCATGCAGTGGAGGGGGATCGATACCGCGGCGCCGGATGGTCGGTACTTCTCCATAGCATGCTGCCGTACCTTCCGGCGGCGGGACTCCAATCGACCCCATAGGCGCTGATGCTTGTGTACAGCTCGCAACAGGAAACCTACGTAAAAGAACGAACAGCGGAAATCATACACACAAAAATGGATAGCTCAACTTGCAGAAAGATACTTCGAAGGGTTTCCATTCCAAAGGTAAACAAAATAGGTTTTGTCTAATTTGAATGTGGGGCACTAAATTTTTCCGGGTATTCAAATTAATCCTAGAACTTGTATTACCGAGAGAATCGAATATTCGAATAAATTCTAAATTTTACTTCTCGAATAAGTCGAATGTTCGAATAAATCCAAAATTGAAATTCACGAATAAATCGAATATTCGAATAAATCCAAAATTTAAATTTCCGAATAAATCGAATATTCAAATAAATTCAAAATTTAAATTCCTGAATGATTCGAATACTCGAATATTCGAATTATGCGAATATTTATTCGATTCGGTCCCAAGTCTAATATGAACCAATTTTCGAACAAATCAAACGGATCTCACCCCAATCCAGTATTTAGTCTTCACTAATCCGAAGCAAAGGAAGCCGAATCCCATACTGTACATTACAGTGAGACGACCGAATAACCAGATGAACGGTCGAACAGTCGGTTTAGCGTTGAACTCGGCCCAACCAGGAGTGCGGTTGATCAAAGCGTACAACTGCAAGAAATTCCCAATTCATTAGCAGAAGCATTCAAATAAAGGAGGAAAAGGTTTGTGAGAATTCTAGAAGCTTACGCACCTGCTCCTGAGCAATCACGCACCCGAACTCGAAGAAGAACAAGAAGAAATAGCCAAGATGGTATCCATGCCAAATCGCCAAGTAGAACAGCGTCACAAGATGAGCTCCGGCTTTGCTGCCAAGCCAGCGTAGTCGACGGAAAATATGGCTGAAAGTGTCATACGATATGCTGTGTTTAGTCATACATAATGATTGGGATAAAAGGAGTACACAAGGGTTTAGCAGCAGAGTAATTTAGGCGCGCCCCAGTTTCTCGCTTCCCGTAATTCCAACCATCACTCAGAACGGCAGGACCAATTTTTCTCAAGTCAGCTAACGTCAGCACCAAAAAACGTGGAAACAATATGAAACTGCCTCAACACGGGAACAAGCTGACTAATGAAAGAATATGTACGACCCTTTCGGAGCCTACGTCACTACCGGATGAAGAATAGGCAACTTTTGATGCTCAAATAATCAATGCAGTGAAAATTTCAAGTGGCAAAATCCAAAGCAAGTACTATTTATATAGGACCGAGATTCCGGTCCGCATTTACCGACAAAGACTGTTGCAGCCCGCAACATGATGATGATTGGGCTTGGACGAAGGGTAATCGTGCCGGATAACAGGATCCTAGCACGTATAGCATCGTGTTGAGTGGTGCAACAGCCGTCCTGCAACAGCCGATCATCATCCCCGGGGAATGCGCTTCAACGACAACGTGAACGCAGCAGCTTTCCGTCTCGCGTACCGCTTTCATCACCCCCGAATCGTCTAATGCTCCTCTCATTCTGTGCTTCCGATCGACAAGTCTACATATTAAAGGGAGTGTTCACGATAAAAAGCCGTATTATAGTTTTCGATGTTTTTGGGTAGGTAAGTGTAGTAAGAAGAGGTTAATCTCCACAGAACACTCAAATATTACAAGGTAGCAGAGTTGAACATAAAACTTAGGTGTCAGGCAGGAATCAAATCCGCATCGCATCGCTTTCCTGGCGAGAGGGTTACCATTACACTACTTTTTTAGCCAAACAAAATTTACGAAGCCTAAGGAAGGAGGAGATATTTAAATATTGTAAAATATGACTACTGTTCTGAAGGCAATTATGCTTCACGTTGGTGTTAATTTTTCAAGTTTTATGCTTATTCAGCTACCTTGTTATCATATGCCATGACATAAAAAGGCGTTCACTATACTCCTAATGGATAGCGTGTCCACATTGTGCATCCATGCCAAAAGCACGATTTTTCCCGTTTTACTTCAAGAAAAACGGATTCCTTCTAATTGTTGCTTTTATATCCATGCTTAATACAACTTCCATAGCTGGTATGCAGATAATAAGCGCCATATATCTCATTTTGACATAGTCGTTTACAACAAAAATTCAGTTTAAAAACTCACCGAATTGATTGGCCGTGGAGCGCGCGGTCTCTTAAGTGTTAAAAAACATCAAAATTTCAAATATGTTTTTTTCACATTTCCACTGTTTCTTTGAATACGCCCACCCAACATAATTAACGATTAAAACTCTTCCAACTGAAATACCGAAAAAAATTGTTCGAAGAAATCTGTGATAAAATTAGTGGCGCCTGTTTGAGTGTTTCGGGAGACTGCGGACAACGCATCGAACCTGACGTCGGGGTGATGGTTTTAAAAGTTCTTAGGTAACTAAATTTGTCTTCTGTTTCTTGTACCGAAAACTCTTTAAAAATCAGATGGGCTAATGCATATGCTGAGATGTTAGAACCTTTCGCGATGAAGAGTATTTGAAAAATCAGTGTCTTTTCCTGCGGTAAAACGAACGCAGGACAACTGTCATAGGACGTGGGCGGGATGGCCCAATGGGCTGGCTGGCCCACGAGATTTTAACCCACTTTTCGACCGTTTTTCGTCGCACTTCCATTCTTAATCTTCTTAGATGCACCCAACGCTTACCCAAAAAAACGAGAAACTTTTTCATCGTGAACACTGCTTTTGAGCATGCGGAGATGTGGATGTGACGGTGCTTCTAATTTTTGTTGTTTTTTCTCCGTTTTTTCTTTCTTTTAGTATCGTTCGTAACGAGAGTTACAATGCTGATGTCCTTGCAAATTTTGCAGTGCAATTTTTATGTTTTGTTGGCATTTCGATATGTACGGGTTTTGTGAATAAAGTTAAGATCGTAATAGGTGCAATGTTCTGTCGAACTCACTTTTTCGCAAATGTATTTGTACCGACGTTGAAAGACTGTATAGCTGACGAGAAGTCGTGGCCGGTTTCCCAAAGCACCACGTGGACGTCGCGAACTGCATCACATCTGTAATGAAACCAGGTTATGTCATGAACGAATTTTCACCCGATTCTTACAAAGACATACAAAAGAATAACGACTAATATCAAAACGCCAAAATGGAGGGTGGTATCACCTGTCGCTGTTGGTCTCATCTTTGCCATTATAGCCAAGGCCATTGAGAATCGCTGCACCTTCCTTAAAAGATAGCCGTAAATACATTTTCTGTGAGCAAAATCAGCACATATGTACTGCCCCTTGCCCCGTAGGCAAATAACATCTGAAGGAAGCTTGAAGGCTTTGGTAAAAGGGGACGCGATTGATATACTGGAGAAATTTCACAGCCTGCATAGTATACCTGTTATCCGAAGATAATATTACGGATAATGGATGGATTCAGATAATGCCAATTTCCCGGTCGGATAATTCGGGATAAATTCAGATATTTTTGAATCAAAGTTGAGGCAGAACGGTGAAAATTGAACAAGGTATTCAAAACAAGCCTTTGAAAACATCCATAGTTGAACAAACAGTACTTCATTGCATTTGCAGCATGTTCACATAAAAACTTCATATATGTATATTAATAAAAATATGAACGCAAATCTTTAATTACTATAACGTCGTTGGGAGGCACATTATTATCATTACACAGGTTTTTCAGTACCACTAGCTAGTAGAAAGTATGTAAAGCAACTATGCAAAAAACTTCTACACCGAATAACTAGCCACTTGGTCATCTCACTTGAGCACGCCCATTTTTCCGCACCGCAACGACTCTTCCGATCTCGGAAGGAGGAGAAAACCGTGGGTTGACGTATTAGATAGAAGGCGGAACGGAAAAATGGGCGTGGCTAAGTGCGATTTTTATCCGAATTTATCCGATTTCATTCAGAAATTAACCGATTTTATCCGGAAATTATCCGACTTTATCCGAAATTTTACCCGAATTTCATCCGATTTTATCCGAATTTTTGACCCTTCGGATAATGGCTCGATTCAGATAATGCCGATTTTGAATTTCCCGGATATTGGTTCGATGCATATAATAGGGTTTTTCGAATTTTCGGATATCGGATTATCGGAACCTCGGATATCCGGTCGGATATCCGAAAAGGAGTGATTCGGATACTAAGTATACTGCACAGTCTGAATTTTCGTGTCACCATCACGAACATCCAACCATAGCCAAACCCCTTTTTTGCTTCAAAGGTAGTTCAGGCCAAAAAGAGGCCACTGCAAGGGCGTGATAGGCTTGTTGGAAACGCGCGTCATCAAGTTCTTGAATTAGAAGGGACACCTAAGATTTGAATAGGGTCACTGTGTTTGACAAGGTTCGTAGCGTTTTTGCCTTCGCATTTGTTTTGTCACGACTTGAGCAATATTGGACAATGCAAGTGGACTATTGGGAAGATCATTTTCTGCTCTACAAGTCTGTCGTATTCATTTCTCCAAACGGTTAAAATTTCCATGAATCAACCTTTTGGCAATTGCCATCCTTCCCTTTCCATTTAACGTAAAGAAGTTCGGAATATACTCTGTCCCAAACGAGTGGCAAGCAAAGAGTCCAGAGAAGTAACGCTCAGTTTGCGTCTCTGACGTTTTTGTATTGCGGGAAGACAGATGCTGCGTCGCGTACGTGATTGGCGTACGCGAAGCAGCATCGTTCACCGTAATCCAGAAACCTCACAGCCACAGAGCGAGCGCTGCTTCTTTGGACTCTCCGCTTGCCACCTGGTTTGGACAGAGTATATCTGCAACTTTCACCGAGAAATCGCCATCAGAAGGGAGCGTTCACCCAGCACAAGTGCATGGCGCGATCATGGTCATTCGACAGAAAAGAGCCCACCGTTGAGGTCACCAGCTTCACAGCAAAGCCAGACCTGACTTTTCGACAATAATCGAAACTGCTATCCGAGGGTCCAAAAAAAGAGCTTCTTAAACTCTCATTGTATTCTCCTGACCTTGCGTCAGGGATTATCACCTCACCAACGAGAGCCGAAAAACAGCGGGTGTCCCACCAGGCAGTTTTGGTCCGACCCGACTTTTTGTCCAATTCAAAGCCTAGAAACTCATGGAAATTCCGACTTCTCGGAAAACTGAATATAGCAGTCTTCTAGAGCAGGACAAAGATCTACCGAATAATTTACTAACATCGCCGATTAATGCCCAAGTCGTTATAGAGCAAAGGCGAAAACAAAACGCTACCAACTCATTCCCCAAACCCCAAGATTTACCATCACAATTTCTGAAAATTTCGGGAACTCAGGGTTCGTCATCGAATCACCTCTATACCCTACCCTACTCCTGAATTTTCGTTTTTCTTGCCTCAAAATATTAGAAGGGCATTCAAACTACGTCTTGCAGCACTTTAGAGCACTCAACTAGGGCATTTTCTGACAAACATCTTTAAAACCAGTTAGAGCCCCAAAATTTGGACTGGTGCATAGACCAGACTTAAGAAGTTCGAATGAAAGTACACAGATGTGGACAAAGATTACCTAGTTAGAGTTGAAATGACAAGAAAAGCAGCAAAGATTGGAATCACTGAAAGAGTAGATGAGACATCCTTGCTATGTTGTTTAACGTTCACAAGCAGAGATTAGAAACATTGCTCCAAAAGCAGTATGAAAAATGGCAACACTGCGTATTCCACATTTCCATACACGTAGTAGCGCCGTGAGACTTTATCATCAAAGATGGATTACTGCGAGGGAAGAGGATACACTCAGCTACATGATAACTGCAACTCATGCGCACGGATGGAAACCTGGGCCCGTAGTAAACCCAATTCAGCCGAGTGAATACGGTTGGCGGCACCCAGCTGGTTGTAGCAAGTAGCAACGATCGAGGGTTTTGGCCTAGTCAAATTGATGCCGGACGCATGCGAACAATTCAGGGTTGGAGTCCCGCCTGGGGCTTGACCTTCGCAGAGAAATCATCAAATTCACCCTTCGCCACAGAGTATGACCTGTCTCAGGTCCAAAATGTACCAGAACTTCAAAAGAAGTTTCCCAGTCATCTCTGGCAAACATGCAATATTCTTTAGTTTATGCAAATAAGCTTGAGAACTTCCCGTAATTTTTTTGTTTTGGGTAACTCTGTTCATCAGACATACTCAGATATTCGTAGAGGGCGACCAGAGGTGATTTTGGGCGATGAGGCTGACCCGAGGATAGAAATTAAATGCGTGGACTCGAATGAGGCGAGGCGAGGAGAAAAGAGCTTGCCCGCAGGATATTCATGTTAAACGCATTTCCGTGCAACGTCGATGCGATATCAGGATCATCAACACGTTCAGACAAAGGTATTAGCAATGTTGGTGGTATAAAAAGCTTCCTCTCACAGTGTGCCTCAGTCGGCTCTTCGGAGCCAGACCTGGAAGGGGCTTCAAGTCACTTTCCGGAAGATCCACCGGATACCGCAGGTTAATTTTTGTCGCCGACTGCTCGGGGGGGGGGATGACCCCTGTCCTGAAATGTCCCAGGGGTCCCCTCTGCGAACCCCAAAACACCCAAAATGGCTTGAAAAAATGAAATTTCTCGGCTCACTCCAAAATTACCTCGGCAGGCCTTACAATGGCCCCGAAGGGTGACCCGATCCCGCCCTCTACGAACGAATGCTCGCCTGGCCATGTACTCGCCGCTCGGGTCACCCTCTACGAATGCCTGAGTATACTACAAGATTTTCCCTAAACCTCTCAAAATCTATCACAAAGTGACACAGAAAAGGCATGTACGCACGCCTCTACGCTTCTTTCAGCATACGCGCGCGTGGACCTATCCGCGCTTAGGTCTATTGCCAGCTTCGTGCCATCGGCGACACTATGCAGTGTTTTCTGACAAATCCGCAAAAATCAATATGACTGATATGCATGGTTGCGGTCACGCATAGCGCAATGTGTGAGCGCCGCCGTATCGGAGCACACTCGCCCGCATGCGCGCACCATACGCACACTCACGTACATTTGCAAAAATGGAGGCACGCGCCTGCGCGTCTCTATAAGCGCACGGACACGCGTGCCAGTGCGTATATGCACACACCTGACTCGTATACACAAGCACACAAAACCTACGGAGATCTACGCGCGTTCATGAATACTCATGCGCGCATGTAGAGTGGTACATACGCATACACAAAAACGATTACATCCTTGCGTCCTTGGGTGTACACATTTGCACTCATGCGCGCAGTGATAACATGCATACGCACGCACGCATTCATATGTACGCGACCACAATCGCTCAATGCCCTACACGAGAACATGCGCTCATGCTCCGAATGATTACGCAAACACCGTGTATGCAGTGACATGCACGCGTAATCACAAACATATTCGCAAGCACGCGCGCATACTCACGCGCAATATAGCATACAGTCAGCGGGGATCGCACTTTTCTTTACTGTGCGTTGGCACAAGCTCTGTGCACACGATATAATTACGCCAACGCGCAATAAGAACGCCAAGTTATAATGCAATCTTTGCCGACTTTAAAACACATGGGAGCGCATATGCACATGCGCATACAATTATTTGCTTTCAAATAAACGCTACCATGCAGAAACACATATCCTCTGCTTTCCGTGTTACCTAATTTACTGAGCTCCCTGGCGTGCTTTTGCGGAGAAAGGGCAGAAACCGCGAAAAATTGTGGGGAGGAGGTAACACAGTACACGCGCGCGGACGCACGCAATGAACGGAAATGAATTTGACTTCGAAAAAAGGAATAGACGCATCTTGCGCGCACTTACGAGGACATTTGCGCAAACACACCCACTGGCACAAGCGCGCGTACACGCGCGCGTGTACAAGCACACGCATGAAATCGTTCACATATGCACACGCGCACCGACTATCGCGTGCGCACGCACACACACACTAACACGAACGCGTGTACGTGTACCTACGCGCGCAAGCGTAGACATAACCATATTTATAGCTGCGCCATAAATTCCAGCCTAAAAACAGAGGATGCTTGCGTTTTCCTCGTCAGTTTCCGACAGTCTGCGACGCTGCGATAGACGTCACTGTGGACGCGATTACTTCAACGACTATCGCAACCGGCGTACGCGTAATCACCTTCATGACGTCCTGACAACCTCATCTGAGGCCCTACCTACTTCTCACGACGTCCTGCTGACGTCATCTCAAGCTCGAACAACTTTCCACGACGTCCTGACGACATCATCTGAAGCCCTACCTAGTTTCTACGACGTTCTGATGACATCATCATCCTGCTGACGCCGTGGAAAGGTTTGAATGCCGTGTGTCGAAACTTAAGGTCTCTTTCCAAATTTTAGCTCAAGTTGTAAGTTGCTATTTTGTAACTTACGACTTGGGCTGACGTTGCAATGCTAATTCGCTTTCCGGCTGATTTGTCTAGTTCATCTGATTTCTGTCTGAATTATCAACTTGTCTAGGTACATATTGCGCCGGTGCCCTCGCCTGCTATCCTTCAACGTGCGTGTCCGCATGCTTACAGCCGGATGTCAGTGTGCTTATATTCTCCACGTAGAATGCTGCGCGCGACGGGGAGGATTTGACCCGCTTTTTTCAGTGAAGCCCTTTCCAGTTCTTAAACTTTAGCCATATGGTGATAAGAACTTGCTTGTTCCACTTATCTTGCCTTTCGAAACCCGTGATGGTCGGCATAACATAACACAATTATCGAACTCGGAAAGCGAGAATTTGCTCTCGGAGATTTCTTGGAGCACACACTAATGTTCATGGTTATCTCAGGGCACAAGGAGAATCGGCTCAGGGTATCTCTTGAGAAAAAGTTTCAACTTCACTACAGTGTGTAATCTGTTCCCGTCTTGTCCCTACATAGAATCCTTTTCCAAGCTCTTCTAATATGTACGTACTAGGAGAAAACCTACAATAAGCATCCAAATCCCGCAGTAGCGATACATGGTGAGCCGGAACCAAATCATCGTCCACGTCAATCGCATAACAAACGACAAGTTCTAGAATCCCAGATTTAACAAACAACACGATGGCAACATAGATATGTACACTGCGTATCGTTATAAAAATACACCGCTTCCTTAACGAACTTGTTGGTATCGGATTTGTGGGGCAAGAGAGATTTTTCTTTAATACCACAGTTAACACAATGTATGGGAACCCCTGTACACCGCGTTTGAACAAGGTTGAGAATTTGTGCACTTTTCTATTAGGGGGACTGGAAAGTAATGTCGCTTTCTAATTAAGCGGGACCTGAACACCTGCTCTACCTATGTACTTTCCCAATCTGCTTCAAATGTTCTTGGATGATCAACCAATGTTGGTTAAGACTATTTGACAATTCCTCGATCTTCTGACACGGATTTGTCTCCACTTCCGTCGTTAAACTGTCGTTGTATAACATTGATGGTCTTCCTGATCGATACGAGCCGGAAAGATCAAAATTACCCGTGTTCGCCTTGGAAAACCACCTTTGGCATTCACGACTGTCCAATGCAATTGGATAAACATCGCGATTGTTTTTGGTGGCGACTGTTGCATTACTTCTCCTAAAAAACTCTGAAACTCAAAAAGCTTGCAACGGCGAATGTGTACCTCATCTGGTAATTGAATTGCCTATAAGTAGAGAATCCATTATAACCTTACGATGTCTTTGGCACACCTCTGAACCAAACAAAGACCTGATAAATGACAATCGCTCCAGCCGCGAAGCGGCTGGAGAGGTTTGGTTTTGCCTGGCACTTGTGATCACTTAGATTTTGGTAAAGTAGTTAATAAAACCTGTAAAACAAATTTTCTAGAGATTTCCTTCTGGATATAAGTGAGAGAGTATAGAAGACACCCGCTGACAAAATTTGAGCCAAATCGATTGAAAATTAACAAAGTTAGATCGGCGGAAGCTTAGCTAAAATTCGCGTTTTTTCTTGTAACGCGTCCCTCGTGTCCTGTTCCTCGTTCCTCGTCCCTCGTCCCTCGTCCCTCGTTCCTCGTTCCTGCCACTAGCCACTGCCAGTGGTCGCAGGCTATCAGTACATAGGGCATCTGATGACGTCATCAGGGTGTCATGTAAAGTACATAGGGCATCTGATGACGTCATAAGGGTGTCATGTAAAGCACATAGGGCATCTGATGACGTCATCAGGGTGTCATGTAAAGTACATAGGGCATCTGATGACGTCATCAGGATGTCATGTAAAGTACATTGGGCATCTGATGACGTCATCAGGGTGTCATGTAAAGTACATAGGGCATCTGATGACGTCATCAGGGTGTCATGTAAAGTACATAGGGCATCTGATGACGTCATCAGGGTGTCATGTAAAGTACATAGGGCATCTGATGACGTCATCAGGGTGTCATGTAAAGTATATAGGGCATCTGATGACGTCATCAGGATGTCATGTAAAGTACATAGAGCATCTGATGACGTCATCAGGGTGTCATGTAAAGTACATAGGGCATCTGATGACGTCATCAGGGTGTCATGTAAAGTACATAGGGCATCTGATGACGTCATCAAGGTGCCATGTAAAGTACATAGGGCATCTGATGACGTCATCAGGGTGTCATGTAAAGTACATAGGGCATCTGATGACGTCATCAGGGTGTCATGTAAAGTACATAGGGCATCTGATGACGTCATCAGGGTGTCATGTAAAGTACATAGGGCATCTGATGACGTCATCAGGGTGTCATGTAAAGTACATAGGGCATCTGATGACGTCATCAGGGTGTCATGTAAAGTACATAGGGCATCTGATGACTTCATCAGGATGTCATGTAAAGTACATAGGGCATCTGATGACTTCATCAGGATGTCATGTAAAGTACATAGGGCATCTGATGACGTCATCAGGATGTCATGTAAAGTACACAGGGCATCTGATGACTTCATCAGGATGTCATGTAAAGTACATAGGGCATCTGATGACGTCATCAGGATGTCATGTAAAGTACACAGGACATTTGATGACGTCATCAGGACGTCGTGCCAAGGTTGTGCCAAGTGCATAAAGCATCTGGTGACGTCATCAGGACGTCGTGCCAAGGTGGTGCCAAGTGCATAGGGCATCTGACATCATCAGGACGTCGTGGAAAGTGAGTAGCGCTTCATTTGTAGCGTGCGCAACAAGTTTGTTGCTTACTGATTATTATAGCAATCCATGCTATTCGAAAATTATTTTGAAGATTTTTCAGGGATATTACTTCGTAATATCAATAAAAAGTGAACAATTCTATCAAAAAGGGGTCTTCCAAGCAAAAGAGGTTTGGTTGGCGTTAGAAGCGTTCCAACAAAAAGGGAACAATAGGTAAGTAGAATGAAGAGAGTCTACGAAAAGTGAACAATATTTTCTGAGACTGATTTTCCTGGCCGATACTTCTTAACAGCAAAAACAAACCGTTGTGGTACTTCTAGCGGAAGAGTTCAATGGTTTCCAAGAATGGACTTCTATTCGTTGACGAGAATATAAGAAAATATTCTCATTAGATGCTGCACTTTGGTTTCGCTTCTCGTAGCAGCTGGAGCTAACCGTCCGTCTGTGTTTTTGGCATCATCTTCTATTCTGATGGTAAGTATTAGGTTTACATGCACATACTTTTTAGCGGTTTTCGTGTAGTCAAGACGAGTTTTGGAACCATAGAGTGCTTCCGTGTAGAACACCGCAGCGGTTTGTTTTGCTGTTAAGAAGTATCGGCCAGGAAAATCAGTCTCAGAAAATATTGTTCACTTTTTGTAGACTCTCTTCATTCTACTTACCTATTGTTCCCTTTTTGTTGGAACGCTTCTAACGCCAACCAAACCTCTTTTGCTTGGAAGACCCCTTTTTGATATCAAATATTGACATGAGCCGGAACGGCATTACTTTCCGTTCCCCCGTAATGCATCATCTTCAAGTTATACTGCGTAATAGAAAAGCAGGATACCCTTGGGTGAACAGTAACTTCGACTGAATAAGAATGAGTGCTAGAAAAACCAAAAGCTGGGCTGGAATTCACGGAACGATGACCACGTTTTACCCATGGCTTAGGGCCGATCGATTTGTACACGAAGTGTATACCCGTGATTGCGCTAGCCATGGTTGAAGGCAGGAAACTGCCCAAAAATCTATTAAATATATGCTTAGGCCTGCTGGTGTGTTCGCAAATGTTTTGAGCCTCGAAATTCTTACGCAGATGAGTGACTTCTTCCTTTTCTGTTTCCTGTACCAAAAACGGTGCTATCGCAGAGCGGGGGGGGGGGGCACTGTGGTATCGCACTTGGCCACGCCCATTTTTCGGTGCCGCAATGACTCTCCTAATTCTGGATGGGGGAGGGAACGCCGGGTAGGTGCTCAAATTGAGTGTGGCACGGTAAAATGGGCGCGGCCAAGTGCATTGTGCCATAGTGCCCCCCGCTGCCATAGCACCCCCAAAAACTCGTAAAGAATATGTGTCAATGCACATGTTTGGATGTCAGAATCTTTCGCGACAAAGATGATTCAAAAATTGAGCATCCGTCCTTCTGGTGCGAGGAACCCAGGACAACTGTTACATGACGTGGGCGGTGTGACCCAATGAGTCGGCTCGAGCACGAGATTTTCACCCACTTCCTGGTCGTTTTTCGTCCCACTTCCCTACTTACTCTTCTTAGAGGGACCCAAAGCATACGTTTCCGCCAGAAAACGGGCAACTTTTTCATCGTGAATACAGCCTTTAAAACGTGGTTAGTGCTTCGTGAACTCCACCACAAATAAGTCCTTCTTGCTTCATTACCACGATTTTATTGAGAATGCTACCTTTGATGATTCAATGCTATGACAATAAATCACTGCCACTGCTTTATTCAAGAGGAATTCCTTCTTTTCGTTATCGAAAAGCTTTCCATGCATGTTTGCCCTTCTTCCAAAAACGTCGAGTGTGATATTGAGTAGGCTCGAGCACGAGATTTTCACCCACTTCCTGGTCGTTTTTCGTCCCACTTCCCTACTTACTCTTCTTAGAGGGACCCAAGGATACGTAGAGATCTTCATTCTACCCCTCCCGTCGGCTTCTGCTCACGAAAAAAAGTACGAAATTGATATAATTAATTGCTGGAGAAAAATGAACAAGCTTAGATTCAACCCATCCAACTTGGATACGGTCCAGAGACTGATTCTTTTTTCCACTGTCTGAGTTTTCCAAAGTAACTCACATAGAAGCTATCGGTATTGAAATAGGTGTCCGGGATCCCAAACAGCTCCCCATTGATTCAGAACCATATAAGTGCATCCGCCAATGAATCGACCCAATGATGGCATCAGCCTGGAAATGTCCTTCGCAAGTGGGAAAATACTGATTGCCAGAGAAAAATAATGGTAGATGAGAGGAAATTTACGATGACTGTCTCGGCTGGCCATTGTCATCCAACCAATCTCCATGAACATAAGCTCGGAATTTGCTGAGAGTGAACTGTGGACCGGCAAGAGTTCCCGTATAAAATAATCCATATGCAGCTATTTCCAGCAGTCCTGGACGATCCCTGATCGCTGTTTGTTTCTGATCAGGCTTCAGTTGCTCCTAAAAAAGGGCTCTTTGCTTTTTTCCCACCTGAACTCACCACTAGTAGGTAACCAAAACCGAAAAACACTTGAAAACGAATGACAACTCCAAAAAATGTTCTAAAAATAACCTACGAAATGCGCTCCATCGTAAACATCCATAATTAGCCCCGTAAACCTTAACGTCATAATACAATACGGCGTTGTCCATGTGATATCATATGCCTCAGATTCAACGAACCAGTAACCGACGAGTAGATAACCCTTGAATGATTATAAAAGGTATCCTATGTTCTGGAAGTCTCTCATCGACGACATCAAAGAAAAAACTCACAAGGAAAAAGACATGTGGTGCAATTATAGATTCTTTTTTGCCTCCCATGAAGTTTATAATTACATAAGCCATAAGTACGCCGATGAATGCGTGAATAGCGTCAAATCCTGTATGAAAATGACTTTAACCCTATTGATGATTTCTTAAGGATGAATCACTGTCGACACATTTTGCTATTGTTTTCGAACACATTCAGAGATTGGGATTTTCAGTCATCCGTGCAAAATTATGGATCCGCCGGTGGAAACAATCGCTTATCAAACTTCAACAGCAAGTGTAGCAAAACCACTTCTCAATCGCCCCTCCTTTCCATGTTCAGCCCCGAGGCTCCCATTTGGCATACTAATAACGGTTTCCTAAAAACAGATTGGCCTACTCTGGCACAAGCAGCCGAAACTTCACCATTTAGGGGCGATATCCACGCTACACATTCCTGTTCACATTCCGAGGAAGAACTTCTCTAAAGGTTTCTATGAGATTGAGTTCGGTCGAGTAAGCAGGTAAGTTCAAAGTTCATGTCGTGCGCTTGTAGCCAATAAGAAAGTTGACTATGATAAGTGAATTTGCGCCCTCGGAAGAAGAAGGGCAGCCGCCGCTGAATTCCGCTACACGCCAGACAATTCTCACAGTGCGCCTTCTGTCATTACGGACTGTTCATAAGATTCAGCTCGTCCGTTACTAGATAAAACTGTGCAGATTATAAGACTGCCACCTCCGGAATTGCGAGCAGAAAACAGCTACTTTTCTGTTCCACAAAACCGATCGGGGATGAGTCCGTCCATCTGGACAACAAAGATCCTGCTTTGTTTCCATCCAGAAAACACAAACTGAAACGCGAAAGCTGTACCCAGTTCCTTTCCCCACTTTGTTGTCTTGATTATGGATAAGAACGTAAAGGCCAACCAAACATTGCTCGACACGACGCGGTTGCGTCACGGCTCTCGCAAACAAAGTTGATGATAAACAATTGATAAAGGGTAGGATATAAAAGAAATGAAGAGCAGTGTGTCTTCATTCAAATACCGTCCTTCTCCAGTGGTTAGCAGTTGAGGATCTGCCGGGACTAGGAAGTCGGAAAACAGCACCACCAGTGGTTAAGATTTAACACAATCGGAGGAAAAAACATAGAGAAGTGGAGCAATGCTCGGTTGGCCTTTGCGTTCTTATTGATTATGGTAGCCTACACAGGAAAAATCAAGCGAGCTCGAATATTGTTGGCTGACAGCAAGGCATGTGATGCCTCTAACTAGGGAAAGTCTTGAGAGACCCGCAACGTTTCGGGAAACGTCCTACCGGAAGTTGTGAACGACTAATAGAGAAACACACATGTATGCTACATTTTCCCAACGGACCGTTCGGTAGGTCAAAAAAAAGACGAAAAACTGCAAAAAATAGGGTGCAGCTTTTCCTCGAGTGGCCACCATGGCCGCATTTCTTATTTCCTACGAGCGAAAATTGGCTGTTATGTGCAGCTAGCAGCCCTTCTTCTAAAAACAACATACCAGAAAAGATCTGGAAAAAAATTTCGATTGAAGTGTGTTCAGTAGTTTTGGATGAAGGTTACGCAGGCATGTGAGTGAACCTAGTGTCGTCTCCTAAAAATGAGATATGGGGCCATAATGGCCACTCAAAAAAGGGGTCCCTTGTCTTGCCTATAATTTTCTTTCACTTCGTTTGTATGCAAACGAGTGTTCCAATCCTCAACAATTCTTCATAGAGCGAAGGCAATTCATGAGATAATAGTGACTATATAACACTTCATCATCAACCGAAGAGGCTAGGGGCTGTGACTGTGTTCTATGAAGCAACCGAAGCAGAGGCGATACAAGCTCCTCTGCCTCGGTTGCTTCACAGAACGCAGTCACAGCTGATAGCGTTTCCAGTTGATGATGATCTACATATTATATAGTCATTTCTATCTCATTCTGGATTTAATTAGTTTCTTCGGAACGATATCCACCCATTTTCTACAGTTAGAAGACACATGCCAGTAATTGAGCACAATACCTAAGTAAAAACAAAAAAACATGAATGTTAGAAAAAAGTAATAGAAAGAAACGGAATGCGAAAAAGAAGCATATTAGGTTAATGAGCAAACAGAGGAAAATTAAAAATGTGGACATTCCACTGTTGGATTCGAACCCGCGATACCACTACAGTCTCGCTGCTTTGTATGCTACTTCGTTATCCTACCGGCCACCGCTGCTGATAATGATGTGCTGCTTTAGTCGATTGAGAAGAAGAGTGCAAATCATGCAATGTTCTTGGGAGCGGCTGATATCTCATGAATGAGCCAAAATCAAAGCGCCAAGTTTTGTGAATGCTAGTTTCCTCATAACCTAAATCGCATTAAGCAGTTATTTCCAGTCCATTTCCTTTGACTGGGGGATTTCAGTAAGTTTTAGTCAGTTTTTGTCATTTTTTGACCCACCAAAAGTCCGTTGAGAAAACCTTGCATATATTTTGGTTACTTTAATCATCCCTCACAAATTTCACTGGGAAGTTTTCGAAACGTAGCGTTGTCTAAAGATCTTTCGCTAGTATTATGCGTCTCATCGCGTCCTGAGGGCGTTCACTTTTCTTCCTGCATGCTGCACGATTCTCCACGTATTCATCAATGCTCCTGCAGGCGCTTCTCAATGAAAAGAATGTTTACAGGGCGGGGCAAAGTTTTTGCACCCATCTTGTACTCCGTAAAAACGACTGCCATGAGCATGGAAAATCAATAACTTTCCCAAACTTTCACTAAAACCTACACTAATCGTAAACATTCATCACATTTCAAAATAGCATCCTCTGCCTTGAATGAAGGCTTGAAATCTCGTAGGAAACATAAGTGGTGGCACGAAGGTGGTTGCAATAGATACTGTTCAACGTTTTCTTTGAAGTTGAAGCTTTGACTGAAGAACTACAAGCTTGAAAGACGTTCAACGCATTCCATCGCATTCAAGAACGACTACACGGAGCAATCACTGGTATCCAAGCCTAAGCTGTAGAGCGGCCCTCCGCCGAGAGGATGAGACCAGCGTCAGAGTGGGCCGATCAGCTGAGTCCCACTCGGTCGTACGCACCGAAAACGTGCTTTGCAGGAAATGTACCTGAAGAGTAAGTCTACATCCGCCTGACGACTACTCTTTTGATATTTATAGCTTGCAAGCAAATCAGGATTACGAAAATGCAATCATTGCATCCGGATGCATCCCTGAGTCTTAAGGATCGTTTATACTCCCGCCGCCGAGCGGAGCGGCACAATGCATTTCTGTAATATTGATCACGCGGCGCGGCACGATCGATATCGTAGGATTGCACTTCGCCGCGCCGCTCGGCGGCGGAAGTGTAAACGACGCCTTACGTTGTGCATGGTTTTCGACCAGGTGGGCGTCTCTGAGCAAAATTTGCTGCGTCAGTTCCGCGACAGTACCGCAGCGGCTCCGTGATCAGGCGATTATGTTGCCGTGTCTTGAGCCTCGACATCGCCGCGATAGTACCGCACCGTCTCCGCGTTAGAACCGCGCGGGCTCCAAGCGGATGCAGCAGCGAACCTAGGAATGATAAGAAGTTTACGAGATGGACTTGTTTTCTAACAAATAGACATGGATCCAAAATGTAGAATGTTTGCGCCACTCATTCCAAAATATTCCAAACTTTCATGAGATGAATGAAATCTTCTTAAAGGCAGTGTTCACGATAAAAGTCGTTCTTCTGTTTTTCCGCCTATCTTGTAAACGGTACCATGCTGATTTCAAAAATGTCCCTGGAATCGTTCAAGACCCCCTGGAAACGGAGTTATGGCCCCTAGAAATTCAGCAAGGGAAGAATTGTGGACGAGTTGTCCGAGGCTTGTAACTCTCGTTTTTGCAGCCGATGAGTGCGAGCTGACCTGAGTAAAGAGAGACGTTGAGAAAGGAAGGGAAGACCGAAACTTTTGATCGAAAACCATCACTCACTTAATCACGAATTCAGGGGAGCTGTTATAGGACATGGGCGGAGTGGCCCAATGGGTTGGCTGGCCCACGAGATTTTCACCCACTTACCGGCCGTTTTTCGTCGCACTTCCGTTTTTAATCATCTTAGAGGAACCAAAGCTTACGTTTTAGTCAAAAAAGTGAACACTGCCTCTAAAGGCAGCAAACACGCTCATAAACATGGTCGAGATAGCAGCATAAATAGGCTCGCACGGCACCTACCACGTCGTCTGACGTTTGAAGCGCTGAAACCCATCCAGAATGACAGGATTTGACCATCCGTGTCACGCATGCCCGTATTTTCACACCCTTTGAGTAACAGAATGAAAAGTTAAACTTGAGAAAACATGTGATAATTGAGAGTGATAGCACTATCAAATGGGAGTGCACGAGAGAAATAGCTCGATTTACCTGGATATTACATGTTTGTGCACTGATGGAATCCTACACTTTCAAAACCATCCGGAGTAGCTCTGGCACTGGGACGCTCCTAGCCCACAAGAAAGCCGCTCCGAGCGCTCGGACAACTGGGCTAGGAGCCCCAAATCGTGATAGTTGCGGTGTTGATGTGCCACTGTCGTGGAAAAGCAGCGCCACTCCCGCGGCATAGACGCGGTTTTGTCGCGGTTTCGCCATGCTATGCCGTGGTTTCGTCATGCGATTACCGCGGTTTCGTCATGCTATTGTTGCGGTTTTGTCACGCGATTGTCCCGGTCTTGTTATGCTACTGGCGCGGTTTAGACGCGTTATTTTCGGGTTTTTTCACGTTGTTGTGGCGGTCTAGATGCGTTATTTTCGCGGTTTCGCCTTGCTCACGTCGCGTTGTCGACGCGTTATAATACTCCTATTGCCGTACTTCTGTCGTGTTCATACCGCACTATTGACGTACTATTATCGCGCTGAAGTGCTATACTCGCGTTACTGCCGCACTATTTGCGAGCTATTGACGGACTGTTGTCCCGCAATTGACGTGCTGCCCTCGTGGTGTTGACGAGCTATTGACCTGGTATTGCACAGCTGTTCAACCACGCTTCTACTGCTGCTAACCCAGATTTTGTTTGTCGCTCGAAAATTATTGAATCGCTCTTCAGCTAAGCCGCTGATTGAAGAGCTGCTCATGCGTCATCACACAGCTTTTTAACTAGACTTGTACCGCTTTCTTTCAAGTTGTTCCGTGAACACTAACAACATAGATTCATAATGGAATTCAAGCAGTATGACACGTAGTTAAACGCAAAAATATTTCAGGCTTTACAAAAAAAGCACATGAGAATTCTTCTCGCCTAGCACCCTAATTCTCGCATAGGCACCCTAATTCACACAGTCATTTCTCATAAAAAAAGGCCTGGGGGCCCGAAATTCACCAGATCATGTTTCAAAACGAAGGCTCCAAACACACAAGATCACGAGATGCAGCTAAGGCCTAGGGACTCTGATTCACAAGATCTTCAAAAAATAGCAATAAAAACATACTTCAACAAAGTAAGATAAACAACAACACAACAAGACATGTTTGAACACCGGTTATCACGAGCCACTACAATAAAGATCCAAAAAATTCACGAAATCGTGACCTTGCAGAAGTTAAACTCCTCAACCCGGGCAGCTGATCAACATGAAAGGGTGACGCTCCTCCAGTAAATTCATTCCTCCACTCCATCATGCAGATTCTCGTCAGGACTGCCGCTGTCTCTACGTCCTTTCTTCTGAAAATACCATGTTCGGAGTAAACTGGGCCGGCTCAGACGCATATTCGTTAGAACCTACCGATCTTGGTGTTGGAACGTCGTTCGTTTCATTATAAAGACGAACATCATTCCTAAAGAATCAAAATTATATGTGAGGGAAGTCTGGAGAACATCACACCAAATGTTTCCTCTTCAAAAAAAAAACTTACAACGCCCTTGTGATGGCGAGTCGACAGTTGGCCGTCCATTCCGCGCTTTTCTCTCTTCGCTTAACAAGGGCCTGGCGTCTTTTCTCATTATCGTTTCCAAGCTGGACAAAGTATCTGAAAAGGAAAAACTATTTCATTTATGGATGCCATGACCAATCATGGATGGCCTCCGCGGGGACGGGGACGTGCGGGAGAGATGTGCATTCGGCCCCAGGAGTGTCTGTCATGTCTGCAGATGCACATTGTGCACATAATCGACTGCGCGATACGGCATCATCACAGAAGCGCAAATGAAGGTGCAAAACTAGTTGGGGGGGGCATCCAAGACTTACTCATAGAAATGAAAAGAATCATTCGTGAAAATGAATATTTCTTTAGTTATCAGATATGCGATAACGTTATCACTCGTAATTTCCTAAAAATTCCATGAAATTTGATCGATTTCTGAAAGCAGAATCATTCATTTCTCACTTGAACTCTGAGTGCCCCCCCCAACTAGTTTCACACCCCGAGTTTTTCAGCGCTCCCAAATAAACGCGGTACATTGCCACTTTGCGCACTCATTTGCACGCAAACGCGGAAATTCACCAAATAACATATTCACTGCTACAAAAAATACGCAAAATCCAAATAAGCATAGCAGAATAAAAATAATACAACATAAGAAAATAACGATTGCAGCTAGAGATCGAGTACCAAAACCAAATACAAAAACGAAAATGTTCCTGCTCCACAGGAGTGTCACAAGCAAATAGGAAACTCGGTTACATTTAAAATGAGATCAAAGTAATGGTACAGATCTCAAGACTCATTTCAGAGAAATTATGTATCGTGCCACTTTGTTCGGTACATTTCGATCTAGACAAAAAATACCGAGCGGTGCCGATTGCCACAAAGCCATAAAATGCTTTGATTTAACTTTCGCTTGAGAGCCTGATATATAGAAATGCAACTGATATCATCATTTAATGTCATTGTGGCAATCGGTACCGCTCGGTATTTGAAGTTTACTTGATAATTGCAGTCAGAAGACAGCATCACAAGAACAGGAGGAAAAAAATCAAGAATGACGCCCAACCTTGACGTGGCGAATTGTTTGTACACGTTTCGATCTGCCTTGACATGATCAGTGTCGTTCGTACGTGCAAATTTTGAAAACAGCTTTGCCGTGGGCTAGTAGCGACAGCAAATCGTCGATAAAGGACAGCCGTATACTCGTGGGCTACTATAAAGTTGGGAAAAAGCATTTCGCTAGTGGCCCACGAGCTTTGCCAAAGAATACCGCGACGAAGTCGCTTGCGCCACTTCGCGGTATTCTCGCCCCAATCTCCATAGTCGTGGGCTAGGAGCTCCCCAATGCCTGAGGCGGCATTCTCGAACGTGGATGAGAGTTTATAGGTGTTCAGACAGGTAATAATCGAGTAAATCGAGCTGTTTATCTCGTGCACTCCCCCTTGATAGTGCTATCACTCTAAGTTGCCACATGTTTTCTCAAGTTCAGCTTTTCATTCTGTTACTCAAAGGGGTGTGAAAATACGGGCGTGCGTGACAGGGATGGTCAAATACTGCCATCCTGGATGGTTTTCAGCGCTTCAAACGCCGTTCACGACATGGTAGGGGCCGCGCAGGCCTATTTATGCTGATATCTCGACCATGTTTGCGAGCGTGTATGCTGCCTTTAAGCCTTGCCTCCCTGGGTTCTCAGCAGTGGGAAATCCAGTTGTCATGTTCCCGCATTGAAAGTTTTGAGACATGATGCCCTGAATGTTAGCGGATCCATCATTTTGCACCGCAGTGTATCTTAAAAGAACCGAAAATGAGAAATAACATGTGTCATGCGCTGTGGCTGCGGACCCGGACAACTTCTCAAACATCGTATGCACGACAATTTTCCAGATTTACTCACCACTATTAAAAATATAAAGAAGGACACCAATTACCACAAAGGATGTGTATTGAACATTTACTGGCTTATTGTAGAGGAACGTGCGTTGAATCACAGCCAAAGGATAACCTAAATAGGGGTTGTGTGGGAGAGAATTTGAGAAGGCATCAGCCATACTTGAGGAGCAACGACATTCTTGTAATTAGGACATGAAGATAAATCAATAAATCTTACATCTCTAATTATAGTTATGCTATAATGCCACCAACTAACCACTATAGGTGTCATTGGCAAATTTATGTATAGGGAAACTCACCGGCTAAAACACACAACAAAAGACGAAGGCCATCTTCCCGAGTATTCAGCAGGTCAGCTAATGTGCCGACCACCATTGGACCAAGTTGAGTATTGCAAAACTCCCAAAGTTAAACTGAAAGAAAATACACATCACCTATCAAACTGAAGAACAAACACAAAAACAACGACATTCTGAAAACGTTCTCCCGAAGTTATGCTGACGTTGGTGTTTCACAAAATATCGATGCAATACAGCAAACTGTAAGGTATAGAAGACGCGAATTTTCTTCAAACAACCACGATGTTATTCACTGTCCTTATCGGGACAAAACTCCGATAATATCATATTTAGTACGTACTAATATTCGGTTGCAAACATTTTTTTGAAAACCACAATGAGGTTTTACGCGTTTCCTGTGATATCGATCGCCACAAACCACTCAATGCCTTCAGACCATCCCGATCGCAGCTTTTCTTTGGGGCAAAAAAAAGTATTTATCCTTGGTTTTGGAGGTAAATTTATTTCCGTTGGTCGCGTGCACGTGCGCGTATGCTGCGTCTCCTTCCCACCACACCTTCTCGCTGTCTTTCTCCTCGCTCCTCACAAGCGCGCGAAGGAACACAGTAAATTTGACTCCGAACCGGAGGATATATAAACATAGATTCGATAGGGATCGGTGCGAAAATTCCATAATTCATGACGAGTGCGGCGCACGCGATGCTGCGGTCTTCGTCCGTCCTCTGATAGCCGCTGATACTCGTACTGGTACAGGAGGTATGTAATCGTGCCGAGACCTAGTAGTCCCAGCGCGATTATCATCGGGGGGGGACAGCGGCTGTCCTCTACTGCGGAGCGGTCTTTCGACTCGATGAAGACATCATGCAACAACAAAATGGAACCACAATCGACACATCGACCGGTGTCGACTGTAGCTGACTTTAGCCAAGGATGAGGCTGCCGAGTCATATGTTCTCCCGCAAGTTCGAAACTCATTTGTGGACCAGTACGAGGAAAACGCTACTGAGCAGTAGGCCCTTTCCGCAATCCACGAAAGTCCAGGGTACGTTTTGAGAACACTTCTGTAAATAAAACGTTTCCCTAGTAGAATGCTCTCACAAAATTTTCATTTTTTTTTCTGTTGAAACGGTTTTTTTCTGTTGAAACTTCACAATCGCCACAACTAGAGTAAGTAAGTACGCAATCCAATTGGACCGATCACTGTTCACCATCAATTGCAGCTACCCATCTGCTAAGACAGGAGTTTATCGAGTGTGAGTTTCACTCAGAAAAAAAAGTTTAGGATCCGGATTTCCCCAAGAAAAGATTCAGAGGCCTAAACTTCATCATTATCAATTTCTACAGGTCTAGCTTTCTGGCGAGTATAAAGATTCGACAATGTTATAATTACAAGGAATTAGAAGTCATAGAATTCAGAAGAATGCCTTGAAATATTTCAAAGAATTATTTGGCGCACAATAACCTGAAGTGACGAAAACTGGGAAGTCTAGTGAAATGATTTTAAATACGATTTGGCGGTCAATCAAAGACCAGATATCGACAAGTAGTAGCCGACGAGGAATCGGATTTTTTGAATCTTCTCCGTCAAACCGGTCGAAGCAAAAACAAGCACGATATAGATTGAAATTTTATGTTGCCGTCTTAAGGGGTCTGCAGAGTTGAAATTGCGGCGTTGCTAGCAGCGACGAACAACGCTGGATGATGCAATATCGATTACATTCGGTAACGAGGGCGATCGACGCGGCTTTAGGGGTCGTTTAGGGGTCGTTTATACTTCCGCCGCGGCGCGGCGAGATGCAATACAGCCGTATCGATCAAGAGGCGCCGCCTCGCGGCGCCGCGAGGCGTTTAGAGTGTTTTTGCTCGAAATCTTCCGACGGCGCCGCCCGCGCCCGCCGCCTGGGTGCTGCCGCGCCGCCCGGGTGGAGGAGGCGGCGCGGCGGCCGCGTGCGATCCTCTTTAACATCAAATGCTTTTTTGCTGATATTTCATATACATTCTCAATTTGGTTCCTCTGATTGATCGCTAAATTTTCTTCCGAGGTCCTGGAAGTTGTTTAGAGTAGGCTGGGTTGTGAGTTCTTTTTTTTGCTCTTAAAATAATGTTTCTTTAGAGAAAAATTTTCAAAAGAAAAAGAAAAACAAAAATTCTGCTTTCGAGTGCGGTGTTATGATACAAAAGATTATAAATGTTACTTTTGCACAAGAAATCACTCATTACAACCGACCTTGTGCTATGTCAGAGCTACTCCAGGCTGTGTTTAGCGTCATTCTGCGACTTCGCCGCGTCAGTTCGTCGCAGCTCGATTATACGTCATAACGGCGCGATTTTCAAGCGGCGCGGCGTGCCGCGCCGCCTCACTTTTCGCCGCGCCGCTCCGCGGCGAAAGTATAAACGACCCCTTACACTTCTGCCGCCGAGCGGCGCGGCGAAGTGCAATCCTACAGTATCGATCGTGCCGCGGCGCGTGATCAATATTACAGAAATGCACTGTGACGCGCCGCTCGGCGGCGGGAGTATAAACGACCCCTTAAAGGCACAGTCCAAGCTCAGGGACGAAATCTGAGATTCCCACATAATTGTGAAGTAGACCCACCCTATATAGCCCCTGCCAAATGCGAGCTCTCAATTCCTCCGAATAAGCGAGGTATAGGGGGAAGCCACCCTGGGGCGCCCATACCAGGAAGCCACTTTGGCACGCCCCTTTTACAATCTTTCGAGCTCAACAGCGGCGAGATGAGCGATGGTTTCCGACCGGTATCCCCGTTCTTGCCTTCATTCTCAGCCTCTCTATTTCTCCAGTTCGGCTCGCATACATCGGTTGCAAATGACGGAAGTTACGAGCCTCGGACAACTCGTCCACCATGTCTCCTTAGCTCAATTTTTGAGGGGCCATAACTTCGTTCCTAGGGGGTCTTGTACAATTCTAGAGATATCATTGGAATCAACGTGAGACCGTCTTCAATTTAGGCGGAAAAACAGAAAAACGATCCGGAGGTTGGACTGTGCCTTTAAGGGCGACGAGAGGGCACCACAGAGTGTTTGATGCTGTGTCGGTTGCTGTCACTGGCAGCGAGCGGCAACCGACACGACGACGATAATATTCGGAAACATTTTCGTCCCCGCTTCAAGGCTGACGCTCGGCGACCGGTCGCCGTTCGGTTCAACTCTGCAGAACCCTTCACGGCTTCGAAAAAAATACTATTTCCGTAACACGCTTGATTTTGCTTCGATAAAATTGACGGAGAAGATTATGAAATCCGATCCCTCGCCTGTCACTACGTATCGATAGTTGGTCTACACTTGACAACCAAATCGTATTTGCAATCAAACACTGCATTTCCCACTTTTTTCGTTACTTCGGGTTATTGTGCGCCAAATCATTCTTTAAAACATTTCAAGACATTTTTCTGACCTCTTTGAATTATAATTTCTTGTAATTATAGCATTTCCAAAGCATTACTTTTGCCAGGAAGCTAAACTTTTCGACATGCCATTTATTTTTCGCTAATGTTCCCTTTCTGACCTGATTTTTGGATTAATTTCCATTTTGAAGAGGCGAAACTTCTGACAGCTTTTACCTTTGGTGAAAAATCAAATCGGTACCCATCGGTAGAGTGGGACGACTGCAACTCCTAAAACTTGTGAACCGCAACTATAAAAAGCGATCCTCGCTCATCCACTGGGATTTCGAAAACTTTTCAAGGCGTCCTGAGCATTCCCGCCCCGTTCACCTTCTACGACGTCCTGCGAATTTCCACTACGGTTTCGTGAACGTTCTAAGTACGACGTCAGGGTTTCCACGGCGTAAGGAAATTTTTCGAAATGTTTCACGATCCCCCCTTATATTTAAATTTCTAAATATTTTTTAAGCGCAAACTGAAATTAATGAATGGAAAAATTTATTTTCCTGAGAAAATTATTCTTATTATCCTCAAATTGTGACTTTTCAATGAAATTCCTATCAGTCTCATTAAAGGTTCTTGGACTCTTTAGAATGTTATACGCGCCCAATATTTATATATAATTAAATTAAGTATTCATGGATTTTTTTTTCGTCTAAAAAATTCCCTCTAAATTTTCTTTTTGTGTGTCCTATGAAATGCCATGACCCCCCCCACCACCACCACCACCCGTTGTAAAGTAGAGTGAGGACTTTTTAAAAGAGACCGAACGAACGAATTTCGAATAAATTCGTTCATTTTTATTTCGAACGAACGAATTTCGAATAAATTCGTTCATTTTATTTCGAACGAACGAATTTCGAATAAATTCGTTCATTTTTTATTTCGAACGAACGAATTTCGAATAAATTCGTTCATTTTTTATTTCGAACGAACGAATTTCGAATAAATTCGTTCATTTTTTATTTCGAACGAACGAATTTCGAATAAATCCGTTCATTTTTTATTTCGAACGAACGAATTTCGAATAAATTCGTTCATTTTTTATTTCGAACGAACGAATTTCGAATAAATTCGTTCATTTTTTATTTCGAACGAACGAATTTCGAATAAATTCGTTCATTTTTCATTTCAAACGAACGAATTTCGAACAAATTCGTTCATTTTTCATTTCAAACGAACGAATTTCGGATAAATTCGTTCATTTTTTATTTCGAACGAACAAATTTCGAATAAATTCGTTCATTTTTTATTTCGAACGAACGAATTTCGAATAAATTCGTTCATTTTTTTATTTCGAACGAACGATTTTTGAATACATTTTTATTTCGAACAAACGAATTTCGAACAAATTCGTTCATTTTTCATTTCAAACGAACGAATTTCGTATAAATTCGTTCATTTTTCATTCAAACGAACGAATTTCGGATAAATTCGTTCATTTTTTATTTCGAACGAACGAATTTAGAATAAATTCGTTCATTTTTATTTCGAACGAACGAATTTCGAATAAATTCGTTCATTTTTTATTTCGAACGAACGAATTTCGAATACATTTTTTATTTCGAACAAACGAATTTCGTACAAATTCGTTCATTTTTCATTTCAAACGAACGAAATTCGGATAAATTCATTCATTTTTCATTTCAAACGAACGAATTTCGGATAAATTCGTTCATTTTTTATTTCGAACGAACGAATTTAGAATAAATGCGTTCATTTTTTTATTTCGAACGAACGAATTTCGAATAAATTCGTTCATTTTTTATTTCGAACGAACGAATTTCGAATAAATTCGTTCATTTTTTATTTCGAACGAACGAATTTCAGAATAAATTCGTTCATTTTTATTTCGAACGAACGAATTTCGAATAAATTCGTTCATTTTTATTTCGAACGAACGAATTTCGAATAAATCCGTTCATTTTTATTTCGAACGAACGAATTTCGAACAAATTCGTTCATTTTATTTCGAACGAACGAATTTCGAATAAATTCGTTCATTTTTTATTCGAACGAACGAATTTCGAATAAATTCGTTCATTTTTATTTCAAACGAACGAATTTCGAATAAATTCGTTCATTTTTATTTCGAGCGAAGGAATTTCGAATAAATTCGTTCATTTTTTTATTTCGAACGAACGAATTTCGAATAAATTCGTTCATTTTTTATTTCGAACGAACGAATTTCGAATAAATCCGTTCATTTTTTATTTCGAACGAACGAATTTCGAATAAATTCGTTCATTTTTTTATTTCGAACGAACGAATTTCGAATAAATTCGTTCATTTTTTATTTCGAACGAACGAATTTCGAATAAATTCGTTCATTTTTTATTTCGAACGAACGAATTTCGAATAAATTCGTTCATTTTTTACTTCGAACGAACGAATTTCGAATAAATTCGTTCATTTTTTTATTTCGAACGAACGAATTTCGAATAAATTCGTTCATTTTTTATTTCGAACGAACGAATTTCGAATAAATTCGTTCATTTTTTATTTCGAACGAACGAATTTCGAATAAATTCGTTCATTTTTTATTTCGAACGAACGAATTTCGAATAAATTCGTTCATTTTTTATTTCGAACGAACGAATTTCGAATAAATTCGTTCATTTTTTATTTCGAACGAACGAATTTCGAATAAATTCGTTCATTTTTATTTCGAACGAACGAATTTCGAATAAATTCGTCCATTTTTTTTCGAACGAACGAATTTCGAATAAATTCGTCCATTTTTTATTTTGAACGAACGAATTTCGAATAAACTCGCTCATTTTTTACTTCGTACGAACGAATTTCCGAATAAATTCGTTCATTTTTATTTCGAACGAACGAATTTCGAATAAATTCGTTCATTTTTATTTCGAACGAACGAATTTCGAATAAATTCGTTCATTTTTTATTTCGAACGAACGAATTTCGAATAAATTCGTTCATTTTTATTTCGAACGAACGAATTTCGAATAAATTCGTTCATTTTTATTCGAACGAACGAATTTCAGAATAAATTCGTTTCATTTTTTATTTCAAACGAACGAATTTCGAACAAATTCGTTCATTTTTCATTTCAAACGAACGAATTTCCGGATAAATTCGTTCATTTTTATTTCGAACGAACGAATTTCTCGAATAAATTCGTTCATTTTTTATTTCGAACGAACGAATTTCGAATAAATCCGTTCATTTTTATTTCGAACGAACGAATTTCGAACAAATTCGTTCATTTTCATTTCAACGAAAGAATTTCGAATAAATTCGTTCATTTTTATTTCGAACGAACGAATTTCTCGAATAAATTCGTTCATTTTTTATTTCGAACGAACGAATTTCGAATAAATTCGTTCATTTTTCATTTCAAACGAACGAATTTCGAACAAATTCGTTCATTTTTCATTTCAAACGAACGAATTTTCGGATAAATTCGTTCATTTTATTTCGAACGAACGAATTTCGAATAAATTCGTTCATTTTTTATTTCGAACGAACGAATTTCGAATAAATTCGTTCATTTTATTTCGAACGAACGAATTTCGAATAAATTCGTTCATTTTATTTTTTCCTGAACGAACGAATTTCGAATAAATTCGTTCATTTTTTATTTCGAACGAACGAATTTCGAATAAATCCGTTCATTTTTCATTTTAAACGAACGAATTTCGGATAAATTCGTTCATTTTTTATTTCGAACGAACGAATTTCGAACAAATTCGTTCATTTTTCATTTCAAACGAACGAATTTCGGATAAATTCGTTCATTTTTTATTTCGAACGAACGAATTTAGAATAAATGCGTTCATTTTTTTATTTCGAACGAACGAATTTCGAATAAATCCGTTCATTTTTTATTTCGAACGAACGAATTTCGAACAAATTCGTTCATTTTTCATTTCAAACGAACGAATTTCGAATAAATTCGTACATTTTTTATTTCGAACGAACGAATTTCGAATAAATTCGTTCATTTTTTAATTCGAACAAACGAATTTCGAATAAATTCGTTCAATTTTTATTTCGAACGAACGAATTTCAGAATAAATTCGTTCATTTTTTATTTCGAACGAACGAATTTCGAATAAATTCGTTCATTTTTTATTTCGAACGAACGAATTTCGAATAAATCCGTTCATTTTTCATTTCAAACGAACGAATTTCGGATAAATTCGTTCATTTTTTATTTCGAACGAACGAATTTCGAACAAATTCGTTCATTTTTCATTCAAACGAACGAATTTCGGATAAATTCGTTCATTTTTTTATTTCGAACGAACGAATTTAGAATAAATGCGTTCATTTTTTATTTCGAACGAACGAATTTCGAATAAATCCGTTCATTTTTTATTTCGAACGAACGAATTTCGAACAAATTCGTTCATTTTTCATTTCAAACGAACGAATTTCGAATAAATTCGTTCATTTTTATTTCGAACGAACGAATTTCGAATAAATTCGTTCATTTTTAATTCGAACAAACGAATTTCGAATAAATTCGTTCAATTTTTATTTCGAACGAACGAATTTCCGAATAAATTCGTTCATTTTTTATTTCGAACGAACGAATTTCGAATAAATTCGTTCAATTTTCATTTCGAACGAACGAATTTCGAATAAATTCGTTCATTTTTAATTCGAACAAACGAATTTCGAATAAATTCGTTCATTTTTAATTCGAACAAACGAATTTCCGAATAAATTCGTTCATTTTTCATTTTAGAACGAACGAATTTCAGAATAAATTCGTTCATTTTTAATTCGAACGAACGAATTTCGAATAAATTCGTTCATTTTTTATTTCGAACGAACGAATTTCGAATAAATTCGTTCATTTTTTATTTCGAACGAACGAATTTCGAATAAATTCGTTCATTTTTTAATTCGAACAAACGAATTTCGAATAAATTCGTTCATTTTTTATTTCGAACGAACGAATTTCGAATAAATTCGTTCATTTTTTATTTCGAACAAACGAATTTCGAATAAATTCGTTCATTTTTTATTTCGAACGAACGAATTTCGAATAAATTCGTTCATTTTTTAATTCGAACAAACACATTTCGAATAAATTCGTTCATTTTTTATTTCGAACGAACGAATTTCGAATAAATTCGTTCATTTTTCATTTCGAACGAACGAATTTCGAATAAATTCGTTCATTTTTTAATTCGACCAACAAATTCGAATAAATTCGTTCATTTTTTTTCGAACGAACGAATTTCGAATAAATTCGTTCTTTTTAATTCGAACAAACGAATTTCGAATAAATTCGTTCATTTTTATTTCGAACGAACGAATTTCGAATAAATTCGTTGATTTTTTATTTCGAACGAACGAATTTCGAATAAATTCGTTCATTTTCATTTCAAACGAACGAATTTCGAACAAATTCGTTCATTTTTCTGTTTCAAACGAACGAATTTAGAATAAATTCGTTCATTTTGATTTCGAACGAACGAATTTCGAATAAATCCGTTCATTTTTCATTTCAAACGAACGAATTTAGAATAAATTCGTTCATTTTTCTTTATTTCGAACGAACGAATTTCGAATAAATCCGTTCATTTTTATTTCGAACGAACGAATTTCGAACAAATTCGTTCATTTTCATTTCAAACGAACGAATTTAGAATAAATTCGTTCATTTTATTTCGAACGAACGAATTTCGAATAAATCCGTTCATTTTTTATTTTCGAACGAACGAATTTCGAACAAATTCGTTCATTTTCATTTCAAACGAACGAATTTCGAATAAATTCGTTCATTTTTAATTCGAACAAACGAATTTCGAATAAATTCGTTCATTTTTTAATTCGAACAAACGAATTTCGAATAAATTCGTTCATTTTTTATTTCGAACGAACGAATTTCGAATAAATTCGTTCATTTTTTATTTCGAACGAACGAATTTCGAATAAATTCGTTCATTTTTTAATTCGAACAAACGAATTTCGAATAAATTCGTTCATTTTTTATTTCGAACGAACGAATTTCAAATAAATTCGTTCATTTTTTAATTCGAACAAACGAATTTCGAATAAATCCGTTCATTTTTTATTTCGAACGAACGAATTTCGAATAAATTCGTTCATTTTTAATTCGAACAAACACATTTCGAATAAATTCGTTCATTTTTATTTCGAACGAACGAATTTCAGAATAATTCGTTCATTTTCATTTCGAACGAACGAATTTCGAATAAATTCGTTCATTTTTTAATTCGACCAACAAATTCGAATAAATTCGTTCATTTTTTATTTCGAACGAACGAATTTCGAATAAATTCGTTCTTTTTTAATTCGAACAAACGAATTTCGAATAAATTCGTTCATTTTTTATTTCGAACGAACGAGTTTCGAATAAATTCGTTGATTTTTTATTTCGAACGAACGAATTTCGAATAAATTCGTTCATTTTTCATTTCAAACGAACGAATTTCGAACAAATTCGTTCATTTTTCATTTCAAACGAACGAATTTCGGATAAATTCGTTCATTTTTTATTTCGAACGAACGAATTTCAAATAAATTCGTCCGGTTTTTTTTTCGAACGAACGAATTTCGAATAGATTCGTTCATTTTTTGTTTCGAACGAACGATTTTCGAATAAATTCGTTCATTTTTTATTTCGAACGAATGAATTTCGAATAAATCCGTTCATTTTTTATTTCGAACGAACGAATTTCGAACAAATTCGTTCATTTTTCATTTCAAACGAACGAATTTCGGATAAATTCGTTCATTTTTTATTTCGAACGAACGAATTTAGAATAAATTCGTTCATTTTTTTATTTCGAACGAACAAATTTCGAATAAATCCGTTCATTTTTTATTTCGAACGAACGAATTTCGAACAAATTCGTTCATTTTTCATTTCAAACGAACGAATTTCGAATAAATTCGTTCATTTTTTAATTCGAACAAACGAATTTCGTATAAATTCGTTCATTTTTTAATTCGAACAAACGAATTTCGAATAAATTCGTTCATTTTTTATTTCGAACGAACGAATTTCAAATAAATTCGTTCATTTTTAATTCGTACAAACGAATTTCGATTATATTCGTTCCTTTTTTCTTTCGAACGAACGAATTTCGAATAATTTCGTTCAATTTTTATTTCGAACGAACGAATTTCTAATAAATTCGTTCATTTTTTAATTCGAACAAACGAATTTCGAATAAATTCGTTCATTTTTAATTCGAACAAACGAATTTCGAATAAATTCGTTCATTTTATATTCGAACGAACGAATTTCGAATAAATTCGTTCATTTTTAATTCGAACAAACGAATTTCGAATAAATTCGTTCATTTTTTATTTCGAACGAACGAATTTCGAATAAATTCGTTCATTTTTTATTTCGAACGAACGAATTTCGAATAAATTCGTTCATTTTTTAATTCGAACAAACGAATTTCGAATAAATTCGTTCATTTTTTATTTCGAACGAACGAATTTCGAGTAAAATCGTTCATTTTTTAATTCGAACAAACGAATTTCGAATAAATTCGTTCATTTTTTATTTCGAACGAACGAATTTCGAATAAATTCGTTCATTTTTTAATTCGAACAAACACATTTCGAATAAATTCGTTCATTTTTTATTTCGAACGAACGAATTTCGAATAAATTCGTTCATTTTTATTTCGAACGAACGAATTTCGAATAAATTCGTTCATTTTTTAATTCGACCAACAAATTCGAATAAATTCGTTCATTTTTAATTTCGAACGAACGAATTTCGAATAAATTCGTTCATTTTTTAATTCGAACAAACGAATTTCGAATAAATTCGTTCATTTTTTATTTCGAACGAACGAATTTCGAATAAATTCGTTCATTTTTTAATTCGAACAAACGAATTTCGAATAAATTCGTTCATTTTTTATTTCGAACCAAAGAATTTCCGAATAAATTCGTTCATTTTTAATTCAGAACAAACGAATTTCGAATAAATTCGTTCAATTTTTTTATTTCGAACGAACGAATTTCGAATAAATTCGTTCATTTTTTAATTCGAACAAACGAATTTCGAATAAATTCGTTCATTTTTTAATTCGAACAAACAAATTTCGAATAAATTCGTTCATTTTTTAATTCGAACAAACGAATTTCGAATAAATTCGATCATTTTTTATTTCGAACGAACGAATTTCGAATAAATTCGTTCATTTTTTATTTCGAACGAACGAATTTCGAACAAATTCGTTCATTTTTTATTTCGAACGAACGAATTTCGAATAAATTCGTTCATTTTTTATTTCGAACGAACGAATTTCGAATAAATTCGTTCATTTTTTATTTCGAACGAGCGAATATTCGAAATTCGAATATTCGAATGACGAATAATTTAAGCATCCATAGCAATATCGCGCAACTATGTACGCAGTGAGCGGCAATAACAGGTTGAATTCTTCTTCTGAAGCTTCATTTCCACCTACAAAAGAAATTAATAAGGCACGACTCATATCTAAACCTATACGGGCTACAATGCAAAGAATGCTACAAAATCATTTTTTCCGCTCTAACTTAGCCTCAGGAGCTTATTCGAGGTGCTGAACATATACAAGAGGTCCACTTTCGGTGCTTCGAAAGATCACGGTAAGTATAGGGTAATTATATCGTTAGGTTCCCGATATTATTGAAATTTTGCCTAGAGAACCCACCCCTAAACCTTTACAGATAAAAAGGAGCTCGACGCTCACTCCGATCTTCCCATTTTCCCGGAGACACGATATAGGCGAGTACTTGCCCTCCTGACACGAGAGCGTGCCCATCACGGGCAAAGCGTGCCCCCAAAAAGATGCTGGACGCTCAAGACGCTAGTTTCCAAGGGAGGCATACGACGCGATTCGGAGCCAGGACACGGATGAAGGCAATGCCTTCTCTTCGATTGCCCAATTTCGCGGTACTTGGCTCCGCCTGGACGCTGAAGGCTCTGCTCAATCGCTGGTGGCCCCAGTTGGTGCTCGGTACAGTGGCCGGGTCGCGGCCGGGTCGCGTGTTGGCGTGCGGCCGCGTCGAGCACCGGTGCGTGAGTACATTTTTGAAAACAAAAAGCTCAGATGGGCTTATCACCAGGGCAGGAAGCAGCTACTCGCCCACGACAGTCGCTACTGCCCCCGCGATAGCTGCTACTGTGGGCGACAAATTTTCGGATTTTGCGCTCCACGGCCACTATCCCGCTGGCGGCTTTCAGCGGGGTGTGGAGCGCGTTTTCGTCTGAGCCATTAATCCTTCACAAATTGCGAAAAGGATAAGAGATTCTTAATCCACAACTCAGAAAAGCCTCTTAGCGAAGTTTTGGCCAAATCGGTGCTATCACTAGAAGGGGGGGGGGGGGTGGAGTACCAATTGCCATCGCACTAGGGCTCGCCCATTTTTCCGTGCCGGCTCGCAATTATAAAACCAATCCGGGGTTTCCTCCCCTGCCAGAAGCGTTGCGGCGCGGAGAAATTGGTGTAGCCATATGCAGTGGACAAGTGGCCCCGACTGGCGAGATAGCACGGCCAAATCTTAAACGTCGACAAACCGCGGCACTGTGCCGCAACCTTCCGTTACACCGGAAACGGATGTCAAATCTGTGCTTAGCACCCCCAAAGGTTGTTATCGCGGCCACTTGGCCACATCTATTTCTCCGTGCCGCAACGATTTCGGAGGGGAAGGAAAGCCCCGGGTTGGTGTCATAGGTTCGTTGGGGTGGAGAGAACGGTCCGAGAGTTGAAGGTTGTTTAGGATACCTGAGTGGCGAATGGTGAAAGGTTCCTATAGATTTGCAACCTCAAAATTTGACGTTTTCTTAATCCTATTTTTCTTGCATTCAATGTACAGTTCACCTCCGCACTGCCGTTCAGTCCGCAAAGTGCACCCTGATTGCGAAATCTTGCTGCGGCGCGGTTGCGAACATCCTCAGACAAGGATGTGGGATCACCCGGACGCTTTGGGCCTTTGGTGCCCGGTAGACTATGTCAACGAATATTCGGAAAACGAATATTCGACCGAATAAACGAATAATCGGATATTCGAATAATTCGATTATTCGGAAAAGTCAATTTTTCGAATAATTCGCCTATTCAAATTTTCGAAAAAGCTAATTTTTCGAATGATTCGATTATTCGAATATTCGAAAAAGTCAGTTTTCGAATAATTCGTTCATTCGAATATTCGGAAAAGTCAAATTTCCGAATAATTCGTTTATTCGAATATTCGAACGGCCCAATATTCGAATATTCGGCCGAATAAACGAATAATCTCAGAAAAATAGGAAGCAGAGTCTCCGGCACATGTCCATTTTTGCGGTCCAGAGGTGAAATGTCCCCGATCAAACTGGTAGAAAGTTCGAATATAATCGGAATACTCAAATATAAAACATGAGATAGTCAGAAACCTAATTTTGGAGTATCTCGCTCACCACCGAATTTGTAGGCAGACGTAACAGATACTGTTTTTCGTCTGATGGAGTATGTCCCAAACAAACTCGAGCGATGTTCCAGAAACGGCTACCGTACGCTGCTAGAGTATTACTTAATACTTGATTGCCATGAATTTAGGTCAATCGCTGCAGCTTTGAGCCAGTTCTTATTAAACATTCACCTTATATTTTTGCAAAGGTGAAATGTCTCCAACCAAACTGGGTGCTATCTTAGCGGTGGGGGGCCACTATGTCTGGGTGCACTTGGCCCCGCCCATTTTATGGTGACGCACTAAATTTGAGCACCTAACCGGGTTTTACCTCCCCCGCACAAATCAGGAGTGATTGCCGCACGGAAAAATGGGCGTGGTCATGTGCGATACAACAGCGCCCCCTCCCCCGCTCAGATATAGTGGATCTATCCACGGAAGGGACCGATGCACAACCCCTGCCGCCGGCACTGGTGGGCGCGCTGCGCAACGGGTGGGCGCCCGGTGGAAGGGCATCGATCGATTTCCGGCCACACAGCTGACCAGCAGCAACGCATTTCCTTGTTTTCATACCTCTTCTGCTTTCTCCTTTCCATCTTTTTATCCTACTTTTTCCATCTCCCACTTTTATGTTTCTCCATTATTAACTAGGTGTTCTAATTGCCTGTGCGTTTGATTCACGTATCTTCGTCCACAAAATACGTGATGTTCAAACTTTTTAATCCAAATTCTTTTTTTTTCGGTTGACATGCCATCGCACAGACAATTAGAACACCTACAGTTTACCTCCGCACTGCCGTTCAGTCCGCTAAGTGCAAGCTGCTTGCGAAAGCGTGCTGCGGCGCGGTTACAAGTATCCTCAGACAGGGATATAGGATCACCCGGGCGGTTGGATCACCCGGGCGCCAAAAGCAAGACCCGCCCGGCTGATCCCACATCCCTGTCTGAGGATATTCGCAGCCGCGCCGCAGCACGATTTTGCAATCAGCGTGCACTTTGCGGACTGAACGGCAGTGCGGAGGTGAACTGTAGTTAATAATGGAGAGACATAAAAAGTAGGAGATAGATAGAAATATGGAAGGAGAAAGCAGAAGAAGATGAACGAGAAAAAAATCAGCTGTGCGGCCGGCATTCGATCGATGCCCTTCCACAGGGCGCTCTCCCGTTGCGCAGCGCCCACTAAAGCCGGAGGAAGGGGTTGTGTGTCGATCCCTGCCCTGGAAGAGATCTACTATAGCACCCTAAACTAATAGGAAATTCGGATATTGTTGGTAGCTAATGTTTAGAAAATCCAGAGAATTTGATCATATTGTTTAACAACTACTCATAGGCAGTGGCAAATGTTAGTATGAACACTCTTATGAGATAATGTTGAATGCCTTTTTTCGTGGAAGTACATTGGCATAGCTTTGATCTATATAATACTATACAAAAAAGGTTAAGAAAGTTGGAAGTGCCGCGAACGGTGGTTTGATTATGCGTACTGGTCCGTACTTCGTATTCGAATACCGTATTTCCTCTAATAGAAGTACACCTCTATTTGAAGTACACCTCTAATAGAAGTTAACCTAAAAGGGAAGGCTGAGTATTAGAAGTACACCCTCTATTTGAAGTACACCTCTATTAGAAGGACATATAAAATAGAGGTCCGAGAAATGGAAGTATACTCTTTCAAAAAGTGCACCTCTTTTTGCAATGGACTTCAGTACTCGAGTGTTTGGCAATTCGAATGGGGCACTTGAGAGAGTCCAGTTTGCACAGGATGTTTTTATTATTATGAGTTTTGATTATTCACAAAAACACAAGAAAAACTATCGTTCACCCTTTCTCGGTCAGAGATTGCCGGTATGGGACAACCTCCAGTGTAACTTCACCGAACTTCAAACGACCAGAGGGAATTCCCCGAATCGAGGGGAGGCGGAGGGACCTCCAGGCCATGGCAGGGGCGGCATGCATGAACGCAGCGAACAGTGTCAGGAGCCGCTCCGCGTGCCATGCGCGCAGTGTCGAGCAACGGGGCGGCCCCGAAAATCAGGCACATCATTACACGCGACGAAATTCGGGGCCGCGCCGTTGCTCGACGCTGCGCGCATGGCACGCGGAGCGGCTCCTGACACCGTTCGCTGCATTCATGCATGCCGCCCCAGGTCTTTGATCTTTGTTCTCCCGATCGCCAGTCTTCCCCATGCTGTCACCACCCAACACCCCTTGTTTCTTGATTGATCAAAAATCAGTTTGCAAAACTCGCTGTTTTCAGCAGCTTCCTGTTCTTGGAAAACTGGGATAGGGTCAAAAACATTCACTTCTAACAAAAGGTTACGGAGAAGCTTGTTATCTCCTCTGAAATTCGGGGAGAGATACCCTAAACAATCCTTGAGTGGCAGATCTGCTCCCGCGATTTGCGAAATGCGAGACCATCTTGAGACCGGCCAATTTGCATCAACGTATGAACTGCGGCTTTGTTTTCTCGTTCATCACCCTCGGGGGGAGGCCATTGGACCAACCGTGAAGCGAATCTCCCTTGTTCTCCCCCCGAGTCGATTGCTTCGAACGTCATTCGTTGTGTATACTGCCTTTATTCGGGAGTGCACAAACCCCCCTTTTCACCCGCACTCGTTTCTACAGTATTGCATCACGGCGGCGCGGTCTGTGGTGGCCCTCTCTCATCCAATCTCTCCCAACCCGTGTGGCAGGCATGGACCTTCGTATGACCACCATCCGATCGTACGCATGACCGGCGATCATTTTCAGAAAAGGTGAGTTTTCTGAACATTTTCACCGTCTTCAGTTGTATTAGTAATAATTTGAATGTCAGCGGAATGGGTAGTGTATAGATGAACCATCGATTCGAAACACACAAATAATGTTCTGAAAGAACGACTTTTTTAATGAAAATAAAGAATTCAACCTTTTCTTGATTTGGTTGTAGCGTGAAGGATTGTTTAGAGCTTCGAGTACACTCCTAATCTATAGCCAATACGATGGCATTCAAATTAACCTCTAAACAATTAAAAATGGTGAAAATTTTGAAAAAAAAACTCACGGTCCCCGAACATCATCGCCGGTTATGCGGACGATCGGACGGTGGTCATACGAAGTCGATGCTCGCCATATGGGGTGGGAGGGATTGGATGAAAGAGGGCCACTACAGACCGCGCCGCCGTGGTGCAGTACTGTACATAGCAGCGGGTGCGGGTGGAAAGGGGGGCTTGTGCACTCCCGAATAAAGGGAGTATATAATTCGAGGGAGAGGGGCTCGACGTCCTCTTCCGGGGTACGTCTCGCTTCTCTCCCCTCAAACGAGTGATAAAGACCAAATCAGGTCTATTGTTCTCCGGAACTTCCTCACAAATATCTAAGGAATGCACGGAGTTTGTTTAGGTACTTTACAAGAATTTTGATTTGATTGGGTTTTAATCATTCAAAGTTGACCTGTTTTGGGGCAAGACGTTGACTTTATCGGTCTTTGAAAAACCGGGATTCCCCAGCGTAATGAAGATAGGATCATTCATTCATCTAGTGGAATCGTTTATACGGAGAGGAAATTAGGAGCCACTAATGGTAGACTTCACCCACACTGGATGGTAAACGCAAAGAACTCGCCTCTGGAAGAGCTGTTCTCAAGTCGCTCAAGAACTGCGCTTTTTCAATCGCTCTGGACGGCTCGAAGGGCGATCAGTTCAGTTGTTTTTAAGCCTAACAAGTCGATTTTAATTGGTCTTATTTTCTCCTATAAAGAGCGTGTCAACAAAATCGATACCAGCCTTTCACCATTTTTGAAAAAAAAAATGACTTGGGGAGGGTGTGATGAATGGTTTTGAAAATATGATATCAGCGATTGTGAAATCCTAAAGTCGATTGGGCCTAAGTGGCTAAGTTTTTGGGGTTGCGGTCTGAAATTTCAATACATACAAACTCTCGGTGTTATACTGGAAATGCGAAAAACCATTGGAAATTCGAAAAATTGTGCCGAATAATAGAAGTACACCCTCTGTTAGAAGTACACCAAAAAGAAAGGGCTGAGAATTAGAAGTACAGCCTCTATCTGAATTGCACCTCTAATGAAAGTACATATAAAATAGGGGCCTGAGTATTAGAAGTACATGTACTTCTAAAAGAGGAAATACGGTACTCATGATTTTGACCTAATATTCGAATTATTCGTATTCGAATCATTCGAATAATTCGATTATTCGGAAGAGTCTAATTTTCGAATAATTCGTTTATTCGAATATTCGGAGAAGTCTGTTTTTCGAATAATTCGTTTATTCGAATATTCGGAGAAGTCATTTTTTCGAATAATTCGTTTATTCGAATATTCGGAGAAGTCAATTCTTCGAATAATTCGTTCATTCGAATATTCGGAGAAGTCAATTTTTCGAATGATTCGTTTATTCGAATATTCGAAAGTCAATTTTCCGAATTATTCGTTTATTCGAATATTCGAAAATTTTTATTCGTTTGATATACTCTAGTGCCCGGGTGATCCCACCGCCCGGGTAATCCCACATCCCTGTCTGAGGATACTCGCAACCGCGCCGCAGCACGATTTCGCAATCAAGCGCACTTTGCGGACTGAACGGCAGTGCGGAAGTAAAGAATATTTTTATTCTTAATCACTAAAAAATTGAAACACTTTTTTCCGTTAGATGACCTCCTTTAGAAATTCACTATTCTTAATGAAATGATCTGCGTAGGTCATGATGAATTTCCTTTAAGCTGTCTTGGAGTGAAAATTTCTCGGAAAATTTCTTCAAGCGATTTTTGGAAAACTACCAGTTCTTCGCTCATACCATTTTAACCCTTTTGGATGGATCTTTGAACAGAGCTGTTTCCGAAATATTCATGAAATTTAGTGTCAAATAATGTTTCCAATTTGAGAAAATACGTTCCCCATCTCTGAACCGATTTCAGTTTTTGAATTAACGTTTCTTTCACTAAAAGCAATCAGTTTTTCGTCCATAACTTTTTTACTCTAGGAGACAGCCCTCTCGTGAAGGTTGTTTTTTGGAATCCACATAAAATTCTGCATCGAATAGCGCTTCCAGTTTGGGGAAAATATTTTCTTGATCCTTCAGCCTAACTCATTTTACGAAACAACGGTTTTTCGCCTATAACTCTTTAACCGTTGAAGACAGGGTTTTGGTGAAGGTTGTTTCTGAAATCTCTGTGAAATTCGACGTCGAATGATATATCGGGTTCCTAACTTGGCTTGCCCCATCAGCCAGCCAGATTGGTGGAGCCGAGCTCCATAGTTATCTCCACAGGGTACTTTCGCCCCTATGGTTTAAATGAGAGGCGCAGAGTTCTGCCGGAGCCAACAACGGGGCTCGGCTCCACCGACCTGGCTGGCTTATGAAGCAAGCAAAGTTAGGAACCCGATATGTCATTCGACGCAGAATTTTACGTAGATTTCAAAAACGACGTTCACCAAAATCCTATCTCCCAAGGTTAAAGAGTTATAGGCGGAAAACCGGTGCTTCGTAAAATGGATTAGGCTGAAGGATCGAGAAAATACTTTTCCAAACTGAAAACACCAGTCCACGCAGAATTCCATCGAGATTTTGAAAACAAACTTCCCCAAAGGTGGACCTCTAAGCACAGGAAAGTTATGGACGAAAAACCGATAATTTCAGACGAAAAAAATGCACTTTATAAACTGAATTCGGCTGGAAGAAGGAGAACTAATTTCAAAACTGAAAGCGTTTTTCAATGCAGAATTGTGTCTGAATACCAAAAACAACTTTCACCAAACGTCTATCTCTGAGAACAAAAAAGTTATAAACGGAAAACCGGCAGTGACACCCACCCAATCTTGAAAATGACTTGCATGAGTGGTGGGTCACTTTCATTCTTTTTCGGGCCATTTCGCTGGTTGTCACCGGTTCTCCCAATGGTGAGGGTTCCCCACGTCACCTGCCCAGGGGTGAAGGTTGGTGGAGTACACAGCTCCACCCAACGAAGCTATGGTTGGTGTTATCATTGCATTGCGCAGCGGCATGAAAAAATGGGCGTGGCCAAGTTTGATTGCCATGTGGCTCCTCCTGTTAGGCCTCTTTCAGAGTTCGATCGCTCTACGACGCGACCGAATGAAAACACTGTGTATCGATCTGGTCGCGTCGCGCGATCTGGTCGCCGGCCTTTCAGACAATATCGCGGGAAAAGTCGCCCAATCGCGCGATTGGGCGACTGAGATGGCCAGATCGCGTCGCCATGCAGTGCACGGCGACGCGACCGATCGCGGCGACCGCTTCATATGTCCTCGTTCAAATTCCTCTTTTTTTCACGTTGATTCAGGCAAAATCAGTATAAGTAGGCAAAACAATCATAATACAAAACAATTATTATCATAAAATGATTATTATCATTAAAAAAATCTACGATACACTTGAGGGTGACAATAAAACTAGGATCCAGACCACAATTGACAATGTAGTTCAATGGTCTAAACGAAACCTTCTCCTTTTCCACTCAAAAAAGTCATGTACTACACCTGGGTAGAACTACTAATCTGGAAGGCGGGTACAATATCGATGGTTCAATACTCCAGCATGTTAACCTAGTTAAAGATTTAGAGTTTCTTGTCGATTCGAAATTGAATTTTGATAAGCATTTGGATAGTATTGTTGCGAAAGCTGAACAGAAACTTTTTCCTTCTGTTCAAATCGATGAAAACTAAAGGTCCATTGCTTTTGGTTACAGCCTATGAAATTTACGTTCGATCTGTTCTTGAATATGGTACCTGTATCTACTTTCCTCATTAAAAAACCTGCGTTGCCAAACTAGAAAGAGTGCAAAACAACTTCACAAGGAAGGTCTTCATAAGGTCTCTTGGCTTCACGTATAGGAGTAATCCCCTTGGCATAGTGAGGAATCGTATGCCTAATTTGGATACTTTACATTACAGACGCAAAAGAAATGATTTAATTTCGGTATATAATATTATAACTGGAAGACTGGGTCTCAAAGCTCATTCATTTTCCAAACTGGTTGAATCAAATACTAGGGGAGAAAGGTTCAAGCTTAAATTCCGTCAGCCGCGCACCTCTTTGGGGCGCAGCTTCTCCATATTCAGAGACGGCATGGAATACTTGAAGATGAGTCATACTCTTCAGATACCGATCAACTTCACTAAATTCAAAACACTTGTCAAAAAATACCTTCACTGTCAAGAAAGGATCTATCAATCGTTTTACGCTTTTTCCTTTCGAAACTTTCTCATTTTTCAAGTTCCTCGATGTTTTCGTTGTTTTTCTGCCCTTTCTATGTTTCTACACGTCTGCAAGGGCGTGTAATAAAGTTAAAGTTAAATGGCAAAGCACAATGCACCTTTTTATCATAAATGACTAGCCAAAAGCGCGACACCGCGAACATGAAACAGGCGTCGATTAGAATGTGTACGTAAAAGTGCGTGGTCGCCAACTTCCGCGATTGGGCATTCACACTTCCAAAATCTGCGATTTCCACGGCGACGCGACGGTCGCGTCGCCGTGCCCACGATCGCGTCGCAGAGCGATCGAACTCTGAAAGAGGCCTTAGAAACACCCTAGTAGCCTCATCAGACGGTGTCACGAAAAAATTTAGCTCTTGCGTTCGGAAAAAAATGGAACAATGGAGTAGTGAAGAAAATGAGATAAGTCTTAAAAGGCATGTCGATTCCTTCATACGGAGCTGATTTTCATATTTTTTGTTAAATCAGCTCGGGAATTCAAATTGAGATTCCTGAAAGTTTAGGTTCCTGGCAAAAGTAAAGATTTGGCATGGTCCCAAAATATACTCAGTTAAAAAAGGAAGGTAAAGAAAAATGAAAAAAGTTTTTGAAATATTCCTGAGAACGATTTGGCGTAGAATAATTTGATTAAGGGAAATGTGAAAGTGAAATAGTTGAAAGAATGATTTGGCAGTCGAGTTTGAACAAACTATTGATAAGAGTTGTGCAAAACGAGAGATCGCCTTGTCTGTGCTTATCCGTAGAACATATCAAAGCGAAATCACGCGTGAAATGGGAAGCATCAAAACTTTTGCGGAAGCTGTAGTGCGGCGGTCTTCACGTATTAAGTGAAGTAGAATCATCTTTTTGTTCCATATCACGCGTGATTTTGCTTTGATATGTTCTACGAATAAGCACAGACAAGGGGAACTCTCGTTCTGCACAACTCTTATCAATAGTTGGTTCATACTCGACCGCCAAATCATACTTTCAACTATTTCACTTCATTTCCTTCTAAACAAATTATTCCACGCCAAATCGTTCTCAGGAATATTTCGAAACCTTTTTTCATTTTTCTTTATCTTCCTTTTAACTGGTATATCTTTGTGACCATGCCAAATCTTTACTTTTGCCAGGAACCTAAACTTTCAGGAATTTCATTTATTTTTCCTAAAGGTTTCCTTTCTAACATGATTTATGCCTGGTGGTGGTAGATGAAAGTAAATCCACTGATGTCCTGCCCCCCCCACCCTATATGACGTCCCGCGCACTCCAACTGCGAGCCTGCACCCTTCGACTGATGTCCTACACACTTTCTATAAGGTGCTGCACACTCCCACTATAGTCCTGCACACTCTCACTGTTGTCATGCACACTTTCTATGACATCCTGCACTCCCACTTCAATGTCCTGCGCACATTCTGTTACATCTGCACACTCCCACTGATGTCCTGCACACTTTCTACGGCGTCCCACACTCCCACTTGGGTCCCGCACACTTTCTACGGCGTCCTGCACACTCTCATTTGGGTCCCACACACTTTCTAGGGCGTTCTGCGCACACCCATTTGGGTCCCGCACACTCTCTACGGCGTCCGGCGCACTCCACTTGGGTCCCACACACTTTCTACGGCGTTCTGCGCACACCCATTTGGGTCCCGCACACTTTCTACGGCGTCCGGCGCACTCCCACGTGGGTCCGCACACTTTCTACGGCGTCCGGCGCACTCATTTGGGTCACGCACACTTTCTACGGCGTCCGGCGCACTCTCATTTGGGTCCCGCACACTTTCTACGGCGTCCGGCGCACTCTCATTTGGGTCCTACACACTTTCTAGGGCGTGCTGCAAACCCATTTGGGTCCCACACATTTACTAAGGCGTTCTGTGCACACCCATTTGAGTCCCGCACACTTTCTACGGCGTCCGGCGCATTCCCACGTGGGTTCCGCACAGTTTCTACGGCATCCGGCGCACTCTCATTTGGGTCCCACACACTTTCTAGGGCGTTCTGCGCACACCCATTTGGGTCCCGCACACTTTCTACGGCGTCCGGCGCACTCCCACTTGGGTCCCGCACACTTTCTACGGCGCCCGGCGCACTCTCATTTGGGTCCCACACACTTTCTACGGCGTTCTGCGCACACCCATTTGGGTCCCGCACACTTTCTACGGCGTTCGGCGCACCCCTACTTTGGTCACACACATGTTCTACGACGTCTTTCGCACTCCTGCTGGGGTCCCGCACAGTATCTACGGCATTCTGTGGCGCACTTCTGAGTCACACCGTGCGGCGTTTCAAAAGTACTTCCGAGATCCCGCCGTATTGATTGAAGCGTTGCCCCGTCAAATCCTGAGCAAAAGCCTCTCAGTAACGGTGTTCATTTCACTAGTTCATTTTTACGAATGAGTAAACGTCGGTTGGTTTTTAATAACATGTTTACCTGTTTTTGTCTTTCTTTACCCTCAATTTTGAGGTTCCGCAAAAATTGAGCTACCAACTTCAAAATTTGACAGGAGGTAGGTGCAAACAAAACCAGCTTCCTGGTCAAAAATGAGCTCTCTAGCTCAACGATAAGTGTTCCAACAAGATCGTGAACGCCAACTGAAAAAAAAAGGAGATGAACATTTTTTCGACCAAAATGACGGGGTTTTGACATTTCTTCTCGAATCTCAGGTAACCATTCCGAACTATTTTTTGAACAGTTATTCAGTTTACTAAGTATATTAAATGCGAAAAGAACGGTCTTCCTACGTTTACTCTGAACCCTGATACTTAGATCAGAGTGTTGCGCGATGGCGAATCAAAGCCAAATCTGGTGAGCGCTTCGCGCTCACCACAATAACGTTCGAATATTCACCTCTGCGAATAATCGAATTTGAATAATGTTCGAATATTCACCTTTACCGAATAGTCGAATTCGAATAATATTCGAATAGTCACCTCTTCCGAATAGTCGAATTCGAATAATATTCGAATATTCACCTTTTCCGAATTCGAATAATGTTCGAATATTCACTTTTTCGAATATTCGAATGTTCGAATAAAAATTCGTTCGAAAATTTGAATATTTATTGGAGCTCGAATATTCGATCCTCACTCTATTGGCAAGCTATGTAATCCTGCTCGGCATGTTGATCAAATCCACACCGCGGGTGTGGCTATGGAGCAGTGAACGACGTGAACGGAGCGTTTTTCGGTCGCGAGCGGCGCATGTGCCAGCCTAATTGTTCCTTCGTCACACCCGCGGTATGGATTCGATCAACATGCAGTCCTGCTCGACCCTGATTGATAAATCATGTATTCATAGCTGTCAATTCTTTCACCATCAGAGCTCAACGCAAGCAAGGGTGGCCCTCTTTTCGCACAAAAACATGGTTTCGCGCTCGTTCTAAGCATACTTCGCTTTAAAGAGCACCAAAAGTTCAGTGTGCGGTGGCAAACTCGATTTGGAAATCTATCATTCACGCTGGCTTCGAGCATTTTGTATCTTGAATACTCTCACTTCTGTGTTAAAGAAATTTTTCAACGTCGACACTATTCGAGGAAGAGAACAAATGAGGCCACACATCTTGGTATCCACAAAGAAGTAAAGATTTTACAGATGAACGAACGGGCGAATCGACGCAGTTCTATTTATCTCGAACCAGCAGAAATGAAAGCTGTAGTCAGCAATCAGACAGGAGAAAAACCTCTCTTTATCAAAATTTCATTTTATCAGCTCAAAGTGGAGAAAATGTGTCCACAAGGAGAAAACTACACAACTAAATGACTATAACTCTAGATTTACAAAGAAGCTAAGTGAAAGGATTCGGTGGTTTCGCGCGATAAGGCGTTGCATCGAAAAGGGATATATGATGGTTCAATATCGCTCGAAGTCCACTATTAGCGACGATTAGCAGCCTATGTCAAAGAGAACAACAGCTGTATGAATCAGAAATAACAGGATTTTCGAAAGAATAAAGAGCCCAGGCCTTTGAATCGGCGTACGGAAAAATCAACATGCTTCAAATATGGAGTTTCTTAATGAACAACATACTTCGCGGAAGCTTCCAGAATTGACAACGCAAAGCGCATCGTTGGAAATACAGTTGACCGCAATGCAAAAGGGCATGGTGCGGTTGCGGACTCGCACTAAAACTACGGTAGAATCTGGCACTTGTCCAGATTTCGTCATCGATCGGCGCCACAGCTGATATTCTCATGAGCAGAGAGACGACGTTTGGCGCCGATCGTTGACGAAATCTGGCAAAGTGCCAGATTCTACCGTAGTTTAAGTCAGAATCCACAACCGCACCATGTCCTTCAACATTGCTGTCAACTGTATGGCGAGCTGTGCCAGTTTTTGAAACTTCTCAATATCAGATAGGAAAAGCAGAATTAAAGTAACTTTTCAGGCAAATGCTGAAAATAAGGAGTACCTAATACTCACAACATACCGAAATCAGAGTTCATTACCAGAGCTGTGTATTGTATGAAGGCAGATGTTTGCGTTGCCCAATGGCTGGCTGATTCAGCTGAGGCGCTGCGACTGAGCAACATGTTATTGCCCTGAAAGAGACATCTTCGACCCGTTTTCGTGATTGGGATGTAAGGGTTGGACGAGCGGAGTTGAAGACAATGTCCAAAATTCAATCGCGCTTTCAAAATTTTTCTTGAACATACATTGGGGAGAAATCTGGTGGAAAATGGGAACACCATAGCATTTTGGTGAGCCTATACTTATTCCGCCTATCCTCTTTCTGTAAAATCCAGGAAGCATGTATGTCCTTGCACAGGAATGGAAACTACATAATCAGAGCTGCAACGGTTTTTGGTAAGAGGGCACGGCTTTCTTACAATATGTATTACAATTCCATTTTCTGGACCTGAGCACCCTTTGGAAACAAATGATTGCTGCCATGGAATGCTGCAAAAAAATTTTTTTTCTGATCCGTCCTTTCAAAAACAGTGTTTTCAGGGAAACTCATATAGGGAAAAGTGATGGAAGAATAAAGCAGTTTCCACGCTAAGGGTTTTCAAGAACGAATCGGAATGCGGTTCTATTATAATTATACTTCAAATTGTGGCTAATTCCTCACAACCTGTCGAATTGCATTCAGGCCATTAGATCGGGTGGTACAAAAAAAGATGAAAAAACCCTATATATCTCACTATATGTAGATATATGCTCTTCTTATGACTCTGTGGCTAAAATGCAATCTTAAACTCAGTTCTTTCAACAGTTTTTACAAAGCGTCTTATTTAAGGACTACGTTCTTCAACGTTTTTGTGCAGGTAAGTCTACGCAGTAAAGGACAATGGCGAAAAGGCCCCAAGGAGCCCTCAATTTACGCCAAAAAAAAGCTTCGAGAAACCTCCAAATATTTAATTCCCGCCCCTTACGCATACTTCGGTGTGCCATTTGGTGCAGCAAAATTTGAAACGTCGAGAATGGTTTTGCGCTTTAGACTTCTTAGGTAATGACTTCCCTTTGTTTTCCTTTCACCGACAATTCTGGAGAAATAAGGTCTTCCCTGAATTTTTGGTTGCCAGGCTCCCTGTAGAGAAAGGGTACTCGGCACATCGGCAACTGTTCCCTTGGACAACTCTTCTATGATCTGGGCGGGCTTATCCGATGCTTGGACAGATCCAAGCAATCTTCGCCAGCTTCCAGATCGTTTTCGCCGTGCTTCATTCCTTACTTTCCTTGTTAAAATGACCCTAAACCTGCATTTCTGCTAAAAAGAAACTTTTTTATCGTGGACACTGTCCTCGAAAACAACCTTGTGGCAAAAAAACAAGAAAACCGAATGGATTGGAGAGATGAGTTAGCCCCTCACGTGGTATCTGCTTATTGGTTTTTGAAAAGGCTTTTCTCGATATTGAGGTACGGTACGAGAGAAGAAGCTCTCCGATTTAATAAGATCAAAGCGTTTGCGAAAACAAAAAAAAAGAAAAATGAAAAATAAATTTTAAAAATAAAAAATAAAACAAAGAAAAAGAAATAGCAAACCAGACGAAAAAGTAGGAGTTTCAATGCATATCTACTTACTCATCTAACTGCTTTCGAAACAAAGACAATTCATGATGAATTTTGAACAGCTGTGTTTTTCTTTGAGTTGTATGTTTTACCTTGGAAAAACAAAGCATTGGATTACACGATCAAAAGCCATAGAAACTTCACCCCATTTGAAAGCAGCATTAGTAATCAAAAGTATTGAAATTAAGATTAAAGTTAATTGAGTAGCATACCTACATTCACAAAACCTAGAGGTAGGGCCTATGTCGCTCACATGAGTCCTGAAGGAGGAAGCAGCCGAACGGTCGGTTATGGCGAAATAATATGAAGGTGATAATGAGATCTAGAACACGATAAGCTTCGCCCGGATATAAATGAGGGGAAAAGGTGGTATGGTTTCCGTTTTCATTTTAGTCTGACGCATGGACCACGCAGCTGTCCGTGCGGGGTTGGCGGCCTCACTGGAGAATGGGGTTTCGATTCGCGCGGGGTGATCTACCGTCGCTACCCCGTTCATTCATCAGACTAAAATGATTGCGCGCACTCTATACTGCTTCTCTGGACCAAATTCCCGTCCGCAATTGCGTCTCGACACGCTTTGCGGCCGCACGCACTCGGATCAGTCGAGTTTCCAGCGCCAAAGCCGACTCGATATGGCTTTTCTATACAGTTTTCGCCAATTTTGTTTAGTTTCCAGTCTCTGAAACCCACCTAGAGTCAACAGATCGGCGGCTGCGGCGCTGGAAACTCTTTCGACTCGAAAGCGGGCGGCCGCAAAGCGTGTCGAGATGCAATTGCGGACCGGAATCTGGCACAGAGAAGCACAGTATATATCATATGGTCATCAACAGAAAACAAGGATTACCGCGCAGCAAAAGTCGCACTCCAAATATTAGGTCTAGAAGTTAATTTCCGCGTTTTTTTACGCTTTTTACACTATTGAAAACTGGACATACTTAAACAAAATTTTTATTCAAAATAATTTCCGTCATTAATAACAACCATTTCCCAGAGTTTGGGTAACTTATGGATTCCATCATAATAAAATTTTTCTGGTTTGGCCTCCACCCATTCATCGAGCCATTTTTTGACATCTTGACGATCTTGAAAGCGCGTCTCCGCTAGACCATGCGCCATTGACCGGAAAAGGTGATAATCCGACGGGGCGATGTCTGGAGAGTACGGCGGGTGCGGTAAGACTTCCCATTTGAACTCTTTTAGCGTATCCTTTACCGTTCGAGCAACATGAGGTCGAGCGTTATCATGAAGCAATATGACTTTTTCGTGTCGACTCGCCCATTCTGGTCTCTTTTGCTTCGATTTCATGCCGCAATTGCGCTAGTTGGTGTTGATAGCGATTCGCAGTAACTGTTTCGCCAGGTTGAAGAAGTTCATAGTACAGTATACCGCGTTGATCCCACCATATGCACAGTAAGACCTTCTTCCCGTGGATGTTTGGTTTTGCGGTCGAAGTTGTTGTTTCACCAGGACTAACCCACGATTTTCTTCGCTTCGGATTGTCGTAGTACACCCACTTTTCATCGCCAGTTATGATGCGGTGTAAAAAGACTTTCTTTGGAATCGGTCCAACAAGATTTGTGAAGTTGTTTTTCTCTGCTCTTTGTTGCGTTCTGAGAGCTCATAGGGATCCATTTTCCTTCCTTTTGAATCTTCCCCATTGCCTTCAATCGAATAGAAATTGCTTTTGGGTGATCGCCGAGAGATGCCGCGAGCTGTTCTTGCGTTTGAGCCGAATCTTGATCCAACAAAGCCTGAAGTTCTTCGTCTTCGAACTTTTTTGGCTGTCCTGGTCGATCTTTGTCCTTAACGTCAAAATCACCCGATTTGAAACGCTGAAACCATTCTTGGCAGGTTCTTACGGATGGAGCAGCATCCCGTAAGCTTGGGCAAGCATTTGGTGCGCGTCAGTGGCTTTCTTCTTGAGATGAAAAAGGAAAAGGAGAGCTTCCGCAAATGGCGTTTTTCCGGCACAAAAGTTGACATATTCTGAAACTAAAATAATACTTTTTATAAGGTACGTAAAGCAAGTTATATATCAATAGAAAGCTGATAATACAGTGAGCATTATAACATAAAATTCGTTATATAAAAATAATTTTATTTTTACAAAATATCAATAACAACAAAAACGCGGAAATTAACTTCTAGACCTAATAAAAATCAAAACTAATGGAGAGCTAGAGCTCTAACGTTATTGCAATATGCGTCTGACCTTGGGGTCATTCGCGAGGACGCCTACCGTGCCAGTATGTCAATTATCACCTCAGAATATTCCTCCTCATGAAAATTTGTCCTTGTCCTGCAAGCTCAAGCGCCGTGCAATCTCGGCCTTCCCAAAACATCTAGCTGTTAATTTGTGTGCAAGGGCAACGAACGGACAAATCAAGGGCGATTTTCGCAATGGATTTCGATTTCGAGGTTTCAGTAGGTTGTAAGGGGTCTTCTATCAAGGGAACCGGAAAGTACAATACCCGCACTAATTTTCTCAAAAAAGCCGCAATAGTCGCGAAATCGCGACTTTTCGTCATAACTCCGCCCAAAATGCTCCATTCGAGCAACGAAGGACATATTTCGAATCAGCATCGAGAGCTCTTTCTTTAGAGCTCTTGCATGTCTTACGGCCAAACAAGGCATATAGTGCTAACACAATCAATCGAGTTGGCGAAAGGGAAATTCAAGTATTTCCTGATTATTTGACGTAATTCCACGTCCACCTCAACAGTGTTAGCGTAATAGAAAACAGTTTGATAAACTGTCTGCTGCGGACCGACTGTTTCTGTGAAATCTCGGTTCCTTGACTTTCTAAACCCGAATATGTCACCATTTATACAGCGACAAGCCTCCTCCTGCTCAGATTTACAGAGAGTAGCATTTTTTTTCATCCACTGAGTCTGAATCCACCCATGGTGGAGAACTTGGAGAAAATTTAGGACGTGAAAAGCGGTTCGCAGCGAAATTAGCGATCCCACTGCAGCCCTTCCCAGAAGGCCCGTACTCCCTCTAAGAAACTGGTAATATTTGCACCTGCTCGCTGTGCATGATAAATAGTTCGAAACACCATCTCAGATTTTTTGTCATCTATTCTTTTCAAACTCAAAATCGTGTAGTTATCATCGATAACTTCTATCTGTTCTCCGATACCCACGATCAGCCGCTTCCCGAAATTCTGAATGCTGGTGGTAAGGGCTTTCCAATGGTGTAATGTTTGCTTGTTTAATTTGGGATAAATCCTTTGGTTCCTTAGATCTAAAGGAGTAATTCAGCGTCAGTCCCTCGCTTTGCGTCTCTGCGTCTACCTCTCCGCGCCCTGCACACCCCCACTTTTGATGGTGTCGAAAGCGCACTGTCTTGCCTGTCTCGCTCAATGAGCGAAGATCACGCGAAATGGATCGATTTCCATGTGCAGAGTTTCACTCGGGTGACGATAAGAGCGTGGGTTGAATCAGTAAGAGAGCAGAAAGAACAGGAAGAGAAACATGAGGGGAAGGTTCCCGAGTCATCAACGGGTAGGGATAGTCTAGAAGGGGATTCAACTCATCAGCGACTACAGACACTCATCATCTCACCATCGACTAGCTCATCAGCGACTACAGACAGGCTGAAAAGAAAGTCACTTTAAGGGGCTACTTACTAAATATCAACGTCTCGAATTCAATGTAGTGAATTGAACTTTAGGGATGGTCTTCAGATCATCGGCTCAATCCTACCGCAGCGTTGAATCACAACGCGGCGCGGTCGAAGCCATGCGATGCTATGCCGCGCGGTAAGTTATTCATAGGCATTCATGAGCCACGTAGCAAGGGCGTGTTTGATTTTGAAGAGAATTTGTTCAAGAACGTACTTCTACTACTCACGGTTTTGTTGTTTCTTCGAATAAATAAATGATTACGCCAGTAGTCATCCACGCAACTCAGAGCGATCGGTCGCGTCACGTGCGGCGCAGATTTGATATAACCAGATGCGTAGAAAATTCGAATCGAAAGACTTAGCAATTCCAAAACGCGACGAAGAAGATTGACCGTGCAAAGCGGCGCGGCGATTAGAATGAGCAATAGGTTAAAGCCTGGATACGAAAAAAATTAACAACGTTTTTTTTTGGACCGAAAAGTCCGCGCGTGCGTTAGCGTCGTGTATGCGACAAGCCGCGTGAGGCACAGTCTTGATGTCGGCAGATTTTTGAAAGATTGATAGATTTGAATTTCTATCGCTCTCGAAGCCAAGATTCGGTCCGCAATGGCGGACCACGGCGGTTGCATCATGCGACACGTGATAATCGTGCTAAGAGAAAGATGAATCGTACTGGGACCCCAAACGGTCCCGGCACGACATGTCGAATGATGAATCAGCCATAGTACGCAAATGGGGACAGGAATCTGACCCGGAGAACGACAGCACTTGGCTTAGCAGTACTATTACACTGAAGATTAGAACCATGATAGAAAAGACTTGGACGCAGAAGTTTGAGGAAGCCGCGAGTGGACGCTTCGCATATACTGTGCTTATCTGGGCCAAATTTCGGTCCGCGATTACGTCTCGACACGCTTTGCGACCGCACGCTCCCGAGTCAGAAGAGCTTCCAGCGCCGCAGCCGCCCATCTGCTGACTCTAGGTGGGTTTCGGAAAGTGGAAACTAAGAAAAATTGGATAAAATTGTATAAAAAAGCCAAATCGAGTCGACTTTGGCGCTGGAAACCCGACTGGCTCGAGCGCGTGCGGCTGCAAAGCGTGTCGAGACGCAATTGCGGACCGGAATTTGGCTCAGATAAGCACAGTACATGGAGCTAGGCGCGCATCCATCTTGATGTTGAAGCGGACTTTGTGCGATGTTTCAGTAATCTATGTCATTGGTCGCCATGCATGTAGAAAAATTTTATGGGTGATGAATGCCTATGAATAATTTACCGCGTGGTATAGCGTCGCATGGCGTCGACCGCGAGCCTGTCTGTAGTCGCTGATTTGACCCTCGCTCCTATCGTCACCCGAGTGGAACTCTGCCCATGGAAATCGATCCATTTCGCGTGGACTTCGCTCATTGAGCGGGACAGGCAAGACAGTGCGCTTTCGACACCATCAAAAGTCATGCCACCGCTTTATCTCTATTTTTCACTTGTTTCTATTTGTTAACCTGATTTATTCTGCCCAATTAGCACCCTCAGGACTTTGTTCCTAGAAGGGCGAGTGTTCTGCTACAAGAGTTATTGTTCTAAACATGGATATCCATGTAATAAACATACATACAAAAGTGGGGGTGTGCAGGGCGCGGAGAGGTAGAGACGCAAAGCGAGGGACTAACGCTAAATTACTCCTTTAGATCTGAGGAACCAAAGGATTTATCCCAACTTAAACAAGCAAACATTACACCATTGGAAAGCCCTTACCATTAGCATTCAGAATTTCGGGAAGCGACTGATCGTGGGTATCGGAGAACAGATAGAAGTTATCGATGATTACTACACGATTTTGAGTTTGAAAATAATAGATGGCTGAAAATCTGAGATGGTTTTTCAAACTATTTATCATGCACAGCGAGCAGGTGCAAATATTACCAGCCTCTGAGAGGGAGTACGGGCCTTCTTGGAAGGGCTGCAGTGAAATCGCTCATTTGACGTCGCTGCGAATCACTATCCACGTCCTAAATTTTCTCCAAGTTCTCCACCATGGGTGGATTCATACACAGTTGATGGAAAAGACTTTTGCGGCTTTTCTGTGAAAATCAGTGCGGGTATTGTAATGCCGTTTTCTTACGCTGAATACAAGCACATACATTTTTAATGAGTCCTTATTTTTCATCAACGATGTATTCCCCTCATCGTCTAAAACCTTTCGCCATCTAGTGAGTGAATTCTCAATCCTTGATCGATAAAAATTAGTTGGTTATTCGGCAAAATATCTAGAGATGGTATTTTGAGTGTCATCCAAATTTGCGAATATTTTCCCCACCTAAAAAGAGTTGCAGCGCTCGGAATTAATGGTAATCCGTAGGTGCAACATCGGGCGAATATGGTGGATGAAGCAGCACCTTCCACCGCGACTCATTAATTTTTGCTAGAGTTCGCCCTGCGCAGTGCGGTCTTGCATTGTAGTGATGGAGAAAGACGAGTTTTCGGTTTACTATTGCAACCCACTTTTCAGTTGAAGATTGAATGAGTCGCTGCAACTGCCTGTTGTAGAGGCCTGCATTAACAATTAGTCCATGTTTTAGCAAATCAAAATGAACAGTGCCGCGAATGCTCCACCATACACACAAAATCACTTTTTTGGGGTGTAAACCTGGCTTAGCAGTACTCCGAAGAATTGAGAGCCACTGCCTTTGCGTTCTGGATTATCATATAGATCCAATTTCTCTTCTCTTGTGATCAAGCGATCAAAACACGCTTCTATGTTGTGTCGTTGAAGCAATAAGTTGCATGTGATTGCTCGGTTAGCCCTGTTCTATTCGGACAAATTATGCGAGACCCAAATACTTGCTCTGCTTACTTTCCCAATTTGCTTCAAATGTTCTTGGATGGTCGACCAGTTGACAATTCCTCGACCGTCAGGCACGGCTTTGCTTCTACTTCCGCCCTTAGAGGCAGCAGACACGTTCAAAATGGGAGCGATTTGTTGACATAAATCGAAGGACTGAAGCTGGTAATATGGGAAACTAACGGAAAACTTGACAGAAAACTTCACACAAATACAGAATAGGGCTGTTTTTGTTTGGGGTAAAATGGACGAGTTATGCCCTAGCGATTGAAATAGCGAATTTTAACCGCAAAACGGTTGAGATAGCGAAGCCGATAGACGCTTTCAGCCAGAACTAAAAGTCTCACCTCGTTGGTAGCCTCAGAAACAAGCCGAAGTGACCATACTCGTATATTGAGGGAGCGGGAGTGTCGAAATTTTTGAATTTGCATTGCTCAAATTTAGTAGTTTTGACTCGTTTTTGACGCTTTCAACGGCGTGAGCGTGATACTAGGGGCCATACAACCCAAGTAACGTAGTTATCTCAACAACTTTTTCGAGAATGTCTGCTGCCTTTAACACGTCGTCTACACGTGCTGCGCAGAAACGACATTACTTTCCGGTCCTCATAATACATCGCATACCACACTTGTTTCATCGACGTAAGTTCCTCGTTTTAGGGCGGAGTTTGATGAAAGGGGAGGAGATTAGTATTCTTGCGGTGCTTGGCTGTTTCCTAACCTTTGCATTGATCACAACTCAGCCTTTAATTTCCCATGGCGAACTCGACAGACTCACTTTTGATTTCACGCCTCACAAAGCAAAAATTTTTGCCCACGAGGTCTACAAAAATAAGAAAGCAGACAGATAATCGGCCATTTGAAAAGTACGCTACAGACTCTTTCTGAGCTGCTGCAATGGCCGCAGTGGCACCACATTTTATGTTTTATTGCACACTGGACATTTTTCTTCTGTGAAAAAGCGGGGTAAACAGAGCACGAAGTGAAGGGCATCTTTTTTTCCGAAAATTGGTCCAAATGATGATAAAAGGTGTGACGAAATAGAAGATAAGAAAATGCAGCAGAAAAGCAGCAAGTAAGCGAATTCAACGAGAAAAAGGGAGAGAAAAGTAAAGGACATTTAATAGTGCTTTCTTTCCCCATTTCTGACGGGCTTCATATAGCAGTCAGTGGTATTTTTGAACAAAAAATATTGTTACAAAAGCAAAAATATGCCTAAAAACTGCATCGCGCCGACGATTGGCTACTATGTTGTATGGAGCATTGAATGGCACATAGGTTGATGAGCGTGAGAGTTCAACACTGCAGGTACATATGTGTGAGTGTAGATACTCATTGGTATTCGATTGGTCCATCAAAAAAACAAGGTCAATGGTTGTGCGATAAGGCTGATGTGGTGATGTCTGCGATTAGAAATATCGATGGCGACTGTACAGGTTAAATAAGGACAAATTCTAAAACACAAAATGCTATGTAAAGGTTACGAAATTGCGGGAAGTATTTACAAAAAACCATGAACCGATGAGGAAGGAAGAACTGAGAAAGACTGTCATCTTCAATCTATATAGACACAAGCATCCAGGGAAAAAAACTATAGGAATAATCACAGATTACATGGCAGTAATAGATTCGTTTAGATGAGAGCTAGAGGAAATGATGCCGATTTAGACTGATGTTTAACCAATACTCGTCAGAAATTAGTCGAAGAGGCGGAACAACGGATAATCTGAGACTGCGAATAGACCAAATGTTTTGATTTGTGACAGAATAGCCATGCACACGAATCATCGATTACTTTGATTTTCCTATTTACACTACACATTTTGACACCGAAAAAAATCCATAGGTTATAACTACTTGAGTATTTGGAAGCTCGAACCGAATTGAGAAAAAATATTGCAACTGTACACATTAAAGCTTCATACAACTTTTCAAACAAGATGAACAATGTGTGCACTAATTCCCTACAACCCACAAATCTTCCTTTCTCACAGCTTTCCTTCATTGAAACATAGTGCATACCTGGGTACTTTATAGCAGTGGTGTGGCAAGGCACACCCCAAAGTACCACCAAACAAATTCGAATTCTCGCAGGAAATTAGTCAACGTGTGTTTGATTGGATAGCCGGAGACTTATCCCGAGAATCTGCTACCGGATGCAGAATGCAAACAGTAAGGGGGATTTGGGTTTCGGTCTGCAGAAAGCGGAAAAAGAACTGAGTATGTATTTCACATCGATGCCGATAAAAGGTCTCCTCAGAACGATAGGCCAATCTCACTTCAGTTCATCCACCCAGACGACACTATGTAACACTAATTTTGTACCTGGCCCCTAAATGCTATATTTCAATTGATTATGTCTAAAGAATGTGAAAAAATGACTTCATTAAGCACAAACTTCGCTTTCAGAGTCATTTTACATCCCATTTTGGCGTTATTCCTTATGAGAGTCTGCCCCGACACCACATAGTTTTCAGCTTTGTGACTACCTAAGGAAGCCCTGAAAACTGCAACGAACCTGCTCAAAGCCGCTCTCTCCGTCCTGTTCAACAGATTTGCAAAATCCCCACATTTTACAATCTTTTTGATCTGTGGTGTGACGAATATACCAGCCCTGCCTTAGCCTCGGACATTTTTGGGAAAAGATCTTGGAGGTATTAAAATGCTGCTGACTCCTTGTTAAGAGCAGTGACAAATCGTTTAATGAGGCCCATCTTGATGAGCAGCGGTGACAATAACAAGAATTGGAATCTTGGTTCGAGACACCTGTGCTTTTATACTTGTAAAGCTACTTTTGAAACGTTCTAGAATGCTCTGTAAGTTTCTTGAACATTCTAGTGTTCAGAGAAATTGTAGAAACATCTGGACAACTCTATAAGTTCAGGAAGCTCGGCATTGAAGATAAACGGAGAATTTTCTCGAAAAGACGTGATTTTCCAAATTTCATTGTTCCGGTCACAGAAGCAAAGTTTTTATGGGATAACAGCGATTTCCTTTCTGTTCTAGACCTAATGGTTAGGAAAACACAATTTCAACCCAGGAACACAAAAAAGTGAAGATTTTTTACATAGTGATATTTAAAAAAGATTTTTCACTACATTCATAAAACATGCTAAGTGACAGGTCTCCGAAACGTCGATACATTGCCTTCAGTAATTTCTCTTCAACATAATTAAATGGAATTTTATTCGTACAACAACAGAACTTCACTCCTCATAAAGTTTAAGCTCAACGAGAAATTAAGCAGAGAAAACACGTCGAGAAAGGCAATATTCACTAAAAAAACATAAAGTTTCACCCTATTTCGAATCAAAATTCGCTCGCTTTACTGCGGACCTTAGCGGAGCGTGTTGAAGAAACGGAGTGGCAGAGGAAGTGGAGAAAGCAGCGTACGCGCGCACACGCACGTCATGCACCCGAGTAAATTTTGCACAGCAATAGTGTTTAGTTATATAAAACATAGTGATAGATCCACAAAATGAATGCGTCTCTGGGCGCATCCACAAAACATTTTTTTTGAAATTTTCGGGTGTGAGAGTGTTTCACGGGCAAATATGTAGCTCAGCTGGGGAAAGAATTCGACGTGGAACCGAATCGAATAAGTATCAGGATGAATCCAAAACTCGAATATTCAAAATTTGAATCATTCAGAAATACCAGTTTCGGAGTTTTTCATATACCCGATTCTTTCGTGCATTTAAATTCGTAGTTTTTTCCAATATTCGACTTCATCGATTGAATATTCGTCATGATTTTGGCTTTTAATCTTTTTGTCCTCCTATAAGTCATTTGTTTTGTTTTGAATCGCAACAGAGAATAAATGAAATTAAATCGGAAAATCGAAATAATCGCATTCCCAGATATTCCACCAATTTTAGGGCACGGCATTTATTGAGTAGCTCGAAAATTACTCGAAAGACCGAATAATTACTCGAATAATCATTCGGATCATTTTTTCAAACATTCATTTCGGTTGAAGAGAGAACAGGTTTTAAATTGATGTGTGATGCCGACAAAAATCGAGAACCCTCATTCGAATATATTCCTTTTTTCAAAAACTCTAAAATAATAATTACTCAGAAAATCCACTCAGAATTTTCTAAACGTGTTATTCGAATTATTCGAGCTTTCAAAAACTTGCGATTTTCCATGTCTAGAGTGAGCTATGATGAAAAGCAATAAGAGAAAACAAATATTCGAATTCAATGCAGAAGAACCCCACCAAGAGCAAAGTAAATCGGAAAAACAACTGAGGGTACTCTGGGGAGAACCGGTAAGGGACTGAAGTGATGATCGGTAAGAGCCGCAACTCTCGTCACCCAATCGATGCCCATGAGATCGGGCGGAACGGAACCGCGGTGCCATTCTGGCGGACGGCCGTGACCACACTCGCATTCAATCAGGGTGGCCTGATCACCCCGTCTAGACTCCCCTGAAAACAAAATGATCGATCAGATCACTCCTTTGTCGAGGCAGGAGAATGAGATATTCTTCGGAAAGCTCAATCTGTGAGAATTGTTTTCCTGCCGTAATATTAATGGGCTGCTAAATCTATATCGAGCATCAATTGTTGTTCATGTACATATTTATTTATTTATTGAACACGTTACAATAAGATAGACGTTAGAGAGAGGAAAATCACTGAATTTGAAGCAACAACTCAATCAGAACAAGAAAAAAATTTAAAAAATAATCAGAGCTGAGGACATGAAGATGAAAATAGAACGAGAACGCAATAGCCGTACGTTTTCTGACAAATGCAGCTAAGATGTATGTACAGTTCACCGAAATGTTAAAAGGACATGGTGCGGTTGCGGGCTCGCACTAAAACTACGGTAGAATCTGGCACTTTGCCAGATTTCGTCATCGATCGTCGCCAACCGTCGTCTCTCTGCTCACGAGAATACCAGCTGTGGCGCCGATCGATGACGAAATCTGGCAAAGTGCCAGATTCTACTGTAGTTCTAGTGCAATACGCAACCGCACCATGTCCTTTTAACATTGCGGTCAACTGTAGTTAGCATATACTGTCGTTCTCGGAGCCGAATTCCGGTTAGTAATTGCGGAACACGTTGTTGCATCACACAAGGCGATGATAATCGTGTTCGGAGAATGGTGAATCTTGCCGGGACCAAGTGGTCCCAGCACGATTATCATCATATCGCGTGATGCAACAGCCGTTGTCTGCAAATATGGACCGGAATTTGGCTCCGAAAACAATAGTATATTGCAGCTAGTCAGCTTTGATGAAGATTTTATCTGTTTGGAAAAAACAACAAGGCGCTTCATTCTCTGATTGGTTTTTTTACATTAGCCCGGATTTCCTTTCGTAGAGGGACTATGTAAACGACTTATCCGAATACGGAAGCGAAAAAACTTATGTAGGTCTAAAATGGTTTTATTACACCTACCGTGCTACGTGTGTACAGTCCCGACGGATCGTGTTAATACTTGGCGTTCGGAGGTCGGCGCAAACTAGGTGCCGTATGTTTAATATAGCATACGGGCACCGACCTTGCTCTAACGCACAACGAGGAGCGCAAAATATCAGTGCAATCGGGGAGACCAGCAGTTTTCCCGATAAGGGTCAAGCTCGTCGCGCCGCGGCGAGATTTGGAGGAGTTTCCCTTATTGTGATGGTTACAACTGGATCATTGGTTATTCAATTCCTGACCGTAGATGACCCTTCCGACCCATTGCTGCACTCGTAATGTGTCCTATTCACTGAATTGTTCTTCATTGTCTATCCATAGGAATAACGTACCACTTTGCGGGAATAATTATCTCAGCGGAAAAGATGTTTATATATTCAAAAGATTTCGAATGCTCGACTTTTCGAATAATTCGAAACCTTCAACTTTTCGTATATTCGGTTTTTCGAATCATTCGGAAATTGGCACTTTTCGAATAGTCGGTTTTCGAATTGTTCGGGAATTTACACCTTTTGAATAGTCGACTTTTCAAAGTCGAATTTTCCAGTCGAATGAATATTCGAATCATTCGATTCGGTCGAAGTGTACTAGCTACCAGTAAAAAAAGTAAGGGCTGTGAGTGACTCTTTCCTATTCGCAGATCATAAAAAGTTTCTACCTCAGAACGATAGGTAAACCTTTTGACTTACTTGACTTAATCGGTTGGCTTTCGCCTGACGCGGTCATTCCGCATCTTCACCGAGGTGTGCCGTCCTAGTAGTCAGCCGTGTCCATTTTTCACGGTCTTCAGCCACAATTTGAACACATTCCATCCAGCTGTCACTATTCCATTTCCTGCGAAACGAAACATCGCGCCTGAACTGTCTTTCGATGCCGAGTGACTTTAAATCCTCTTTAACCACATCCGTCCAGAACTTTCGCCTACGCCCAGGTGGCCGTTTCCAGACAGGATTTGGAAGCATTTTTAAAGCGTGTTGTACGAGACGATCCGGCGTTCTTCTTAGTATATGCCCGAGCAGTCGAAGTCGACTTTCCATTGCTGCTTGAGATGGCGTTAGGAGATGCTGGCACCTCCCTCGTGTCAAGCGTTGATGTACTGCGTCGATTTCCTTGTAAAGGTCTTCGTTATGGCATACACGCGGCCAGAAATATCCAAGCAAACGCCTAAGAAGCTTCCTCTCCGTGCAATCCAACCTTTCCATCTGCGTTTTCGGTGCTGCCCACGTCTCCGATCCGTACATCATGATAGGGCGAATAGCGGATAGGTAGACGCGCAACTTGACTTCCTTCGCGATGGTGGTAGACCACAAACACTTGGTTAGAGAATTGAATGCAGACGTAGCTTTCGCACATCGTTGTCGAATATCCGCTGCATAACTACCATCGTTCTTCAGCAAACAGCCCAAATAACAGAAATCGTCCACCAGTTCGATACGTTGTCCGTCCACACAAACTCCAGTTGAAGGCCTCTGAGAGACCCACATCTGCTTGCATTTGTCGGGACGAAGACGAAGTCCATAGGCTGCGGCATACTTCGAAACGAGGTTCACAATCCTTTGCAGTTTTGCGTTGTTTTCAGCGAATAACACAATGTCGTCGGCGTACTCCAGGTCGACAAGGAGCGTCCTGATGGTGTTAGGATCACATCCGCAGGAAACTGTTCTGCAACTCTACGCATGATGTCATCAACGGCGAAGTTGAAAGAAAAGGTCCTGCAACGGCTCCTTGCCTTACTCCTGTTTTCACCTCGAAAGCTGACGTAAATCCGACAGGTGTACGAACTGCTGCTGTTGTTCCTTTTTTCACGTCCTCGATTAACCGAACATACTTTTCGGGGACTCCATCTGCTCGCAGAGCATTGAGCAATCGATCACGATGAGGAGAGTCGAACGCGGCTTCAAAGTCCAAGAAAGCAAGCTGTAATGGCTTCGAAAACCCCTGCCACGATTCAATTACTCTTCTCACGACGAACACTTGGTCGATGGTCGATCTTCCAGGTCCAAAACCGGCTTGCTCATCTCTGGTCGTTCCTTCACGATGTTTGATAAGTCGCTCGAGAATGATACGTTCTAAAACCTTGTACATGACACGAAGTAGAGATTCCTCTGTAGTTCTTAGGATCCGGGACGGATAGCTTCTTGTGAAGAGGTACGATGATCGCATGTCTCCACGAATCGGGTATCCTTTCGCTCATCCATATGGCACGGATGGTGTTGGTCATTTCACGAATCCCAGACGGAGGAAGAGCTTTCAGCATTTCAGCAGTGATGTTGTCATCTCCACCTGCCTTTCCATTCTTCATTTTCCGGACACAATCCAAAACTTCAGACTCAGTCGGCGGTTCCTCACTGACATCGTAATGTGCTCTCTGAACATGCGGGAGCTCAGGTACTGATGGCGCTGGACGATTCAGTAGTGAACTGAAGTAATCCTTCCATATTGGCAGCGTCGCATCACCAACTGCAACTCCATTGGTAGTGTTCAAGACAGGAGAACATCTCTTCATCTTCCCGCTATACTGTCGCAGCAACGTGTAGGCTTTCCTCGGATTCTTCTCCTCCCAAGCCTTCTCGAACTCCTTAGCTCTACACGTCCACTCTCGTTCGCGGTCACTTTGAAGCTGCCGACGCAACTTCCTCCTCAGACGCTTCTCCTCCACGAAGTTTCCTGCAGTTCGGAGAGCACATACTCTGTTGTAGGTAGATGTTGTTTCTTCTGAGACGTAGGCGAACTTCTTCTTAGGCTGTACAACCGGGAGTGCCTCTTTCGAAGCGTCCTGGATGCATTTGACAAAAGAATCCGCGTCGCAAAGTTTCTTCTTAGTCCGTACTCCGATATGAACAGAAACGCGTTGTCGGAAATTCCTTCTGCACTCTTCATCTCTGAGACTTGTCATGTCAATCCTCTGGAGAGGCTGAGCCCCTCGCTTCCTCTTATGAATCCTCGCAGTGAAGTTCAACAGAACAGGACGGTGATCCGAATCGAATGCGACATCCCACACAGCTCTAGATCTTCGAATGTCCGATACTGGAATATTCCTCGTCAGGACATAGTCAAGCTGTAGTTTCAAAAGTTGTCATCTTCCGCTTCCGCTGCTCTTCTGGAGATAGCCGGGTTGGTCCCTGCCACGTAAGCTGATGGCGGCGATGATTCCTCTTGAATGTCGATGCAATAATCAGACCACTGCGTTCACAAAAGTCGACAAGGCGGTAGCCATTGTCCGATGTTTGCTCCACTGGGTAGAACCATTTACCGAGTACTTCGGATTCCTGATCAAGTCCCATCTTCGCATTTGCGTCAATCCCCACGACAACAGCATGTTGACAAGGTATCCTGGCCAGCAACGTATTGAGTTCCTCATAAAACGCATCCTTCGAATTGTCTTCGGCGGTTTCAGTGGGCGCATGAGCACTCACTATCCACAGATTGAATCCTCTGTGATCCCGCAGTCGTACGAATGCATTCCGACACGACGTTGAGCCGAACTCCTTGACCATACCATTGAAATCCTTCCTTACAGCTATTGCACAGCCTCGCACTCTCCTATCGTCAGCGTTACCGCAGAAGATGGTGTACTCTCCGACGCTGATGACGGGTCTATCCTTGAGGCGGGTTTCCTGCAAAGCAGCAAACGGTGCATGGAAATAGCTCAGAAGTCTGGATAGCGCAGTTTTTTGGATATCACTCGACAGCGATCGACAGTTCAGGGTGGCAAAATTGTGGCTTGTGGCCAAAGACTCCATGACTCCCTAGGTACGGATCCTAAGGTGTTATGGACCAGAGGCCTTAGTGTGGCGGACTCCGACACCTTTATGCAATGTGCGGGATACTTTCGCGATATAGTTGTGCACGCTATATCGCTCGAACGTTCCCTGTGTACACTCAAACGTCTGCTGGGTTCAGTAGAAGCAGGGGCACCAACGAGCAGGTACCAACAGACTTGTATACACACCCCCGGTAAACCTTAAAAACTAAATTGTTTCTTCCTGTTCCAATTTTTTCCAGGTTGGCTATTTGGGGTGATAAGCACGATATGAGGTTTGACGCTAGAACAGTACTACTTTAACGGCGGTGTTCACGATAAGAAACCGTTTTATAGTTTTCGATTTTTTTGGGTGGCGCCGAATATGCATTCAACTCGAAGGCAAGACGGTTAGGAGCACAGACAGGAAACGTGCTGCTAGGGGAGCACGTGCTCTTATTGTGTTAAAAAATTAAACAAATAAAACTTTCAATGCGTGCATGCTAACATTCAACTCGTTAAAAAAAGGATTTCCTAAAAAAGGAAAGAATACGACACATTCTTGAGGCGGGACACAGATGCCGTCAGCCTCGCTGGTTCAATTACGTGAGTTTGCGGTGCTTTGCTTGCCCAGCCGCTGGAGACCTCGTCCAACAGGTCGCGTCCCCAGATGGTGCTCGGCGAGCTGGCCGAGTTGCATGTCGGTGTGTCGGCCGCGTCGCGTGCCGATGTGCTGCTACGATAACGCTGGATTACCTTGCTGTACGTGCCCCTGCGATTAAATTTTGCAACACGCGCTCCTACGGTAAAATTTTGCAGCACGTGCTGCTGTTTGGAGCACGTGTCCCTGCAATACACCCTTTCAATGGGAGTGGTCACTCGAGTTGGATACATATTCGAAACGCATTGAGTGCGGGAAATTTTGAGCTCATAAGGTACCATTTCGCTGATCCCGGACTACGCTAAAATGGATTCCTTTGCTAACCAGAAAAGGTTATATCGGCTAACTACGCTTATTTTTCTAAATCTACAATTTTTCCACTCGCTACATTTACCTTTCCTCGAGTATTGACAGCATGGATGGGAATAAGGGCAAATAAAGACCCCCGAATGATCAGATTCCTGACAAACAACAAAAACGACGCAAATGACGCACATATCTAAACGGATGGAAAAAACCGACAACTGCCCAAAAAAGCTCCGTGAGCCACGGAAACCTTTATGTCCATCACGGGGAACTCTGCGAGGTGCACCTCTCGACATGTCACCAACACCCCTTCCACGGTAAGGCGTTATTGAAAAACGAATCACAGACCTCACATAATCAAAAAAAAATGAGAAGAATTACTATAGAAGTCCACAGCATCATAAAAAAAGAATCGCGGATCTAACATAACCAAAAATGAGAACTCGAATGACACAATATTCGTGATACAATGATTGATGGACGCTGCCACCGCCCCTCCCGCAAATGTTCTGTTTAAAGGCAGTGGTCACGATGAAAAACGTTATCGAAAAAACTACAAAAATCGGCTTAGATCGAAAACAGCTGAAAAACTATGAAGGTAGCGCGGTGAAAAACGGTCTACAAATAGAGTTTCTAGTGCCCAAAGAAACTGGTTCGTGCACACGTGCACAGCGATGACAGAAACAGATCGCAGTCTCATGCCGAGCAGACAAAAATCATCGACATTCAGAGGACGAAATAAATGCAAATTTAACGAATAAAAACAGTTGAATAATGAAAGCATCACTTCAGTCAATGTTTTTGACTAGATGTGTACATAAATTCGAAGGTTCATGGATTGACATTCAATTTCAAGCCAGCTGATGTTCTTGATATAAGAGGTCATCGATGCCGATTATGTGGAGAGGGCTCGTCCACCATAAAAAAAAGGCAAGAAAGTTCAGGTTTCAAATTTGGCCCAAAACAGTGGTTTTTTCGCGATTTTTTCTTATAGGTCCTACTACTCGAGACCCAGGAAAGGATTTGGAGAGAAAAAGACGACAAGCATATTTGATCGCGACCATTGCCTTTAACAGCCCGTCGACCCCTGCTCAACAGCACACCGGGACGGCCCCGCGTAAAGCTGCTTGTTCGCCAGCGGTGACTCATCCTGGGCGCCCTGTAGACAACGGCGAACGTCTGAGTATCTATGTCAAACACTTTAGGTATATTCTCAGACATTCGCCGTTGTTTACAGGGTTCGGATGAGATGTCACCTCACGCAATGCAGACCTGACATTACCGTCCCAGTGAAGCATCAGCCGCCTTTTGACGTCACTCCTTGAACGGCGGTATGACCTTTCGAAGATGCCCCTGGTTATAGTAATGAGAAATTTGAGTTATTGAGGCCTGATCGTACATCACAAAAAGTTGTTATAGGATACTTTCACGTTACATTCCATGAAGACTTAAGTACGCTGAATAAAAGCGCGCTTACCATTCCACATAGCAGCATGTGACTTGCATCATAGACACGTGCATCCTTCTTCAAAGCCCCATATAACAAACGCCGCTAAACCCTCAATCTGCGGCTCGATGTATGGAACAACCCTCCTACAGAGGTACGTGTGTCTTCAGTGTATTTTTCACGCAACCATGAAGTAAGGCGCGTGTGAGTTGAGCGGCGTATGTTACACGCAGCTTTGAAGGAGTATGCGCGTGCCTTTGATGCAGGTCACATGCTGATATGCGAATGGTAAGCGCGTCTTTAATTTAACGTATTTGAGTCTTCATGGAATGTAGCATGAGGGTATCCGATAATATACCTAAAATGTTCTGAGTAAGGGGTTCGCATCAGATTTTGGGCGACTACAGAATGTGACGGTACGTTTTATGTCATATTAATACAGACGAAAAAAGGCAAACAAAATGCCGACGTGAAAGCATTTTGAGTCTCCATCCAAAAGTTTGAATAATTTTTTTCCAAGTCACATATCAATATGGAGCGCATATAGCCCTAGATTCAATAGGTTTTTTATTACTCATAATCTAGGAGTGAGATGCTCAAATGTCTTCGAGATTGACTCTCATAGATTGGAGTATGAATCCCAAATCACGGAGAACATATCGCGATGAGACAGGATGCGTAGCAGGGATCCTCTTTTTTTATTCAAAATTCACTCCATCCCTTCGCGCGCTTGTGCAGAGCGAGTAGAGAGAATGGGATGTGAAGAAGAGGGAGAAACGGCACACACGCGCAGACGCGCGCGATGAACGGAAATGAAAGTTGTTCCGAAATGGAGGATATACAGTCTACGGCAACAGATATACACAATACGCAACCGCACCACTACGGTGAGTGAGATTATGGAATGTCGCTGGCGGAATCACTTGAATAACAGTGGGGGCAATCTGATACAAACTGCGCGCCGCGTCCGCTTTAATTCAACGCCGTCCGGCTTAGTCATCGCAGGCTTGATGGTACGGTGCTCGGCTAGCGATCAGAAAGGTGTGGAAGGAAAACAATTTGTCTGGAGACGAAAGAAGTGATATGATTGCGCCAAAGCGGAGCGAAAGGCCTAAATTTGAAAAACACAGAAATTATTGAGCATCTAGCAACGCGTTCCCCGCTAACTTTTTCCTGTATTTTTCTCCGAAATACCGCGAAATATGTAAGGAAAAAAGGCTGGAAGGCATAAAAACATAAAGCGAAAATTTCCTGACATCCCTGTTATTATCATTCTCGGAGGAGGGGAAGCAGCGTCGCAACTGAGAGCGCGCGTATCGTGCGTGTTGTGGCTCCGTTGCGGATGGAAAACGAGCGATATCGCCCGCCGGTAATTTTCCTATGTTCAACATTCTCCAACTTCTTCTTCCTCATTTTCTTTCCCTCCTGCCATTCCCCCCTTTCTTAATATATTCATCTGGGAACTTTTCTATAGTTGCTCGTGTGTGAATCAGGTATGAGCGGAATTCCGATTTCCGATTTCCAAATTCCGATGGTTTTTGACCTTCCGATTTCCGAAAAAAAGCCTGAAAATGCGGAAAAAATCGGAAATATCGGAGTTTAGATTTTTGAACCCTTTTCTTTGCCAAATTCATTAGCGATATCTGGGGCGCTGAAATCGAACTCGAGGTCCGTCTTCACTTTTCAGAAAGCTAGGGTTCAGTGCATCTACAGGAAAATTATCCAAAAACTATCCTTATATCTACATATATTTGCCTAACTTTGTGTGTGTCTGTGTGTGATTGTGAAAATGAACGGAAATTCGGTGGTTTTATCAAAAATGAAGCGATTCGGTTTGTTGTTATTATGGTGTGATGGCGTGCACTGATAACACGATATAATCGGCTCACTATATAAAAGCTTGCTGAAGGGGTTCATGAACGGTTGCATGTGAGATTTAAGGCCCGCTGCGAGTTTTCCGAGGGAAGGGTGCGGGACTCCACAGGTAAGGAATTTCTGACAGCGTTACATGCGAATTAAGAGCTCTAGAAATGTTGTCGGCAATCTGCCTTTACAACTTTAAGTCACATTTGACCCTAAACATTGGATATATGTTCCAAGGTGCGAGTTGAGTTACACGTGACATAAAGTACTGGCGTGTTACTTAAATGTATTATTTTATCGCACATGTAACCTATCCACGCGGCGTGCCGTTTCCTTGGGAGGTATGCGATGTACTCTGGAGGCAGGACTCAAATGGAGGCAGCGTCGTCCATTCAGTTACCCAAGAGTTGAGGTATTTGGCCCCGCACAACGGCTGGAGGCCCCGCCTGACAGACCGCTGTCGGTCCAGTCGTGCTCGCCGAGCAGGCCGTGTTGCGTGACGGTGTGCTATCCTCGTCGCTTGTCAATGTGCCGTCCACGCCTCGCGTACGTGTCAAGTAACATGTACCAACAGTGCAAGTTACTCGCAATATTGTGTATTTATTAGTAGTGCATGTTACTTTGATCAAAAATCTCGTCAAATTAAACGCAAAATCGCTTCAAGTTACTCGTAAACTCAAAGTAAGTTGCGTGAGGCCATCATGCAACTTGCGTTAAATTCTCAGATAACTTGCTCAGCAATTTCTGAGGGAAAGTGCGTCAAGCGCCAAAACAGTGCACTGGGCTTCACTTGGAGTGCGCCAAGCGCTGGAAAAAGTGTGCTGGACCCGTCTGTTTTGCATTCAACTTGCAGTGCGTCGAGCTCCGGGTGGACTGTGTTGGACACAACTTGGAGGGCACCAAGCACCGGCGAAAACGTGTGGCACCCCAACTAAGAGTGCGCCAAGTACCAGTAAGAAAAGTGTGCGGGACTCTTCTGGGAGTGTAACGGTCGCCGGGGAAACTGTGTTGGACAGCCTTGAAGTGCTGCAGGCGCCTGTGTGTGGGACTCAGCTTACGCGTGGGTGTACACCTTGTTCAATAAAGTTGGATTAGCTCAAGTTTTTTGGCAGGATTAATCAATAGGGGATTTAAAAATTTTGCGGATCATTTCCGATTTCCGAATTCCGATTTCCGATGGTTTTTGGCGTTCCTATTTCCGAATTCCGAATTTGAGAGAGTCGTTCCGATTTCCGATTTCCGCAATTCAGAAAAAAATTTCCGCTCATCCCTGGTGTGAGTCCTGGAATTAGAAGGCGATGCGGTCGAAAAGTCCAAAACAAACTATAAAGAGAAAGATGTGCACCAACGCCAATATTTAAATGCAGAATTGCTAAACGAACGATTGCTAGGGAAAAAAAAGAGAATTGGGAGAAAAACGAAAAAAAAAAGATTAGAAAAGAGAGGTGGTGGAATGTTGCACATGGAGGAATCAGCGGTGAACGACATCGATCGTTTCTTACCCGTAACGATTTAGAAACAACGTTCTGTACTGTGCTTATCTGGGCCGAATGCCGGTCCGCAATCGCGTCTTGACACACTTTGCGGCCGCACGCGCTCGAGTCTGTCGGGTTTCCAGCGCCAAAGCCGACTCGATGTGGGTTGTTTTATACAAATTTCTCCAAATTTTCTTAGTTTCCAGTTTCCAAAACCCACCTAGAGTCTATAGATCGGCGGCTGCGGGAACACTATGAGGAATTCAACTTTTTTGTGTAGTTCAAATTTTATTCTCAATGGAGGGGAGTCGTACGTCTTATAGTGCTTTTCAACGACGACGTACAGCGTACCGCTCACTAGGGGTTTGACTTACTTTGACTTAATCGGTTGGCTTTCGCCTGACGCGGTCATTCCGCATTTTCACCGAGGTGTGCCGTCCTAGTAGTCAGCCGTGTCCATTTGTCACGGTCTTCAGCCACAATTTGAACACATTCCATCCAGCTGTCACTATTCCATTTCCTGCGAAACGAAACATCGCGCCTGAATTGTCTTTCAATGCCGAGTGATTTCAAATCCTCCTTCACCACATCCGTCCAAAACTTTCGCCTACGTCCAGGCGGCCGTTTCCAGACAGGACTTGGAAGCATCCTTAGAGCGTGTTGAACAAGACGATCTGGCGGTCTTCTTAAATTATGCCCCAACAGACGAAGACGACCTTCCGTTGCCGCTTGAGATGGCATTGGGAGATGTGGGCACCTCCCTCGTGTCAAGCGTTGATGTACTGCGTCGATTTCCTTGTAAAGGTCTTCGTTATGGCATACACGCGGCCAGAAATATCCAAGCAAACGCCTAAAAAGCTTCCTCTCCGTGCAATCCAACCTTTCCATCTGCGTTTTCGGTGCTGCCCACGTCTCCGATCCGTACATCATGATAGGGCGAATAGCGGATAGGTAGACGCGCAACTTGACTTCCTTCGCGATGGTGGTAGACCACAAACACTTGGTTAGAGAATTGAATGCAGACGTAGCTTTCGCACATCGTTGTCGAATATCCGCTGCATAACTACCATCGTTCTTCAGCAAACAGCCCAAATAACAGAAATCGTCCACCAGTTCGATACGTTGTCCGTCCACACAAACTCCAGTTGAAGGCCTCTGAGAGACCCACATCTGCTTGCATTTGTCGGGACGAAGACGAAGTCCATAGGCTGCGGCATACTTCGAAACGAGGTTCACAATCCTTTGCAGTTTTGCGTTGTTTTCAGCGAATAACACGATGTCATCGGCGTACTCCAGGTCGACAAGGGAGCGTCCTGATGGTGTTAGGATCACGTCCGCAGGAAACTGTTCTGCAACTCTACGCATGATGTCATCAACGGCAAAGTTGAATAGGAAAGGTCCTGCTACAGCTCCTTGCCTTACTCCTGTTCTAACCTCGAAAGCTGACGTAAACCAGACAGGCGTACGAACTGCTGCTGTTGTTCCTTTGTTCATGTCCTCGATTAGTCGAACATACTTTTCCGGGACTCCATCTGCTCGCAGAGCGTTGAGCAATCGATCACGATGAGGAGAGTCGAACGCGGCTTCAAAGTTCAAAAAAGCAAGCTGTAATGGCTTCGAATACCGCTGCCACGATTCAATTACTCTTCTCAAAACGAATACTTGATCGATGGTCGATCTTCCACGTCGAAAACCGGGTCGCTCCTCTCTGGTCGTTTCCTCACGATGTTTGATGAGTCGCTCGAGAATGATACGTTCTAAAACCTTGTACATGACACGAAGTAGAGAGATTCCTCTGTAGTTCTTAGGATCCATGACGGATAGCTTCTTGTGAAGAGGTACGATGATCGCATGTCTCCACGAATCGGGTATCCTTTCGCTTATCCATATGGCACGGATGGTGTTGGTCATTTCACGAATCCCAGACGGAGGAAGAGCTTTCAGCATTTCAGCAGTGATGTTGTCATCTCCACCTGCCTTTCCATTCTTCATTTTCCGGACACAATCCAAAACTTCAGACTCAGTCGGCGGTTCCTCACTGACATCGTAATGTGCTCTCTGAACATGCGGGAGCTCAGGTACTGACGGCGCTGGACGATTCAATAGTGAACTGAAGTAATCCTTCCATATTGGCAGCGTCGCATCACCAACTGCAACTCCATTGGTAGTGTTGAAGACAGCAGAACATTTCTTCATCTTGCCGCTATACTGTCGTAACAATGTGTAGGCTTTCCTCGGATTCTTCTCCTCCCAAGCCTTCTCAAACTCCTTAGCTCTACACGTCCATTCTCGTTCGCGGTCATTTTGAAGCTGCCGACGCAACTTCCTCCTGAGACGCTTCTCCTCCACGAAGTTTCCTGCAGTTCGGAGAGCACATACTCTGTTGTAGGTAGATGTTGTTTCTTCTGAGACGTAGGCGAACTTCTTCTTAGGCTGTACAACCGGGAGTGCCTCTTTCGAAGCGTCCTGGATGCACTTGACGAAAGAGTCCGCGTCGCAAAGTTTCTTCTTAGTCCGTACTCCGATATGAACAGAAACGCGTTGTCGGAATTTCATTCTGCATTCTTCATCCCTGAGACTTGTCGTATCAGTTCTCTGGAGAGGCTTAGCCCCTCGCTTCCTCTTATGAATCCTCGCCGTGAAGTTCAACAGAACTGGACGGTGATCCGAATCGAATACGACATCCCACACAGCTCTAGATCTTCGAATGTCCGACACTGGAATATTTCTCGTCAGAACATAGTCGAGCTGTAGTTTCAAAGTTGTCATCTTCCGCTTCCGCTGCTCTTTCAGAGATAGCTGGGTTGGTCCCTGCCACGTAAGCTGCTGGCGGCGATGATTCCTCTTGAATGTCGATGCAATAATCAGACCACTGCGTTCACAAAAGTCGACAAGGCGGTAGCCATTGTCCGATGTTTGCTCCACTGGGAAGAACCATTTACCGAGTACTTCGGATTCCTGATGAAGTCCCATCTTCGCGTTTGCGTCGATTCCCACCACAACAGCATTTTGACAAGGTATCCTGGCTAGCAACGTATTGAGTTCCTCGTAGAAGGCATCCTTGGAATTGTCTTCGGCGGTTTCGGTGGGCGCATGAGCACTCACTATCCACAGATTGAATCCTCTGTGATCCCGCAGTCGCACAAATGCATTCATACACGACGTCGAGCCGAATTCCTCGATCATACCATTGTAGTCCTTCCTTACAGCTATCGCACAGCCTCCCACTCTCCTATGATCAGCGTCACCACAGTAGATGACGTACTCTCCGACGTTGATGACTGGTCTATCCTTGAGGCGAGTTTCCTGCAAAGCAGCAAACGGTGCATGGAAGTAGCTCAGAAGATTGGACAACGCAGATTGTTGGATATCACTCGACAATGACAGGCAATTCAGGGTGGCGAAATTGTGGCTTGTGGCAAAAGACTCCATGAACTCCTTAGGTACGGATCCTAAGGTGTTATGGACCAGAGGCCTTAGTGTGCCGGACGGCAACACCTTTATGCAATGTGCGGAATACTTTCGCGATATAGTTGTGCACGCTATATCGCTCGAACGTTCCCTGTGTATACTCAAACGTCTGCTGGGTTCAGTAGAAGCAGGGGCACCAACGAGCAGGTACCAACAGACTTGTATACACACCCCCACTATGGGTTAAAAACAGTTAACTGAACTTGAAACTGGTTCTTATGGGGTTATAAACGTTGCGGTTTTTGTTTTGGTGGGCAAAAAGCTTTTACACAAATTCTACAAGGTTTTGGTTTTCTCTCAATAACTTTATATGTTTTTCCACAAAAAGTTTGGCTCCCCTCCCAACTTCTCCTTACTCTCCGAAGACTCCAACGACCCCAACACCACCCGTTCGCGAGTTACCCGCACCAGCTGGACCTGTGGTTCAGTGCTATCAGCATATCAAAGCGCAAGTTCGAGATAATCTGTGTATGCACTACGTGGGTGTCGCAGGCACCACAAGACAGTATTGTATCCCGCTATAGCCAGGGAGCAATCGTTTCAATCTACAGATTTCGCGAATAGTTTCATCTCGACTTTCTTTTCTCCTCCTGCTGAATTTCAGTCGCCAGACGAACAAATACTGAAGCATCTTACGAGGTTGTCTGTTCTTTGTGTTTTTTATTATTTCTTTGCAACGTCCACTGCAGATAAATTAGTCGGTTTTCTTGTTTTCAGCCTAGCAACTTCTGTTGAGTGCATGGCAGCCACATTACGGGATTCAGTGTCAACGTCTCCAATGAAGGGACGAGCGTGACGCCGTTCGACGATGTTGAGGCATCTGGTTGGATGCCTATATGTAGAGTTTTACTCGACTCTTCCGAAATTTCACATTAAGAAATCTCTTTTTTTAACCCGGCTTGCAGGGTTCGCAAATCTCACATCTAGTGAAAAATCTCAACTGCCAGAGCTGAGCGACAGCCAGTTAATGCCTACTTCCCTCATTTGAGCTAGTCGAAGTGAGACCGATCTGGTTTATCATGTCGAAATCTGCACTTTGATATGCTGATAGCACTGAACCAAGTGTTCGAATGCAGAAAAACCTTGAAGGCATCGTACACGATGAAAACGGAAATTCAGCTTTTGCGTTCAGTCGGAATAGTGGGTCATAATAATGTCACTCAGGAAGTTTGGAGTTTCAAAATCGCCTCTGAATGGAGATTTGCTTACCTCAAAAGGGCTTCCTGGGTTTCGGAGGCCGGCCTTGGGGTCGATCCATTGTTAAAAAGAACAAAATTCCGTGGTCGCTGCCGACGATCGTGCGTTGACGCGACGTAGGGCGCAATTTACACGCCACTCGAATTCACGTTCGGCATCGATAGAAAGCAGCTGACAGCAATGGATACAGCAGGTTAGTAACCCTTTCTAGTTTCGTTCAAGAACAAATTATCGCTCATCTGAATGGCGTCCTGGGTGAATTGCTTCCAACGCTGCGCCAAGGAACGAATCGTAAAACTGTTCTTTGCGTTTTTCGCGCAACTATCCCAAGTTCATGTCGGCGGGAACTTCAAATTTGTGTTAAGCTTTCTTGAAATGGGTATTTCTTGAAAAGTTGACGTTTTTGAGGGGGCTTTTTGCAACCTTCAGTCACTATAGGGATTTAACAACACGAAAAAATCAAAAACCCAAGTATGGTTTTCATCGTGTACAATGCCTCAAAAACGATTCTGGCACAAACTTCAAAATAATTTTTACGGTGTATCAAACTGGTATTCCCTCGCGAATGAAGATTTTTCGGGGGCTTTTTTTGACATTTCTTTCTTCGTTCACTAAAAAAGATAAGCTTAACAAAAACTTGAACGAATAGTATATGGTTTTGCGCGCGTACGATGTCGCTAAGTTTAATAAAAAGTCGGAATCAACACCAAGTAGGACCTGCTCTTTGCAAGGTAATTATCCTTTAGTATTTTTTCTCTTTTTCTCCCGAAAGTATCAATTTTCATAATCTATAGAATGTTCCGTGTTAATTTTTAATTACTATCTGCATGATATGCCCTGTGGCGAGTCTGAGCAGAATACGGATTTTTTCGGACCACGCTAACAAACTGAAAGCAGCGCTGCTCTTTCAACACTTCTCTGTATTCTCGTGCTTGAGTGCGACTGAATTGTAGGAAAAGGATTCATGAATTTTATTCAAAGAGGAGATCGGTTCAAATAGAGGTACACTCTGTTTATCTTGAATTGCACAAAACACGGTCCGCCAATAGTCCTCTAACTGGCCCGCTAGTACCGTAGTGTACGCCCACGACGCATTCTCGGCAGACCCGGGTGGCAGGGTTGGTGGCCGAGTGACGGCATTGACGAATGGATTGCTCTGCACACCGGGTGCACACCCGGGTCTGCCGAGAACGCGTCGTGGACGTACACTACGGTACTAGCGGGCCAATTAGAGCACTATTGGCGGACGGTGTTTTGTGCAATTCAAGATAAACAGAGTATATTAAGCCGTTGAGGCACCACTCCTCTCACTATTGTGAGCGAGGCGTTAGCCATCTAGATATCCTCATCTAGATGCTTCTACTCACCATTCACGACTATTTGACCAGTTTTTGTGAAGAGGTGAGGTTTAACGGAGGAGCAGACGCCACAACTTGATTGGGCATGAGCATGCACCGGCGGGATGGGAGTTGGAACCTTGTCCTCATATTTGTGAAGCACACAGTAGTATACGTAGGAGAATCGTGTGTAACATTCTATTTTCCCTTCGAGAAGAAGCAGAAAACAAGTTTTATAGTCTTCCTTATAGACATTGATCAGGCATTCATATGATGTGAACAAAAGTGTACAAGCACGAAAATGCAAACAACACGGTGTCGCCCGCGGAGTAGTCCTGGTAGTCCCAAGAGATCAGCCATGCGACATTGAGTAAGCCAGAAGGCCATCTGAGGTTATGTGAAGGCTTTTCGCATGTTTTCATTAAGGGATAGGTGACTAGGCCGTCGTATACGCAATCGGAGCCCCACTGGTCGAAAATGGACGCGCCTTGCCCATTTGCCACACCTGATATGGCGAAAGACCTCCACAGATATCTGTGATTTGTATTTACAGTCGATTCAGAATTCTTAGGGGTCTTCTGTCGAAAACATAAACACAGACTGCTGGAAGACAAGGAGACTGCGAGCATTAGGCGTAGAACCATGATTATGCAGACTGTACGATAATTCTACGGAACGAAAATGAATTCTGCATCGATACTATGTAGAAGGGGAAGAGGGCAAATTACAATGTTGGGTAGTTCGTGTGGCTTAATGGCCTTTTCTTTTGGTAGATGCTTGGCAACAAGAACATGATGAAGAGTTAACAACAATTCCACATATCATTAAGCATTACCCGAGTTCATCAGCAACACAACCTAAGGGATCTGTGTTTAAACTGCCTTCTTAGCAGCAATCGAGTCTTGTGTGCACAAGGCAGACTGTTCTGTAGAGACCGCAGACTTCTGAAACTCGACCGAAGCCTACACCGACGTTAAGCCGCTAAAGAGCTGAAGCTGATAATTTAATGATGCTTACAACTGTTTTTATGGCATCATCGGAAAGACCCAGATTTGTTACCTATATACTATGTATACCCTCTATAAAACGTCGTAATTCGCATCATTCGAGGCGCGAGCGGCGCGCGCGACGCCTCAGTCTCCGCCTGTCCACCGCTCTCTCACTGTCTCTAACCTCCGCTCCGCACCAGCACGCGTAGGAACCATGTGAATTTCGCCGTTTTATAGCTTGTAACTATGCAGCTCACATGCACGCTCGGCCAAGAACCCGTGGCATACACCGCATTGCGTCATAGCCTCGCATTAGCCGTAAAGTGAGCACATCACAATCCCCTCGGTTAAAACAGGTACTGTTGTCACCAACTTGCGATTAGCGGTGGATTGCTGAATAGCTTCGAGAACAGAAGAAAAGACCATGAAGCCATGTGAACATGCATAATAGTCACACTGTACAGATACATTATTATAGCACATATATGCATATATGTACAGTGTAGTCCACCAAAAATTGCACATCAATTAATGCGATGAGAAGCGGTTGGTTGGAGATCAATGCACATGAAGCTGATTGCAGCACAACCGCTCCCGCTCAAGCGATGAGCGTGCTGCCTAGGAATTCATACATATTGATCGCCTGTCGAACGCCTCGCATTGATAAGTAGATATGCTGAACTTGGTGGACTCACTGTATATCTCTGGACTCGTCAACAAATTCATGATTATGAGATTGATCCTGATCAAAGACGTGGTCCACCGCCTCCACTTATGGTCATCGATCGCATATTTCGGTTTAGCGAAGGTGCTCTCCTGAAACTTAGACTGAGGATGATATATGGCATAATGCTGAAGACAGTGCTCGCGATAAATCATGGATGTTGACCATAATGTAGGATATGGGCTGTCAACGGAGTACTGTGACAGCTGTACCACAAAGAACCGTGGGAATGGCAGGGAACCACCTGTTCCTTCGAATCATTATCACTTCGTTACGTTCAATTACTGGCAGCGCAAGGATTGAGTGGTGAGATATAGCCCTTTTCCTGTATAACGTTCTCCCCTAACCAACTATCACGTACACGTTTCACTACCACTTATGCCAGTTGGTTAGCCTTTCTTCAAGGCCCCGGTCATACATGGTTGGTGGGAAATGCAACATTAACCCTCGGTGGTCCGCCGTGGCCTGCTGTGACCCGCCGTGACCTGCCCGGTCGATACACATGAAAAACATGGTCGGGTGAGGTTGAGCAAAACACTCGTTGTGGTCGACGCGGGCGATATTTATGCAATACGTTGATGACGGGGGGGGGGGGGGTGAAAAAAAAACGCCGGATGGGAGGGCCGATAAAGAAAGATTGCATATCTCTAGGATGCTGTTCACACCGCTACCTTCATTTCTTCATTGTACCCCCCTTCACTATTTCCATGAATAGGTTCAATCCTGTTGGCTACGTAACAATAATTTCCATCATAATTGTTGGTCATTTCCGGTAGGCTCGAGTTGGCCATTTACGGGTGTTTCTTTCAACCTCACTCGACCCTGTTTTTCATATGTATCGACCGGGCGGGTAAAGGTCACGGCAGTTCACAGCAGGCCCCACCGGGGATTTCTTCGCACTCCATTTTCAATGCTTTCTATGTGTATTGACCGGGCTGGCTACTTACGATCAGCCAACTATGACCGTCCTGAAGAGGGTGCGAGCTAATTCGATGCGTCGACTGATCTGGACGATACTCATATACCTCCTGAAAGTTTATCACCGTTGTTTTTCAATGCTGTTTCGAAAAAGGTTCCGAGCTCAGGATTTGCAAACAAACTGTCAATTTTCTCATCGCGAACACTGCCTTTATGTAATAAAAAACATTAAGATGTGTCACGCGTACTTTCGCTGTGTAAGGCAATTTTCTTGGGCGTATGGCTGAACGGCACCTTCTTCGGGAGAACCTCAAAAGAAGACGATTATTCGTGCATTTCACACAGTTACAAAAATCAAACTCAGGATTAGTGAGAAAATGTGTTACATTATGACTTCAAACGTAAGATTAGAGACACAAACTGTTACAGTTTACCGCAAGGTTAAAAGGACATGGTGCGGTTGCGGTCACACGCTAAAACTTCGGTGGAAGACGCCTAATTTCATTATCGGTCGACAGCACAGTTGATTTTTGGGGTGAGTCACCGTTTTTCTTTATTTTTTTCTTGTTTACTTCGGCATTACTTTTGTTTCTGACTCTTCTAATGCTACGAATAGGGGCTTTTCTTAGTGTGCGAGAGAAATTTGCCGTTTCTTCGATTTCGAAACAGAAATTGGAAAAAACACTTCGAAGCCCGAAAAAACGGCTAGCTTCCCTCACGCACTAGGAATAGCCCCTATTCGCAATACTTAAACAGTTAGAAACAAAATTCATGCCGAAACAAACAAGAAAAACCGTATCTTACAGAGAAAATCAGCTGTGCTGTCGACTGAAAATGAAATTAGGCGTCTTCCACCGCAGTTTTAGTGTGTGACCGCAACCGCACCATGTCCTTTTAACATTGCGGTAAACTGTATGTACCTTCTAACTAACTAATGCGGTTCGCCAGTTTCTCGCACGCAACTCGGCGAGCTTATCATCTAGTGGAGACTGACTGTTTACTCAATCCAGCGTAGGAGTCTAACATTCTCGTATGTGCTTTCAATGTGTGAGGAATAAGGACAAGCAAACCGAATGATTTTTCACAATCGACAACAGATTCTTATCTGACGGACTTGAGCATTGCATTTCAACTTTCTGCCCACCAACTTCAGAATATTCTTCAAATCGACGACAATAAAGAATGGAGCTGTGAAGTTAAGGAATGATGCAATACCGAGCTAATGACTAACTGCGATCTAAGCTTCCACGTGCTTCGTACGGTTCAGATTCCTCTGTCATAGAATCCGATCGATACACTGTTGTCGGGTTGTCGCTCTTCTGACAAAAACATTTACTCGGAACAAATGTTTGAATCTTTGAAGATTGCGAGGCTTACCGGTGAAGATTCTCGTTTTGGCAAGATTCCGTTTTTCGTGAAATAAGATGCGATTTGCCGTGGAACTGGTTGAAGAGACTTTTCCGATAAGGTGAATTTTGACTCTTCCGCCGACCCATCAGATTCCAGCAACACTCGAGTCATGTTCACAAACTGTTGCAAAGAAATAATTAGAAGAAGAAAACGGTTTCCAGCTTGCCGGACAAAAGTTTCCTGGAGAATGGGCAAACACACAAACGATTCTTCCCTGTATTTACTCACATGCAAGTTGTCTCGATCGCTTTTCCGCCCTTGAAACACTAACCGCTTGCCGCCACCACCAAGTCTTTCAATTTCGTCCAGATTCCGGTCTCCGATTCCTTGAATAATGGAGTTTGAAGAGCTGAACTCATGTCTACATGGAACAGACAGAGTATGGTGCGAGAGAACTTGGGGTTCTAGTAAACTGGATACAATACCGCTCGTAGGTTTCGGTCAAAATGCATGCGGCGGCGCTTTCTCACATTTTAGAGCCCCTTTTGAAGACTCCCTCCATCTTCAACCTTTTCGGATCTAGGATACTAACAACACGGGTTATCCAAAATTATAATGTTTGCTACCATTGAAGCTCTTACAAAGAAGTTTGCGAGGACATTGTTAGTGTGCCACTTATGCGGATACAGTGTACACCTGCACTGCGCTATAAGTACCGCACAATGATCTGATCTGAGAATGAAACCTCAAACCTTTTTGTGTAAACTCATGTCCCAGGAATCATAATACCTTTGAATAGCTCTTTCTTCGAAAATCTAAGCGTTTTCAGATTCCGGAAAATTCAAAGGCAATGATAACAATATATTTCACTTTCCCATTCTTCACAGCATTCAGAAGATACTTCCTTCACTTGCTCAGAGAGTCGGAGGTCCTATTTGGCCACGATAGGCTTTCGAATCTACCACAAAAGCGGTTGGACGACGATACGGCCACGTACTTCCCGTGCGCCACGTGGCCTAATCGTCGTCCAAGTGAGAAGCACGTGCCGCCAATCATAGCCGTGTCACTCGGCCACGATAAGCTTTTGATTCGACTACGATGAGTTTGGAAGACGAACTAGCGATAATACCCATGATTGAACACGTTGATCGATCGCTTCAGAACTGACCCGGCGCATATCAGATGCACAGCATGTATATAAGGGGTCCGATCCTTGAGAGAGTCCGCCTTTCGGGCTGCTCTTGGAAGGTGAATACGAGTCTTTTTCTACACGATTTTCGAACCGTTAGGGATCCCCCCCCCCACGGTTCTCACCGAGGGGAGGTCCCTCGCTGTCGACCGTGGCGAGGGTGATGTCCCTGTCGCGGACTGCTATGGGGTGATACCCTTCTACGGGCCGTGACTTGGACTGTATCATTGTTGGGGGAGACCCGCTCCCATCGAAGGGGTGGGGGCCCGCCCCCAGCGCCATGTAGTCCTATCAAACAGGCCACGTGCTGCTGCGTGGGAAACGGAGGCGCGGGAAGGGTTTTGTCTCTCTGCGCCACGTAGTCTTATCGAATAGGCCACGTGCTGCCGCGTGAGAAATAGGGGTGCGGCAAAATTTTTTTCTCTCTGCGTCACGTAGTACTATCGAAAAAGCCACGTGCTCCTCGGAGCAGCATGCTGCTGCGAAAATTTCTTTCAACTCGACTAGGTACCCGATTAGAAAGCCTGTCGTGCCCGAATCGGACCTCCCGACTCTCTGAGTTATCCAAACAATTTTACATGCCTTGTGGCAGGCGCGATGTCATCTCACAATCAGCAACTTCATGGGCGCGACCAAAAGATTATGAACGCTGAGTGACAATGAGGTCGACTTCTGCGATCTCCTACCCACCACCAATCTCTTTATTACCACAATGTGCGCTGGGAAAAATGAAAGTATTTTGTTTGACAATAACTTGAATATTGTTTTATGATCCCAATTTTATTTCTAACAGAAAACGTTGCAATACTCTCATTTCTCTAACTTTGAACCTGGTGCTGCAGTGATGTCAAGCGTACTCTAGTAAGGTCCTAGCAGATGTTATGACACTATTAGAGAGCACCTATGGAAGTTACAAACAAAAACAACAACATAAGTACCTGTGAAAATTATAGATATAGGAGATTTGCTGGCAAAGATCGCCGCTTGAACACTCTCCTTGATATCGTTGATAGCTCCCCGAGTAATGATGTTTAAAATATAATACTGTGGTCGGTTATGGTCCGATCGAGTGGAAGTGATCTGAGCTATCCTGGAAGGAGTCAGCAGTTGAACACAATATTCCATTTAAGAACAAAAATGTTAAGTCGTACTTGGCAAGATGGTAGATAACATGTGCGAAGTGTGCACTTGGGCATGGTTGCGTCTGCATGTAAGTTGTCCGGAAAGCTGCCACCACGCCATCGACACCGTTGCAGGTAGGATCCGTCTCTAGGTTCTGTAAGTAACGTACTGCACAATTAAACTACTTGAAATTCGATTTTCACCTCGTTATACGTACCAAACAAAACTCGTGCGATTCGCGATACAGTGGCGGAATTCGAGCACCAAAACCGTACGCCACGAAACAGTTGTTCCTGTATTGATGAGATAAGTTTGACCGAAAGCACTGCCAACTTGAGATTTAATATACCTGTTGTAGTCAGCGAATGTTTCTCCAACAGACCGAATGGCGAATTCAACATTGCTGGCGAATGTCAACTGGGATTCCCGATCTTGTACCATTTCGCTATCAGAGAAATCGATAGCGTAGGCAAAGTGTAGGATGGTGCTAGAACAGCAAGCCTTGCAGTCAACTGCACATGCAATCATGGCTTTAACAATCGGAATAGCTAAGTGCTTCAATATTTGCTGTATGATATATTCCTAACTCTAGTGGTGATGTTTCGATATTTTATGATTTGAGTCACTCCGTGACCAGAGGAGGTGAAGTCAAAATATCCTATCGCTAGCCAAAAACGAGGTAGAGAGCAGTCTATTTCACGGGTCGAGCGGGATCTCTATCAGGCTGAGTAAAACCGCAGATAGTACGTGTTGTGCAACGAAGATATTCATTGCAAGAAAACTGCATAGCGCTTAGACTCAGTGCAGATGCCTAAGGTGGTCTCAGATTTCCTGACTTTATTTCTTTTAACACATCTGTGCTACCTCATCTCCAGTTAACGAATCATGTTTTATCTCTCTTGTCCTACAAGTGTCTTGAACATCGTACATAAATAATGAAATAAAAGAAATGAGCTCACCCAAAATTAATGTAATCGAGAAACGAGAAAATTGTGAGTTCTGTATACTTCACCAATTCGAATTGACCGCAGGCCTTCTGCCCGCCTTTATAGATAGGATTAGTCAACTGAAAACAACGAGATCTTTCGAAAAGTAATAAAGCAAGCATTTTTGAAAATCACCAACAGTGAAAGGTTCCTGAGCATCTCGCAATTCATTGTAGGTGGTGTTGAAGCCGCCCGCTACGCCACTTCGGCATTTCTCGTCTTTGAAGTAGCACACAATTTCGAGAGTACTGCAGTAAGCAACTTTTTATATTACAGACCGCTACAAAAGTTGAACAAAATCAGGTAACAACCTTGAAGATCCTTCGGTGACCTCCTGACAAGGAAGCGTGAACGCCTTCCAGATCATTCTGGATCCTTGCTTCAAGGGTTCGCTTTTGTAGAGGAGTACCTTCTCGCCGCCCGCTTCAGTTTGAATCACCTCATAGGATAGCTTAAATAACTGTCTTACTATGCTTCATAAAGAAGTTTTTTACTGAAGGGAAACTGTGTGAGTGTGGATGATAGACTGCAAGTTTTGAGAGATCTCTGTCGACCAACGATATATCTGGATTAATAGTTCAGAGGATCCTTACCACAGCTGAGTCCGGCAATACTTTCCGTGTGAAATTCCTCCCTTCGAATTGGATGAGAAGTGGTGGAGGTTTTGGTTTTGCAGTGGATCCAACCGACATTTGGCCAACGCTTGCTCCGGTGCCCTCATTGCTAAATGTCATATTAGTGCAACCGTTTGAAAAAAATAAAACAAACATATATAAATGCAAATCATTCTCAAACATACTTCAGATTTCTAATGACTACTCCGTGAGCTACGATTTCAGAAATCAGGAAATAGGCGGAGCCAAGTGGAGTCACGTCATTCTCCGACCATTCGCATCTGGAAACGGTATCCTTAAAGGCAGTGTTCACGATGAAAATCGTTTTTCTGTTTTTCCGCCTATCTTAAAAACGGCCCCATGCTGATTCCAATGGTGTCTCTGAAATCATACAAGACCTTCTGTGAGCGCAGGTATGGTCCCTCAAAGATTGAGCCATGGAAACATGGTGGACGAGTTGTCCGAGGCTTGTAACATCCGTCTTTTGCAATCTATGCGAGCTGACCTGAGTAAAGAGAGAAGCTGAGAATGAAGGGAAGAACGGGGCTAATGATTGAAAATCATCGCTCATCTCACGATCTCGAGCATTCATTTGTTCACGTCGGTGGGCGTGTGATGCGCTTTTGGGGTTTTCAATGCGCTCGAAGTTGCATACTCGGGCTCTTTTGGGGCTCTTCCTGGCTCGTTTTCATGCGTTCTTTCGACGTTAACGTTACAGAGTGTCCCTCCACTACCCAATCCTAGTGGAATTTCGAAAACTTTTTTTTATCGTGAACACTGCCTTTAAATACTATTAGTCACCCTTACGATCTTTATCCCATTGGAAAAACCATCAATGAAATGACGACTGCAGAATATCGGCGCGCCAACATTAATTACATAGGTGAAAATGTAGCCAAATCTAGGAGACAAACAATATTTTAGCATGTCATCATTTACAGCAACGTTCGCGATAAAAGTCTTAATCATAAGGAATAAACCAGAGAAAACGGGTGGGAAATCGAGGAAAGACGTTTGCCAACTAACGATGTCGTAAGCCCCACAATCCAAGTGATTCCGCCTTCTCTGAGAAAACTAGCCGCAGTAGTACCGCAGTCGTGCCGCAGTCTTGAATAGTGCCGCAACCGTACCGCAATGACCTCGCATTTGTGTCAAATACCGTAATAACACCGCAATGATTACGGTACTACTGCTGAGCTACTGCGGCAAAATCACAGGGCCGCTGAAACCAGCCATGCCATTTATCGATCCACTCAACCCGGCTTGCTCATTCATTCGTCTTCGCCTTTCAGTTCTGTTGGAACGTAGGCGTGTCTTCCTTGCTTTTCTCAAAATTCATTACCTCTCTTAGGAAACACTGACACATTCATCCTCCTCAGTCTTACAAGCGTTTATGTTGGCAAGGTTTTGAATATTTTTTTTGCGTGGAAGTTTAGAATTTTTGTTCGAACCTTAAGTAAAGTTCTTGGTGTTGCTGATTCGAAAAAACGTGTATTTTACAGTTTGAGAGTAGTCTTGATATCTTAAAGTTTCTGTCATTAGACAGAACGACAGTAAGCGTGCGCCCTCCGTGCGCGATTATCGGCGGTTTCCGTTTGTTTGGGAGGGAAATCAACTGTGACCCTTCGCGTGGGTGTGCGGAGTGGGGTTAGAGCCAGCGGGGGGGGGAGGGGAATGAACGCCGCATACGTGTGTGCATGCACGTGATGGACATAAGTAAAAATGGTTCCGAAATAAAGAATGTCAATTTCCATGTCTGTCTGGGAACGCGCGGAGAGATTATTCTGTTGTTACTCTTCCGTGAGACTGGGAACAAGTTATCTGAAAAAAATATCACCGCCGTACCAGCGACGTTACTTCTGATGTCGGTGCGTGTACAGAGGCACAAACTCACATTCGACGACGTTGACTATTCCATGAACCTTAATTCTATAATATGCACATTCTGTGCCGAGCCGAGGTCCCATACAGGCTATAAAACGGCGAAATTCAATTGGCTCCTACGCGTGCTGGTGCGGATCGGAGGTCAGAGAGAGTGAGAGAGCGTAGGGCAGTCGGAGGCTGAGGCGTCGCGCGCGCTGCTCGCTCCTCGAGTGATCTGAATTACGACGTTTTATAGAGGGTAGTTCTTTCGCGTATGTTTCCAGGGCGGAGCGGATTTTTTCAAAATTCTCAGAGGCTGTGTCCACGATAAAAAAGCCGTATTCTAGTTCTCTATGTTTTTGAGTACGCAAGTTCTCGAAGTAGAGGATGATTGGGAGAAGTCTCTATAAAACTCTCAAATGTCGAAGAAAAAACTTCTTTAAAAAAACTTTTGAATATTTATTCACGCCTGTTGGGGTGTTTTGCGCACTGCGGACAAAACGTTGAACCAAACGTAACAATTCCTTTTGAGCTTCGGAATCCAAAAACTCTTGAAAAAGTCAGATGGTTGAATGCTTATGTTTGGATATTAGGATTTTTCGGGATAAAGAGTATTCGAAGATTCGACAACAGTTTCTTTGGTAAGAGAAACTATGGACAACTGCTATATGGCGTGGGCGGAGTGATCCATTGGGTCGAGTGGTTCACGAGATTTTCACCCGATTCATGGCCGTTTTTCGAGCTATGTGGTTGATGCAAAAGTTTCCAGACTTTTCGCGACTTTAGATAAAAAACATTTATTTCAAAAACAAACAACGCTCACTTAACAGAATGATTTCCATCTTATTCAAGGATCCCTCGCCACCGATCGGGCAATTTATGAATTCCCGACGCGTAGAACTCTGGCTGTTTCGAGTCGGAGTATTCTTCCAAGGTCATTTTGACTTCGTCATGGTTAGTGAACTGTTTTCCATCCACGAAGTGCTGCATCGAGCGGAACAGATAGTAGTTGGAAGGGCCAAAATCTGGGCTATATGGATTGTGAGGAAGAACTTCCCAGCCCAGGTCCAGCAGTTTCTGTCGGGTTATCCCAGATACGCGTGGCCGAGCATTGTTGTGAAGAAGGCGAACAGTGTTCATCCCATGGCGATTAATGCGTATCGCCTCGGCCAAACATACCAGCTATGAGCAGAACACCTCGGCGGTCACTGTGGTGTTCTGTGGAAGCAGTTTCCAGTCAATGGGCTCACGAATATCTCACCAAACGCAGAGCATCAGCTTCCGCTGGTGCTTTTCCGGCTTCGGCGTGGTCCGCGCTACTTGCCCGAACGTCTGTCCACGGCCTTTTACGCGATATGTTGACGCACAGGCACCACTTTTCGTCTCTTGTGACAATGTCGTCGAGTGCGCTTTTTAGAGAGCAGTTTAGTGCATGCCACCGCACGGCGAAGTTTGTCGCTCACGCTCAACGAGTGGGGACCCAAACGTTCAGCTTGGAAACCTTTCCAATTGCAGGCGAGTGGCGAACGACAGTTGATTGAGCGCAGCCAAGTCTGCTGCTCATCTCCCGTGTGGTTGGGCTCGGACCGCCTTCCACCTGCTCGCGCAGCTCTTCGTTGTTGAGCTTCAATGACCTTCCTGATCGCTCCTTGTCTTCGACTTCGTACTGCGCAACTCTGAGCTTGCTGAACCAATCGTGTACTGCAGTTTTGGGAACAACACCCTCGCCGAACGACTGTACCATGCGGCGATAGGGATACATAGGTTTCCTCCCGGATTGGTAGTCGTAAAGAAGGCAGGTGCGAATTTGGTCGCGTGACATCATTGGTAAGCTTGACATTTCGACGACTGTGCCAAAGGAATGGACAAGCTTGACGGTTTTAAATATGACTACTGATATGCTCTAGATTAATACAAAGAGTTAAACCGGAGATTCTTCTTATTTTGAAGGTAGCTCAAAAAGTCTCGAAATGTTAAAAAACTCCGGAAACTTTTACATCAACCTAGTACTTCCGTCTCTACTACTCTCGGAGGGACCATACGCTTACTTACTTGCAAAAAACGGGCAACTCTCTCATTGTGAGCACTGCCCTAAAATAGGACTTCGACATACATACGATGACAATCTCACAAGGAAAGTGTACAAATCGTAGGCCGGATCTGCGGAGACGAATCGTATTGTCAGTATCTCTTGAGCATCTATAGTAAAGCTTTGCAGTTCAACGGCCCGAGCTCCTGGTTCCAAAAAGTTATGAGCACTTCTTGAATTTCACGGAAATGCAGAAATACCTTCAAAAATTTTCTTGGGGTGTTTAGAAAAAGAAATCGGATTTGCTCAAAACTTGTATGTAGGGGTAATCAAGGGTGCTGAAAACGAATTTGGGATTCTGTTTGTCGAAATTCTGGGGACTGTAGGTCACGGCAGGTAATACGCTATTTAGAGGGCAAAACCTTCCCTAATAGTTCGAAAATCGGCAAGTGGACATCGAATTCGTATTCACCACCGTCAAATCTGAGACGGTGTGCTGCTGCGAGAGCGCTGGTCTATGTACCTTGCAGCAAGCTCTACCGCGATAAAATTCTACAGCTTTTGCTGCTGCGACGAACTTTCAAATCACGCGCTCCTGCGATGGGATTTCGCAGCACGTTTTGGAGCATGTGCCCCTGCGATAGATCTATGCGATGAGAGTCGTAATTTTGATAGATTCTGATCCTCTCACCCTGAAGGCTGTGCAAATGCTACTGCTCACCTCTTTATTCTCCTTCCTCATTTTGTTCAAGCTCAAAGTGGAAGCGTCAGCGAGAAAACACTCCAGTGTTACTCATACCGCTTTCAACCAAACATTTTTCACACAGAATCCCAGATTAGTTCTTTGCGATCCGCATGCGGCATTCGAGAAGGACTAAATTGCGCGAGATGTTTCTTAAAGGCAGTGTTCACTGTGAATATCGCCCTCGAGTTCGACTCAAAAATGGGATTGTTTGGTCGTGAGGTAACTAATAGTGAAGAAACAGGGAAGAAAGACGTCCAGAATAAGTCAAAATAACGGTTTCTAAATTCAGGGCGTGGACGAGAATCATGGGCCCTGGTGATTTCGGCGAGCGCGCGCTAATCGCGAAATCTGCGTGAATCGATAATGCTAACTGCGGCAGAGTTGTTTGGCTATTTGCCATCGAAACGTGTGCGCCGCCACAAGCTCGTCCGATTGGGGGCGGACCGGGATAGGTAGGCGCACCGGGAGAGCTTTCAAAGCCGTTTGTATTTATTTCTGGCCAGTTTTCGTTGCTTTCTTCGACCCTATCCTCTACAGCACCTGCCAAATTAGTGTTTCACTCCGAGACCTCGAGAACGAGATTTATCGTGAACACTGCCTTTAATATATTGCGGGGTTCAAATATTGTCGATCAAAACACATTTCTCGCCTGGAGATTGCCTGTATGGGACAATTGCTGGTAAAACTTCAGCGAAATGACCGAAAAACTTCGAAGCTGAAGTTAGATACCTGAGGTTACTCACGGCAGATGCATGGAGTTGATAAGGTGATACTCATTCAAAGTTGACTATTTTAGACTCTGGAAGTTGACTGTAACGATCGCAAATAGACCAGGATTTGCCAGCGTCCGCCAACATTTGCCAGCAATGGTTCAGACGACCAGACGACCCGGCGCCACCAATGATGGACGTTTACCTACACTAGATTGTGGGCGCAAAGAAGTCGCCTCAAGAAGTATTCTCTTCAAGTCGTTCAGGGACAGCGCTTTTGAATCGTTCTAGACGTCGATCAGTTCCGTTTTTTTGAAGCCCCACGAGTCTGCTCCTATTAGTCTTTCGCACCTTCATCGAGCACGCGTCGATAAATGCAATTCCGCACTAGTACAGTTATTACAAGAATTCAACCTGACAAAGGACGTGAAGCATGGTTTTGAAAATGGAGATGATGTCAGTGATTGTGGAAGCCACAACTCGATTGAGCTTCAATGGCCACGTTTTTGTGGTTGGTGTCTGAGATTTGAATACAGGCAAATTCTCGGTGTTATACAAAAAATCTGTCGGGAATGTAAGCAGTACGGTATGGAACTTCAGAGAAATTGTGCAGAAAAATAGAAGTACACCCCCTATTAGAAGTACACCTCAAAAAGAAGTACACCAAGAAGAGAGGCCCGGGAACTGGAAGTGCACCCTGTATTTGAAGTACACCTCTAATTGAAGTACATCTAAAATAGAGGCCTGAGAATTAGAAGTGTGTGTACCTCTAAAAGGGAAAATCAGGTATATTAAGTAGGTGTTGCAAGCGAAAGGTTCACCCTTCTTAGGTAGCTACTCCCCTAAGTTTCTTTCATTAAGTTGAATATTCACTCCACTAGGATGATACCAAGTCTATTCACTATCTGGTCTCTTACCAAAGATTTTCTCCTATTTCGAGAAGACATCCATTGATTAGCGCGGTCAGCGTGCGCGGCGAGGACCCGTCAAGAAGACATTTTTCAGATGAGCTGACCTACGACTGAGATACTACTGACTGGAATACTTTCCCTATTCAACTAATATTCGCGGTAACCAATTTACAATTCCAAAAAACTTTCGCGGCGGCCGGTGAGCACGCCCCCCGGCCGCGAGGGCGGACAGTCTCATTCGGATAGACCTGAGATACTCTGTGGAAGTAATAAAAGGTTATTGGTTCTACTGTGACGAAAAATTGAGTGTAATCGTTCCACTCCAGAAATATATAGACGTTCAAAACAGCAACAAGTTCATCGAAGAAAAGATATGAATGGAAAAATAGCTGAATGTAGTAGCATGCAGCTGTGCTTTTTCGTGAACTATGGTGCCAACATAATAACACAGCACGTATTCTAGGTTTGAGCAGCCGATTTTTTGGCGACTGTGTGGATAAGGCTACCGAATCGGACCTATGGGTCACGGAAGATATAATATTTAGTAGAGATTGCGTGAGATTCACGATTGTAGCCATTAATGGCTTAGTAATAGCAGAAATGGTTCAGAAAGAACCTTATGGGCTCAGCAGCAGCGCCGAAGCTCTATTACGGTACGATTGCGGCAGGGCATCGGCAGCCCTGCAATCCTCCCATTCGCGCCTCGGCGGCTCCGACCGGTGCAGCTGAGGCACGATTGCGGTGCGATTGCAGGGCGATTGTGGCCACTCAGCCCAGAGTCACCCTCTTCCGAGTGAGTTTGTGACGCACACATTGCCCAACTCACACAGTGATGAGGACGTTACCGATAACGACAACGAAATTTCTGCCGATACAACTGGGGGACTTTCCCGGAGGCTGAGGAAATTTCCCACAGCAGGTCATCCCTATCATGTCGCGACTCATCACCCTTTGTTCACTGATTGATCAATAATGGGAACTGTTCCTACGTTCCTTTGAAAGCATGGTCCGTAAAGAAATTTCTCGCATATGGGGTCACTTTGCCAAGTGTCGAAAGTGTATGAAGCTTTGCGCCTCGAATTCTCCCAACAATGGGGAACAAAACTTCAAATGAGTGCGTTCGAGTGACGCCAGATTTAGTTGTCCGGCGCGAAGAGAGGTGGTCGTGTGTTAGGCTTATTTCTGAGTACAATATCTGCGCGATCGCTCACGTCATACGTTCCTCTCCGCCGTCTGAACTCAAAAACTGTCAATTTCCAGATGCCTTTCTCTATTAAGACCTAGTGGCCTCTATTTGTACCAATTTTCTCAGAATTTCGCTTCAGTGTGCCCTCTCTAGCCACCTTCAAAACAACCCGATCAATTTGGGATTGGTTAGAGCCTTAAAGAATCAGCTCAGTTAATGGCCTAGAGCCGGATGTATTTTTGTTGAACGTCTTTTGAATTTCCGATTGCGATATCCGGTAAATAAAGAGCCACCTTATAAGAATTTTTTGATCGAGTCATCTTTGAGCTTGAGATCTGCGTCTCAGAAAAGATTTTTAATACTACTCAAGTACAGTATTTAACATCTGCATAGAAAACAACTCGCTCTCAAGGTGCATGCAACCGCCGTTCTTGAGCAACATGGTATGAAATGTGGGTCAAGGTACTATCCTTCTCCGAGCCAAATTCCGGTCCGCAACTACGGGCTACGGCTGGTGCATCATGCAAGACGTAATAAGCGTGTTGCCAGAAAGGTGAAGGCCGGGACTATGTGGTCCCAGCACGATTATATCGTGTCACGTGATGAAATAGCCGTAATCGGCTTAATCCTCACAGACGCCTCGGTCATTTGGAATCACGCGTCAAATAAAACGCAGGTTGTGTAGCCACACACAACACACGCGCCCCTACGCGCAAATTCTCTGATTTTGTTGCAGAACCGCTGATTTTCAAATTCAAATTTATCACACTTGCCTAGGCAATAAGATATGAATAAACAGTCAGAGTCACAAAGATCAAAACTATAAACGTAAACCCAATAGAAATAGAACTAGAACACCATTTGTTCCGGTTGAAGTTACCGACTGAGAACCCTACTTACAAGGGGCGATTCCGCCAGAGATCGGACATTTTTCGACGCCTTGAAGGCAGGTGCAGTCTAGGGTATAAAAACTGCACCCAGATAATGACTGTCCGTATCAGAAAACATACCCGAAATCTCATGGACGCAGGCGGCTTCTAACAGCAGAATGTACATTATAAGGGTCGAGCCATTTTTCATGTACAAAGGTGTATTTTCTGGTGCGCAAACTACAATACCCGCGCTAAGTTTTGTAAAAACGGGGAGCATCTGGCAAACTTGGCAAAAAAGCGTTCGATGCATGTAACTTTTATGAATGAAGACTTTTTCAAATTTTGAAAACGCTATCATGTTCACAGATCAAATTGCTGCCTAATTATGTGACTTGTGAACCGAAGTTCCCCAAAACTGTTTCGTTTTGAAGGAAATAGATTTTGTTATCGGTTTTTAGAAACGTCGCGCGCGGCGAAGTGCGGCGAAACTTCGAGCAGTATTTGTACGAAAAATGGAAGAGCAAATTGTATGCTTTCTTCAGAAATTAGTTGCAGGTAAGAGAATCTCAAAGTTGGCTTAGGTTGAATTTTCAAAATCCTTCATTTAAGAATCCTGGGCTTTCGCAACAAAACTCCGACTTTTCATGTAGCTCCCAGGCGTATTTAATGAAGGATTTCGAGAATTCAACAAACACAATTCTTGAGATTCTCTCATCTGCAACTAATTTGTGAAGAAAGCATGCAGATTGCTCTTCCATCACTTGTACAATTACTGCTCAAAGTTTCGCCGCACTTCGCCGCGCGCGACGTTTTTGAAAACCGATTCTAGAAACTATTTCCTTGGAAAACAAAGCGGTTTTAGGGAAATTTGGCCCACAGTCTACATAAATAGGTAGCAATATAATCTGTAGATATGATAGCGTTTCCAGAATTCGAAAAAGTCTTTATTCAAAAAAGTTACATGCATCGAACGCTTTGCCAAGTTTACCAGATGCTCCTCGTTTTACAAAATTTAACGCGGTATTTTACCTGCAGAATATGACTGTCCATATCAGAAAACGTACCCGAAGTTTCATGGTTGCAGCTTCAGGCAGCAGAGGCGCTACACAAGGTGGGGTCCTCGGCAAAATGTTTAAGTCTAATATTCAAATGAAAAATTTACAAGTATTTTTCGAAATTGTTATGAGGGCTTTTTGCGTTGCAGCCACATGCAGAAAGTGAGACCGGCACCCGAATAAACGAGTGTTTTTTTTTGGCTTGTCCAATACAGCCTTTCGAAACTAATTTTTGGGTGTGATACAGTCCATTTTATCACACCTGAAAATTAGTCTCCAAAGGTCGTTGCGAATGATCTAAAAAAACAGTCTCTTACTTGGATTGCGGACTAACGTGTCCGCACAATGAAGAAACGCAAAAAGCCTCAATAACAATTTCGAAAAAGACGTGAATTTTTCATTTCAATCTTGGAGTTGAACATTTTTTGAAAGAACGGTGAAACAGAGAGTAGTAGAATTTCAAAGACGGGTCCACAAAGGTTTCATTGTCACCACCGACAGTTCCTGTGAGAGTAAAGAGGCGGGGTGAGAGTAATGGATGTTGTGCCTTTCTGGAGCGCTTCTCTCGATTTCTGCGTGATATCAGTTCTACCCGGGGCCAAGCAATCGATATAGCGAATAATCTCAAAATCGAAGATTATCGCGAACACTGCCTCTAAACAATTGAATTAACTTCGTGTATGGTCAGAATAGATCAGAATTTGGGCAGCAATGCCTAATTTCTGATCTATATAGAATCAATGCACCAGAATTTTCTACATATATTCTGAATTTATATAAAGGTAATTTAGTCGTTAAATCGGCTACTCGCTTCGACCGAACCGTTTTTTCGCTAACCTGGCTGCCACCCACGAACGGCCACCCACAGCACAAACTGTTCCACGAACTGCAGCGCACACACGGAACGCAACCCAAATTGCTGCCGAACATAGTGCGAGTTGTGGGGAAGCAGAGGGTATTCACCGTATTAACCCACCCTACCGAATTTCCTGGAATTTATGTTACCCTTACTTCCTCCTTTTCTGAGCTAGTCCTGACTATGTAATACCTAAGCTTAAAGGCAGCATACACGCTCGTAGGCATAGTCGAGATAACAGCATAGATCGGTCCGCACGGCCCGTGCTATGTCGTCAACGACGTTTGAAGCGCTGAAAACTGTCCAGGATGACAGTATTTGACAATGTTTGAGCAATCTTGCCTTCCACGCCCGTATTTTCACACCCCTTTGAGTAACAGAATGAGAATCGATACTTGTGATAACGTGTGATGGTGAGTGATAGCACTAGCAAATGGGAGTGCACGAGAGAAATAGCTTGGTTTACTTGGTATAACATGTCTGCATACCCATTGACTCTCGTCCACTTTCGAGAATGCCGCTCTACTTTCGCTGACCTCACTTGGAAATGGAGGATTTTATCAGTGCACAAACATGTTATACTCAAGTAAACCAAGCTATATTTCTCTCGTGCACTCCCATTCGATAGTGCTATCACTCTCAGTTATCACACGTTTCTGAGTATCAATTCTCATTCTGTTACTCAAGGGGTGTGAAAATACGGGCGTGGAAGGCAAGATTGCTCAAACATTGTCAAATACTGTCATCCTGGACAGTTTTCAGCGCTTTAAACGTCGTTGACGACATAGTACGGACCGTGCTGACCTATCTATGCTGTTATCTCGACTACGCTTGCGAGCGTGTATGCTGCCTTTAAAGGCAGTGTTCACGATAAAAATGTGTTTCTGTTTCAGCTAGGAATGGGTAGTGAAGGGCACACTGTAACGTTGACGTCGAAATAACGCATGAAAACGAGCCAGGAAGAGCCCCAAAGAGTCCGAAGTTGCAACATCAGGCGCATTAGAAAACCCCAAAGCGCATCCACACGCCCACCGACGTGAATAAATGAATGCCCGAGATCGTGAGATGAGCGGTGATTTCCGATCATTAGCCCCGTTCTTCCCTTCATTCTCAACTTCTCTCTTTACTCAGGTCACCTTGCATAGATCGGCTGCAAAAGACGGAAGTTACAAGCCTCGGACAACTCGTCCACCATGTTTCCTCAGCTCAACCTTTGAGGGACCATAACTTCGTTCCTAGAAGGTCTTGTACGATTTCAGAGACATCATTGGAATCAGTATGGGACCGTTTTCAAGATAAGCGGAAAAACAGAAAAACGATTTTTATCGTGAACACTGCCTTTAAAGGCACTGTTCGCGATAAACTTCATCCTCGAATTTCCATAACAAACGCTTCTCGTGGCTCTCAGAAGCAGAACAGCGTCAAAAAAACGGGACGAAAAGCTACCCAGGAGCCGCAAAACGGCTTAGAAAAGTGGGAAAACCCCGCCATTGTGGGCAAGTCCCGCCTCTTCCCGCCCCTCGACGTGAACAAAGGAACACTCGAAATCGTGAGTTGAGCGATGGTTTCCGATCAAAAGCCCCGTTCTTCCCTTCATTCGCAATTTCTATTTTTACTCAGGTCAGCTCGCTCACATTGGCTGCAAAAGACGGAAGTTACAATTCCCGGACAACTCGTCCACCATTTTCCCTGGCTCAATTTTTGAGGTACCATAACTCCATTCCCAGAAGGTCTTGTACGATTCCAGAAGCATCATTGGAATCAGAATGGGACCGGTTTCAAGATAGGCAAAAACACAGAAAAACGATTTTTATTGCGAACAGTGCCTTTAATATAATTTCCTCTCCTCTGGATTTTGATTCCGTCACATTTCCCCTCAACATTTCAACTGTTGATCTTCACTTTACCTGATTCTTCTCAACTATATTTAACTGAATTATTAGGTATTCACAGCAACCTCCCATTCTTAAATATCAGCCCCTAATTAAAAAATTGAGCGAATGAGTGGGTTATTTCGGGCGAAATAAAATACTGGACGTTTAACCGTGTATTTTTATGAATTTATTTGGATCTTTCAGGCTCTGAAGAAGGCGAAACCGCCGAAACGTCAGCCAAATAAAGCCTCTCACTACCTCGTGCAAGTGTCAATCCAACTTCTCAACACTGTTCTGATGTCGAGGTTTATCGAGAGTTGTACATGACTTTTGTTCAAAAAATAAACTTAATCGAACAACCGAACTTCGACGAAGTAGGTCCAAAAACTCTCCATATGGGTTGTTGGTCCTTTCGGAGGAGCCTCTCCGCAACTCGGTTGGAAGGATTGTTTTGCAGCTGCAAACTTGGATTTCAAAACTTTATCAAGAATAGAGTGAGTAGTCGCTGTGAATGGCCGCAAAAATCAAGTGATGGGTGAAGTCAAGTTCAGGACAAGCACCTTCACTCTCAAAATACGGAAACTTGGAAAAAGGAATGAATATTTTTTCCAGATGTTTATACACACGAAAAAATTTTCAATTTTATTCTAAAAATTTTATGTGAAATTGTTCGTTTCATTGTGACGCAAATTTTCTCCCAATTAGGCAATTAACGATAGCTGTATGTACATTACGTAAATTCACAATGCATGAAATACATCGCACCTTTAAAGCAGTGGTCGCGCTCAATTATGCTCGTCTTCTTTTCCTCTCTAAACCCTTTTCTAGGTATAGAGTAGTAGAACCTATAAGAAAAAATCGCGAAAAAATCGCTGTTCTGGGCCAAATTTGAAGCCTGAACTTTCTTGTCTTTTGATGGTGGACGAGTCCACCCCACATCATCGGCATCGATGATCTCTAATATCAAGAACATCAGCTGGCTTGAAATTGAATTTCAATCAATGAATCTTCGGATTTATGTACACATCTAGTCAAAAACATTGGTTGAGGTGCTTGCTTTCGCTGTTCAACTGTTTTATTAGGTAAATTTGCATTTATTTCTTCCTCTGAGTGTCGATGATTTTGGACTGCTTGGCATGAGACTGTGATCTTCTGTGCAGGTGTGCACGAACTGGAAATTTAGGGTCTTGAAAACTCTAATTCTAGCCCCTTTTTGACCGCGCTACCTTCATAGTTTTTGAGCTGTTTTTGATCTGAGCTTATTTTTGTAGTTTTTTCGATAACGTTTTTCATCGTGACCACTGCCTTTAAAGGCATCGTACAAGCCGAGAGCCAGTTACCGCCTTTTGTGTTTGATTGTTTGGCTAGGATCGGAGAGCGCAGAGAGTTTGTGAGGCGAAACGAATTTTACCAACTTCTATTTCCTCTGCATCTATCTTCCTTCTCTTTCTTGGTTGCACTGTTTTGCATGCATAACACAGAAGGAAACCTGTCTGTGTTTGTAGAACGGCACCGTTTATATCGGGTAGAAATTTGATTTTATTATGAGATATCTCTTTGAGGAAGATTTGCCTGATCACCGGTTGGTAAAACTCTGTTGCGCAACTTGCATTCTTGTTCATCTATTCACTCTTCTAGTTTTCATCTTCATATAACTTAACAATAGCACGACAACCTTTTCTTTCAAAATTTACTGGTCGAGGAAATGTTGCCTAAGTCACAGGTGGTGAAATTCCGGCCCAATGGCCTTTCCTAAATCTTGAATGTTTTCTTTAAACATGAAAGATTATCTTACGTCTATATTCTTAGTGGCTTGACTATATATATCTAAATCTTCTGTTTTGTTTTCTCCTCAACTGCGCCCAGTTCATCTGACACTCATGGGATATAGTTGACTATTAGAGTATCTTAGAAAAATTCAAGATGTTCTGAATGTAATATAAAACTTTCCTCCCTCATTTTGTCCGCTCGAAGTAGAGCTCATTGCACTTATCATACTTAAAACTTCCTTATCCTTTCCATTTTGCCATGAGCGATCACGCCGCTGCTTGCTCCTCCCGGACTCGTTTGGGCGAGATAAGCTTCAAAGTAGAAATAAAATCTCGAAAATAAGACTTTATCTTTGGTTTCAGTGGTGAGAGACTGTAAAATTTACCTATGCGTTTGAGCCTCCCTCCCTCAACTGAATGTGCCCTTTTTATTTTTTTATTCTTTTGTTTTTTCTTTGTCTTGCATGCTATGGGTTGAGATGAAACCCCGCAACATTGAACTCACACATTGAAGGAGGGCCATACCTCCTACTAAAAATAGGCGATATTGCTGGTGTGGGGTGTAGAGTAGCGTGGTTGGGGTCTGCTCTGCACGCTTCTGGTAACTCTGGTTGGTTTGAAAAAAGGGACCGTCATTCCCGCGGTGGCAGCCCCACCGAAGCCTTTCGGAGCACCAACCTTAAGGTGGACTCCCCCCTTCATTTAGGCTTGGCTTCCTAGGTGATGTTGGATCTAACAGTCAAAAAATTTCATGCAAGTCAGTCAGAGCAATTACTTTTAGGTCTCCAGCTTGACTAAGTATAAGGTAGGTAACTGGCATTATACAGTTAAGGTAAGGTACATAGGTAAAAAGTGTAAAAATATCTGTAGCATTTGCAGTCTCATCAGGTTTGAAAATCAAATCTGTTCTGACACTACAAAATTCATAATGAATACTTATCATACTCCCTCTAGTAATTGTAATGCAAAAAGAGTAAATTATTGTTTGCAATGCAATTGTTGTGAAAAACAATATGTTGGATTTACACAACGAAGTCTCAAATTCAGAATTAGGGAGCATCTGAATAACATCAAAAAATTCAAGAGAAGAAAGAAAAGCAGAGGTAAAAATAAAAACAAACAGAATCACCGAAGAAAGAAAAGCAAAGGTAAAAATTAAAACAAAAAGTCCAGAATTAGAGAATACTATAAGGAAATTCTCAATTATCTTAATAATCATGAGAACGATTTCGATAAACCGATGGGAATATATAGATTACTAAGGTTCATGGATAAGAAAAATATTCAAAGCCTCCTGAAGTTATGACTTTTAGCAGAATTTCTGAAGAATACTCAACAAAAATGTAGATTCCTTGTCTTCTGTTTGTTGACCAGCTTGCATTATAACATCAATATGTGTAAACCAAAAATACGTAAATCGGAAGGTCAACTTACCAAATTCCTTTTGCTAACAAAATATTTGACAAAGTAAATTTCAATAAAATATTCAATTCTCTCACCATCAAAAACATAATTGGGGTCGTAGATAACAATGAAAAAAAATTTTTAGACCAATAATTACTTACAGCAATCCTATTTCTGCTAGATTTTACAATTATAATAATATTCTCAGAACTCTGACTACCACTAAAATTGAAGATATTTTGAGTTTGTCGCGTGTTTGTGAAACAAATAGTGATAAATATCATAATTATATCTGCTCAAGCAATAGGCATAATTACAGAAAATTTGGGTATAATTGACGTTATTGTTTTTTGTACCATCCTCGACAAAAGCTTTAAGTTAAGATTCAACGATAAATCTAATAGACGAGATATTAAAATTACTTTTGATCAAACCACACTAGAGGTTTTAAAATACCTGATCAATCAGTTCAAGCTAAATGGCGAGAAGACCAATCGTATTGTGTCTTTTTTTAAACACGGAATACAGGACAAAAATAAAACTACTTCGTCATGGAGAGTTACTTGAAGGCAGGGTTCACGATAAGAACGACTTTTGAGCTCTCTTCATGAGCATGTAGATTTGGCCATCACAAAAGTAAAAATAAGCGAAAGGGCCCGGGAATTTGGTAGAAAAAGTTTAAAAAAAGTAGAACGGCTAATTAGCGGTGTCGGCCGGTCTCCTAGTTAACGGGATTTTCATTATTACTTGCTTATCCGCTTTTTATTTTGCTGTTAAAGTAGTAAGTGGTCTCCAGAAGTGCTCGGAAATTACTTTAGAAGCAAAGTAAAAGTTGACAAAGGAGTCTTTTACACAAATCTCGATAATTGGGGGCGGTAGGACACCAAGCAATAACTTGCTCTTGCGCGTTGGTTCTCCAATTTTTTACTCATTTCCACTTTTGTCATGGCCAGATCTAGCATTCCATGAAAAAGCGCAACAACCGATTTTATCAAGAACACTGCCTTCAAAGACGCAGTCCAAGCTCAGGAACGAAATCTGATATTTCCACATAATTGTGAATTTCACCAACCCTATATAGCCCCTGTCAAATGCGAGCTCTCAATTCCTGCGGACAAGCGAGATATAGGAGGAAGCCACCCTGGGGCGCCCACATCCGGAAGCCACTGTGGCACACCCCTTTTACGATCTTTCGAGCTCAGCGGCGAGATGAGCAATGGTTTCCGACCAGCAGCCCCGTTCTTCCCTTCATTCCCAGCCTCTTTCTTTATCCAGGTCGGTTCGCATACATCGGTTGCAAATGACGGAAGTTACGAGCTTTGGACAACTCGTCCACCATGCTTCCGTAGCACAATTTCTGAGGGGTCATATTTCCGTTCCTAGGGGGTCTTTTACGATTCCAGAGACATCATTGGAACCAGTGTGAGACCGTTCTCAAGATAGGCGAAAAACAGAAAAACGATTCTGAGGTTGGACTGTGCCTTTGAAGAAAAAAATTGGAAGTTTCCATATGAAGTTGTCAAAAGGTTGCAAAAGACTTTCAAATTTTGTCCATTGAATAGGGCTAGCAATAACAATGGTCTAATTTGTAAGAAGTATTACCTTATGTTCCTAATGAAAGAATTGGGAAACACTTTTGATGAAGTTAACAATGCAATAGTACATGGAAATAACAATAAAGTTTATGAAGCCGTTCCAAATACAAATGAAGTTTCATTAATTCTTGAGCATAAGTTTTTCAACCTGAAGAACAAGTTGAAATTCGTAGTGGATTGTACACTTCCATTGATTTATGCCATTCCGAAGCTACATAAAAATTCTATCAAATTCAGATGTATGGCAGGAGCACGTAATAGCAGTTTGAAACCTCTGGCTCAAGAATTATGTGTGGTATTCACAACACTGAAGAAGCATTTTGTTAATTACGCTAACATAGTTAAATCTCGGAACAGAACAATAAAAACATACTGGTCAATTGCAAACATAAATATTGCGGAGCAACTAGACTCATTTAAAAATAACGATGCGAAACTTTATTCGGCAGATTTCACTGATATGTTCACCAACCTATGTACTTCATACTACTATTATTGGCTGTATGAGTTATTTGGTCAAAATATGCTTCAAAATGCTAATAAAATGTTCATTGCAAGTAACGGTTTCAGAAGTCTTTCTACACGGACAACCAATCGAAAAACAGTAGTTACAGATATTATACTGAACATGACTTAATTTACTACATTGACTACCTTCTCAATAATAGCTACTGTTTATTCGGTAGCGTCGTTTTTAAACAGAAACAAGGGGTTCCACAAGGCGGTAACTTTAGCCCCATCCTAGCAGACTTCGTTTTATCAGTGATGGAGTTCAAATTTTCCAAAACTTTGTCTTTTGATCGTAATGTTTTGTATGAGCCACATAGGTATATGGATGACCTATTAATCATTCATAACAAAGCGGAGAAATATATAGAAGACCTGTTAGCTGTTGTTTACAATAATTTGTTAGAGATCAAAAGAACCCATAGGGACAACTTTCACACCAACTACTTAGATATCAATATAGGAATAGATAGTAACGGAATCTCGACCAATTTATACAATAAAACGGACGACTTCGATTTCTTCGTTAAAGGCACAGTGCGCGCTGAAAACCGAATTCCTGTTTTTGTGTTAAAGGCAGTGTTCACGATAAAAAATGTGTTTCAGTTTCCACTAGGAATGGGTAGTGGAGGGGCATACTGTATCGCTGACGTCGAAAGAACGCGTGAAAACAAGCCAGGAAAAGCTCCAAAAGAGCCCGAAGTTGCCACTTCGAGCGCAAGGCAAACCCCGAAAGCGCATCACACGCCCACCCACGTGAACAAACGAATGCTCGAAATCGTCAGATGAGCGATGATTTCCAATCATTAGCCCTGTTCTTCCCTTCATTCTCAGCTTCTCTCTTCACTCAGGTCAGCTCGCATAGATCGGCTGCAAAAGACGGAAGTTACAAGCCTCGGACAACTCGTCCACCATTTTCCTTAGCTCAATCTTTGAGGGACCATAACTCCGTTCCCAGAAGGTCTCGAACGACTTCAGAGACATCATTAGAATCAGCATGGGGCGCTTTTCAAGATAGGTGGAAAAACGGAAAAACGATTTTCATCGTGAACTCTGCCTTTAAATCGTTCAAGTGGGCCTTGATAAGGCCATTCACGAAGTCTGTAATCTTAAAGTCGAACCAAAATGGAGTTATCTTCAGTCGAAAACGTCTTTCTGGGTTTGAGGGTTGGCCTTTGGGTCGATCATCTGTTACGCCCGTTCACCTAATGGGAAAAGAAAGGGATTGATTAAAAGCGATATAGTAAAAATGCGTGGAAGTTGATGAAATATATCATATGATTACGTCATGAATGCCTTTTCTGCACATATCGGACAACCGTTTCTCCCTTGAAAATCAGGTGGAAGTAAGATGAACGGGATTTGATCGGGAGATCACGGGTCAACACAGCGATTCGTAGCGATCAACTGTTCCACTCTCATGCGTCGATTGGTTGAATGGGGTCTGAAAACGAAGAAACAGGGGTCCGGAAAAGCAGTTTTCAGTAACTTTTTAGCGGTTTTTTGAATTTGGCTGCTGTGTAAGGTACTAAAGATTCCTAAATATAGTGAAAACTCAAGAACAAATTTCATCGCGAACGACGCCTTTGAGAAATTCCCGCAGTCAGATTCAGAACTTTCTGTTCTCATCAAGGCCTCAACAATATATTTACGGAGAACTTGAAGATAGCAACTGTCTGTTCTGAGGTGGGATTTTTCATTGATAAATTGAAAGAGTTGAAAAACTCACTTTTGCATAATGGATACTCTTCTGAATTCATTACTGTGAGCATAGTCAAATGTATCTATCGCAACAAAAAGTTTCATATAAATTTCTTCTGCCAGATGATCACAATAACATAAAAAAATTCTTGCTGCTATTTTATGAGCGCTAGGGATAGCTACGCTCTAATCTTGATGCTGATTCCTCCCCATACCACCATTTGTTTGACTACCTACATGGTTTGAATTTACCGATCCCATTTTGATTTGGACTCATTGGTTCTTCCCCCCCCCATCATCAAAACCTATTTTGTAATCCAAAACGCACACTGATCTCCGGAAAAATCTCGAAATGGGCCTCATAATCGCGTTCAGCTTCCAAAACAACCTCCTGAGCGAAGTTTGGATACAATAACATTTTCCAAACTTCACACAGAGTGATAGCGTGATTTTCGGTCAGGTGTTATTTGTATGGGTTAGACTGATCTGAAAGCGTTTAGAAAAAATGTTCCAGATCAATCTCAAAATCCAGTAGGGTTACTTGGCGCGCTGATCACGAATCTGGAGTTTATTTGTCGATTTTTCGAAGTTACCGACTTGATTCGTCCAAAGCTGCCCAACGGGAGAAATTTGAGAAGACAAAACGCTACTTTTGCAATTTCCGTAATTCTACGGCGGAAGTTGCTCAAATTGTTTCTGTGGGGGGGGGGCTTGGAAGTGCTTAACACAAATCTGAGGTCTTTTTGTCGATTTCTCACAAATAACAGTAGATTACGGTGGGTATACGGTAGTTTGGTCAAGGCCTCAGATTTGGCTCAAATTTTGTATGTGGGGGGTTACTCAGGGTCCTTCCTGAATACAAACTTGGGGCTTTATTATCGGTTTCTGAATGACTGAAGTAGTCTTTGCCTCCAAAGTAGCATGGAAAATATCCTAAACTTTAGCAAACATCAGAATTTCGATAAACGGACCCCAGATGCGCGTTCAACACCTTCTCAGACAAACTAGGGATCGGAGCGCCGTAGAATACGTCAGATATGGATCGGGCGGGCGGACAGCCGGTGCAGCTGCCGAAAATGCCAGCGCTGGCTTTTAGCCGGCAGGCTGTACAAGCGCCGACCTTCTGCCGTCAGCATTATCATGAAATCACGTCATTGATCAACTTTCCATTAAACTCCTGACAACTCGACAACGCTTGCTCTTTCTCCTTCACTGTCCTCTCGTGCATTCTCTCTTCAGTTGTTCGGGTTTTTTTTTCGCTTGTATAATGTTCCAGTCTGTCTTCGGGTACTAATTCCGTTATTGAACTTCACTTTGCTCTTAGTGAGCATTTTTGGTGGTTTTTGAACAACTGTTGAACGGGACTTCTCACCTGAACTCCGAAATCTTTTGAAAACCTAGCACTCGACCTCAGGTTTGCTTCCGGCAACGATTCGAAGCCCACGACCACTCACAAAAATTCAAATTCATAAAAGGAATATCTAATGCGCAAAACGTTAGAGAAATATAAATTTTCGAATGGCTGATTGCCTTTAGCTGACACGCACTCTCGATGAGAACACAAAATAGATGAGATCGGAGCTATAGAGTAGTCGAAAATTTTCAGAACGATAAAATTATTGAATCCGAAGAGGGCTAGTTGTCGACTGTGTCGCGGTCTCGCAGTGCAATGCAAGACGACACGATACATCTTCCAGCTGACTCTAAATAGCGGGCAGATTGCAAAAAAAAACATGGATTGGTCGAGACACAGGTGCGAAACTGTCGCGCGAAGTACAGGCCATAAAACGGCCAGTCTCACCGTCGACTGCGTACCACGCGCTGCGCGACCGCACGCGCGTCGGAAGCAGACGAGTTTTGACCGCCGCGCGACGAGTTCCGACCGCCGCGCGACGGCCGACCTCCGCGCGGCGGCCTAAACTCGTCGCGCGGCGGCAAAACTCGTCTGCTTCCGACGCGCGTGCGATCGCGCAGCGCGTGGTACGCAGTCGAAGGTGAGACTTTGGTCGTTTTTTGGCCTGTAGATCCCACTAGCTTCATCGCGCGCATTGGCTGACAGTGCTGGGCGCGATCTATCGCTGTACTGGGCACGGCGGATTGAGCCAGTCCTTCCACCGCATCCCGACGCCACGACGCAACTATGTACTGGGCCTAAGCAGCACGCTCGGAAGCAACGATATCAGTACCTCATTAACGATATCTCGGCGCGTACGCAACGTACCCTATATTTCGAAGCCAAATTTTCTCTGTTCCCTCATGTGTTTGTGCGGGGCGAGGATAGAGAGAGTGAGGTAATGAGGGGTTAAGGAGACGCAGCATGAGGATAGTGAGGGGTTAAGGAGACGCAGCAAGACGCGCAATGAACGGAAATAAATTATACTTCGAAACAGATAGGATCTGGCTTCCTACAAAAGGAACACAGACGATACACCATCACTATTTATGTGACGATATTGGCAGTTTTAGTGTTTTTGATTCATTCGTACATTTACCTTATGTGGTTTTTTGAATATGCGGTCAATTCTGGAAGAGGACAATTGAATATTCAGCCACTAAACAAATGTTCAAGTATTCGTAAATAATATGAAATTGATTCAAATATTTGTATGAATTTTCCGTATATCCTGTCGAATCCCCTAAAGGGCAGCGTTTCAATTTTATTCCATTCGTCCGAGAAAAATCTGGCGTGCCCCATTTGACCTTGAACATTCATTCAATTTTTTTGATAAACGAGATATTCGATAACATCATTCATTCAAAAATTTCAAAGACGACTTCTTTGAACGTATTCTTACCTTCAGTAAATTTAGAAAGGCTATCTTCGAGAAACACACATATTCGGGAACATTCAAAAGAATATATCCAAAATATTCGTTTGATCGAGATGTTTTAAATTACGATTATCGGACAGTTCCTTTGTGACTTTGCCACTTTCACAGTGCACAATATGCCAAAACGTTCTCTGCTCTGTTACCGGACTTATTCGTACCAGATTTGGTTTTGAACTGGCCATGCGCGCAACCGCTTTTTCGAAATTTAAGTTCAGAGTGAACGTAGAAATTAGCTCCAAATGGCATTGAAAAGAGCGTAAAAAGTTGGTGTTAACCCTCAAGAATGGTTTGAAATGGTTCGCTGGTTCTCGAGAAAATTTTAAAAAGCCGCTCGATTTTGGTGTGAAACTCCTTTTTTTCAATTGGCGTCCACGATCTTGTGGGTACACTTTAAATTGAGCTAGGGAGCTCATTTTTGGATAGGAGGCTGGAAATGGATGCAGGTCGCTCCTATTCCAATTTGAAGTTGATACCTTAACTCTTAAGGGTACTTCAAAATCGAGGGTTTACATACTAAATTAGCCGTGGAGCGCGAAAACTGATGGGGCATGTTACGGCTGTGGAGAGCAGAATATGTGGGTGGATCTGCAGCCAATTAACATAGGTCATTGGGGGTAAGTAATGAAGCTGTCTGATTTCGTACTCATGACACTTCATCGGTCGATAATCAATAATATCGATTTTCGCTGATATTGCACAAATTGCGACGAGGAGTGGTAATTGTTGATGGGTATGGATTTCTTGGTTTGGGAATTTTACTCATCAAACATTATCGATTAATACCAATCAATAATATCGTGTTTTTGCCTGTTGCACAAACTGTCGCGATGAGTGTTGATTGTTGATGGTCTAAGAACCTTGCATGGGAAATTCTCCTCATCATGCAAAATCGAATCTTTATGATCAATAATATCGATGTTTCACCTGTTGCGCAAAATGCGGTGGTGAGTGGTGTTTTTTAAGATTGTGCGTCACAAGTTTCAGAAGTTTTACTCATACAGCGATATCGTCTGTTAGTTGTTTCATCTCTCCAAAATGGAAATCTTTGAGGGAAATTCATGTCAGAAAGGGAACTTTTAGGAAAAATATGTGAAATTCCCGAAAATTTAGCTTCCTGGCAAAAGTAGCGATTCGGTAATGTCAAAAAAAGTTTCAAAATGTCTTAAAATATCTTAGAAATGAATTGGCGTAACATAGCCTGAAGTAGTAAAAAAGCTAGCAAATGGAGTGAAATAACTAAAAATACGATTTAAGAATACGAAACTAACTAGCGATAAGTAAAGACAGAAGGATCAGATTTTACAAGCTTCTCCGTTAAACTGATCAACGCAAAATCAAGCGTGCAACTGTAACATGAAGTCATTTTTGAAATCTGTAATAAGGGAATCAGCATAGGTCAAGCTAGCTGAACACAACGCTCCATTCCATCTCGCGCTTGATTTCGCTTCGATAAGTTTAACGGAGAAGCTTGCCAAATCTGATTCCTCTCTCTTTACTAATCGTTACTTAGTTTATTATTGACCGCCAAATCGTATTTTTAGTTATTTCACTTCATTTCCTAGCTTTTTTTACTACTTCAGGCTATTTTACGCCAAATCATTTCTAAGATATTTCAAGATATTTTTGAAACTTTTTTTTGACAGTACCAAATCTTTACTTTTGCCAGGAAGCTAAATTTCCAGAAATCCTTGATTTCCTCCCAATTACGCTTTGCGCGAGATTCCTTCTGATGCGTGATTCGGCCATGATGAGCGTTTTCCAAATCCATTTACAACAATTTCACCACATTCTAGTGATTACGTTATCTGCATATTAATACCAACAAGGGCCAAGTCAGCCATTTTAACCATCTGAAAAATTTATTCGAAAGCCGGATCCAATAAAAAAAAATTGCACCGCTTTTTACACAAATTTATAATTTGCCAACGGCACAAAATTCTCACAGAAGTCTAGAAGTTTTTCTTCCCAAAGTATTCCATGTTTAGGACCCGATATCGTGAGATCTTTATCACCGGTGAGGCTGCTTTCCTACTCCCTAGTCTGTTCAGAGCTTCAGCCGCTTACCTCTGCTGGAGAAAGGCGATGTGTGAATGTAACAAAACGCTCTTCATATCTTTTATACCCTACCTTTTATCAGTTGGGTATCATCAATTTTAAAATTTTGTGACTTGCGGCGAGCCAATATCCGCGCCGAGTGTGCGTCGCACCCTGCATGGTTCGCCGCTGGCCGACACTCTCCAAATGTTGGGCGCCGGCCGTCGTTCTCGGCATAGAGGTTCGCCGGCCATCGCTCTGAGTACCGTGAGAACCGTGAAGTTGCTTACCGTGAGAATTTTGTGCCGTTGGCAATTTATAATCGCCTGCATTTTACTCCAAGCCAATGCCTTAATCTTTTATTGCGAGCACATCTTTCAAAAATCCTTTTGTAAAGTTTAGACTAATTCCCCTTACATTTCGGAAGTGCACGCCATCGCACAACTTACCAACCAGCAAGTATCTGTAGAACATGAAATTCTCACACACTGAAAATGGGGTGAAGCTGTCTCCAATTCTTTCACCTAATATGGAGACTTGCATTTTATGATCCGTAAGGCGCTATCCATACTACTCAACGCTAGCGCGGCACACGCGTGCCGCGCTGGCGTGGCGTTTGTGTATGAATGGCTTGACGCCCCGCCCGCGCGTCACGCTCCGTCCGCTCCGCCATGGCGTCGCCGCTGCACTATTCATACTGCTACCTGGAACGCCTTGGCGTTTTCATCCACTGATATTATTTATCGATCTTCTCATTCATTCCAGCTTCACCGCTCCGCCATGGAGTCGCCGCTGGAGTATTCATAGTCTCCGCAAGCGCGGCACGCGCGTAGAAAGTATTCATACACAAAAGCCACCGTTGAGTAGTATGAATAGCGCCTAAGGCGAGTGCGAAAAATTCCCTGATTTTTCCAATGAGTTAGAACCCCTGGGTAGGTGGAAACTGAAAGTGGGTGTGTTTTTTCAATCCCTCCACCATCGGAACTAGCTCCGGATTTTTCTCTTTCCACCAGTGTTCGGAAAATCTTTAAATTTAGAATTATTTGCTAACCCGATTACTCGGTCTCTTGGAAGAGCTGAATTGACGATTTATATGTAGCTGAAATGACAAAGAAATTCTGAAGTGCGCGCCAGAATAACATAAAAAGCTGTACTCTCACCCCATCTCTTTACTCTCAGAGGAACGGTTCGTTGTGGCAACGAAATCTCTTGTGAGCCCGCCCTTTAAAATCTCCTCCTCCCTGTTGCTCCGTTCTCTCCTTCGAATCCTAACTAATACAATTTTGCACGACATATTCTTCCATCCTCGATTGTCCCCACTATTTACCGATCACAACCATCGAGAACTCTATCATTCTACCGAACAGGCCAGAATGTGCCAGGCCAAAATCAGGCATTCAATACGCTTTTGCCACTGCTTCGTAATTTTGGTAACATTTGGAGGCCTACGCACTGTTTTGGGAGGGGAACTTCAAAACACAATTCATCGTTGAAAGGGCTTTTGGGCGATAATGAGAACATCCTGTGAGTCAACTGTTGTAAATATTTTATGTCTTTTCGAAAATACGGGAACCGTTTGAGTTCTTTATGTCAATTTCTCCATCTATAGCGCAGGAGGAAGGGATTATTACTACCACATGTTCTGAATTTTTTTCAGAAGCGCGAATTCAGTAATGGTTTGTTCAACGTCGAATATAACACCAAGAGAAGGATATACGCCGACACCTGCGGCATTTACTGTGATTAGGTCTCAAATCGCCTAAAATCATCGAAGTCCGCGGTTATTTTTATGTCAATGTTGTTGTTGTTTATACGTCGATGAGTGAGATAAAAATTTTTGAGCATTCGTCGTTTGTTATCACATTGTGGAGTTCTACCACATGAATAGAGGCTCCGAATGTTGCCGTAGGAGTAAAAGGCTCGGAGCCGACGTCGACGGTGGTAACAGAAGCACCTGAAAAGCAGGGCACAGAAGGCGGTTACAGACTCTTTAAAATAGCGGGAACAGAGGCTGCGAAAGCGGTTGCAGCGGCACCTTAAAAGGGCTGGAGCAGAGGCACCGAACGCGGCTGCAGGGGCACTTTAAAAGAGCCGGAGCAGGGGCAATGAACACGGCTGCAGGGGGCTTTGAAAGGGCCGGAGCAGAGGCGCCGAAGGCGGTTGCAGGGGCACCTTAAAAGGGCTGGAACAGAGGCACCGAACACGGCTGCAGGGGGGCTTTGAAAGGGCTGGAGCAGGGGCACGAAAGGCAGCAGCAGGGGCGTCCTAAAAGTGCCGCAGCAGGGGCACCGAACGCGGCTGCAGGGGCATTGAAGGCAGCAGCAGGGGGAACGACTCCGCCCACTTTGGCTGTCGGAGCCCAAACGGGCATCCCAGACTTACCGCCAGGCTTCGAAGAACGCTCCAAGTTTTCCAGAGTGGTTTTAGGTAGTTGCAAAGAGCATACATGGATTTAGCGTCCAAAATCGTTCCAGAAAAGTACTTACTACAGGGATAAACCCCGTCAAAAGAATTTTAAAAAATAAAATATGGTCCCAAGCGCGTACGATACCTTCAAAGGAAATGCAAGGACACTAACAACATGCATATATTTAGCTATAACTCACAGCTCTACGCGGATTGGTTGCGGTCGTTCGAACATGTATTCGATTGAAAATACGTCGGGTATGTCAATACCGGAGCAGCTCGGAAATGTGTCTGTACCGGTAATCTAAAATTAAGTTGCATGAAGCCAACTGAGCAAACCAGTCTAAACCAGCATCACTCATTCTATCTGCCTTATATATACATATTATGCATGGTCAACTCATTCCTGCTAGACAGTGAGTGTATAGTCAGGTAAGTGGCTTGCCTCAAGGAAAACATTAAAATCTCACCCGCGGCTGGCGCGGGCGGTTTAAATTTGACCGGCTGCTGGCAGTATGGTAAGCTGATCAGCTGCGCTCTTCTCTCGACCTGAATCGATTAGCGAGCCAGCGCACGCGACCGCCCCTCCAGCCGTGTGTGATAAATAAATGTTTTTTTCTTGATGAGGCAAGCCACGGAACTCACTATACATATATGGGGTCAGCGACTGCTCGTCTATTCGCGGCGTAAATTCAATTTAATTCGCGGCTGTCGCGAACGCCGCAGTCTTTCGCCGCAGGCAGACGCGCACCGTTCTTCCACTCAACTTTAACAGATAATGTGACTACGTGTTTTTTACACAACCGTGCGCCCTGCCTTGAACTCGTCGGCTAGTTGACATACTGAGGTGCGTAGCAAATCAGCACTCACTCGCCATCGCGAATGAGCTGGCAAGCTGATTTTAGGGGTATAATTAGTTCAAGTCATGTAGAAAACCACGGATAACTTTTCCAGTCAATCTGAATATGTGCACAAGAGTGCATCAGTATGCTGGTGAAATTGAAGAAGTGGCAGTTTCTGAAAACTGGAGGGGCGTCACATAAATTGAGGAAGTTTCAGAGCGGACCTATAATTATGAAACGTACTGCATATCGCTTTACTTGTTGTGCGTCTTTAGCTTCTGATCAAGTAGTAGAGAGACACTGCACCGTGAAAAAGAATGGTTAGGAAAACACTTGCTTCCACTTTTCCTTTTATACAAAACTTGCATTTCTTGTACCTCTATAACACTTGCTAAAAGTATTTATGGGTCTGGAGATTGCGCGAAAACAAGCATTAATCACGCAAAGATGTCCGAAATGTTTAATCTGTGAGAAAGCTCTTGAAATAAACGCTCTCCTTAAAGGCAGTGGTCACGATGAAAAACGTTATCGAAAAAACTACAAAAATCAGCTTAGATCAAAAACAGCTGAAAAACTATGAAGTTAGCGCGGTGAAAAACGGGCTAGAATTAGAGTTTCTAGGGCCCAAAAAAGCCAGTTCCTGCACACGTGCACAGCGATGACGAAAAAGATCGCAGTCTCATGCCGAGCAGTCAAAAATCATCGACATTAAGAGGACCATATAAATGCAAATTGTGGTGAGCGCGAAGCGCTCACCAGATTTGGCTTTGATTCGCCATCGCGCAACCCCCTGATCTCAGTATCAGGGTCCAGAGTGAACGTAGGAAGTCCGTTCTTTTTGCATTTAATATACTTTAGAAAGTTGAATAACTGTTCAAAAAATGGTCTGGAATGGTTACCTGAGATTCGAGAAAAATTGTCAAAACCACGTGATTTTGGTCGAAAAAAGGGTTCATCTCCTTTTTTTTTCAGTTGGCGTACATGATCTTGTTGGAACACTTATCGTTGAGCTAGAAAGCTGATTTTTGACCAGGAAGCTGGTTTTGTTTGCACCTAGCTCCTGTCAAATTTTGAAGTTGGTAGCTCAATTTTTGCGGGACCTCAAAATTGAGGGTCAAGTGAGACAAAAACACGTAAACATGTTATTATAAACCATCCGACGTTTACTCATTCGTAAAAATGATCTAATGAAATAAAAACCGTCACTGATAGGCATTTGTTTAGGATTGAACGCTTCAATCAATACGGCGGGATCTTGGATGTATTTTTTAGAACGCCGCACGGTGTGAATCAGAAGAAATCCACAGAACGCCTTAGATAGTGTGCGGAACCCCAGTAGGGGTGCGCAAGACGCTGTAGAAAGTGTGCGGGACCCCAGTAGGAGTGCGCAGAACGCCGTAGAAAGTGTGTGGGACCCAAATAACAGTGCGTAGGACGCCGTAGAAAATGTGTGGGACCCAAATAACAAAGCGTCGGACGCCGTAGAAAGTGTGTGGGACCCAAATGAGAGTGCGTAGGACGCCGTAGAAAACGTGTGGGACCCAAATAACAGTGCGTCAGACGCCGTAGAAAGTGTGTGGGACCCAAATGAGAGTGCGCCGGACGCCGTAGAAAGCGTGAGGGACCCAAATGAGAGTGCGTAGGACGCCGTAGAAAATGTGTGGGACCCAAATGAGAGTGCGTAGGACGCCGTAGAAAATGTGTGGGACCCAAATAACAGTGCGTCGGGCGCCGTAGAAAGTGTGTGGGACCCAAATGAGAGTGCGTCGGACGCCGTAAAAAGTGTGTGGGACCCAAATGAGAGTGCGTCGGACGCCGTAGAAAACGTGTGGGACCCAAATAAGAGTGCGTCGGACGCCGTAGAAAGTGTGTGGAACCCAAATGAGAGTGCGTCGGACGCCGTAGAAAGTGTGTGGGACCCAAATAACAGTGCGTCGGACGCCGTAGAAAGTGTGCGGGACCCAAATGGGTGTGCGCAGTACGCCGTAGAAAGTGTACGCGACCCAAATGAAAGTACGTTGGACGCCATAAAAACTGTGAGGTGACCAAGTGGAAGTGAGCAAGACGCCGTAGAAAGTTTGCGGGATCCAAATACAAGCACGCCCATGCCGATAATTTTTTCCGCAGGGCTACCGTAATCATTCTCTAACAAAACATGACAACGAACGATCACACACGCTCATAACATGCGGGATATAAAAGGGGAGAGGAGCGGTATGCAGTCATTCACACACCGCTCTCTTCGAGAAGCCACTGGGAAGTGGCTGAGGAGGTCGAAATTGTGCAAAGATGATGGTTGGCTATAACGATGTGCTCATATCCAGGCTGACACTTGGAAAACTTCCGAAGGAGGGTTACGGTAGCCCTGCGGAAAAAATGATCGGCATGAGCGTGCTTGTGACCCAAATGGGTGTGCGCAGAGTGCCGTGGAACGTGTGCAGGACATCAGTGCGAGCGTGCAGGACGTCATAGAAGGGGAGGGCAGGGGCATCAGTGGCTTCGCTTTGAATTAACACCACCAGGCATAAACCATGTTAGAAAGGAACCCTTGAGGAAAAATAAATGAAATTCCTGAAAGTTTAGGTTCCTGGCAAAAAGTAAAGATTTGGCATGGCCGTTTTTTCGAAATTTTAGAAATATACTCAGTTAAAAGGGGAAGGTGAAGAAAAATGGAAAAAGTTTTGAAATATTCCTGAGAACGATTTGGCGTAGAATAATTTGATTTTTAGGAAATGTAATGAAATAGTTGAAAGTATGATTTGGCAGTCGAGTTTGAACCAACTATTTACAAGAGTTGTGCGAAACGAGAGATCGCATTGTATGAGCTTATCCGTAGAACATATCAAAGCAAAATCACGCGTGATAAGGCAAGCAGTAAAAGCTTGTTTGTGAGCTGGAATGCCGCGATCTTCACGTATTAAGTGAAGTAAAATCAAGTGTTTGTTTCATATCACGCGTGATTTTGCTTTGATATGTTCTACGGATAAGCTCATACAATGCGATCTCTCGTTTCGCACAACTCTTGTAAATAGTTGGTTCAAACTCGACTGCCAAATCATACTTTCAACTATTTCATTACATTTCCTAAAAATCAAATTATTCTACGCCAAATCGTTCTCAGGAATATTTCAAAACTTTTTCCATTTTTCTTCACCTTCCCCTTTTAACTGAGTATATTTCTAAAATTTCGAAAAAAACGGCCATGCCAAATCTTTACTTTTGCCAGGAACCTAAACTTTCAGGAATTCAACGAATAAAAACAGTTGAACAGTGATAGCATCACTTCAGTCAATGTTTTTGACTAGATAATGTACACAAATTCGAAGGTTCATTTTGAAATTCAATTTTATGATAGCCGCTGTTTTTGATGTAAGAGGTAATCCATGCCTATGATGTGGAGTGGGCTCGTTCACCATCAAAAGACAAGAAAGTTCAGGTTTCAAACGTGGCCCAGAACAGTGGTTTTTTCGCGATTTTTTCTTATAGGTACTACTCGAGACCAAGAAAAGGATTTGGACAGAAAAAGACGACAGGCATATTTGATCGCGACCACTGCCTTTAATGATTTTTTTCAACGTTTTCTGTTTTCTGCCCATTTTTGAGACATTCTCACGTTTTCTGTCGATTTGAAGTTTTTGTTTTCTGTTTCCAATGTTTTGTTTCGTACATCTCTGCAACACTGAGTTACCGTACAGACGGCTCAGACTCGCGTTTGCTGAAAGAGAAAGGGACAATCATTCCCTATCACCGTGAGAGGCTCACCAATTTCCATGGTCCGCTCCGGCCTCCTTCGCTCTCATAAAAAAGGCAGATCAGAATTGTGGACGTTGGAGCGTCGTTACGAATATTCCTGAAGACAACGTGAGTGGCAGCAGAATCATCTTTCCATCCTTGAACGCTAAGGAAACGAACCTGAGGCTTAGATGGATGTCAAGTATCTCCTTGACGCCCGTCTTTCTATCCAAGTTATCACAGCTAGATCTGGAATTTTATCTCCCTTTTTTTCATGCTAATTATTTAGGAGTTCGCACTGAATCTGAATGTATTGTAGAACCTAGTGTTGAAACAGTGACAGTGGGCTACAAGGTCCGGCATGGGTGTGGGGCCCCACAGAAGCGGTCTCAACATCTGATGAGAAGCGTTGGGAGGTCTGACTTCCGAGAGACAAGGTGGACCAGTATAACAGCTGAGATAGACACAGCCGTCTGAGGAAATCGTCAAAAAATTGACCGAGACGTTTTCTCGAAGGGGATCTCTGAGTGAAGTAGGCTTGAGGCCCCGGTCATAGTTTTACCAAGTAAAGCACGCGAAACGAGGACAAGAAAATGGCTTTTGGTAGTCCCCCTAGATCGCTCGTAGCCCTCCCTGTTTCACCCCGATCTAACTTGGATCAATAATACTATTAACACCTTAACACCTAGGATACCACGTGTATACTATACTTAGTATCCGAATCACTCCTTCTCGCATATCCGACCGGACAGCCGAGATTCGGATAATGCGGTATCCGAAAACTTGAGAAAACGCATTATCTGGATCGAACCAATATCCGGGAAATAAAAAAAATCGGCATTCCTAATCGATCAATTATCCGAAGAACTAGCTTCAGATAACAAGTTTAGTGTCTACACAGCTCACTACGATTTTTCAAGAAAGTGGATCATGTGTCAAGAAGCTGACACCGAAATTGGTCGAAAGTGGCCGTTGCAAAGTTATACGACAAAGCTAACGTCTTCGTGGAAGTTTCAATTCTACTTGCTCTGTATAAATTTTCTCACGGTACCCACCATCAGGCACATCAAGTTAATAGTCTACAGAATTGTCTTGGCCCAGCACTACGTCGAAAAGACTGCAAAACAAGCATTGTGAAAATATGCTAATAGGGACGGGCGGACACCCAGCAATCAGCCGTTTTAGCTTGTTTCAGTGCGTTTTTCCTGCAGCTTTTCATTTATTTTCGCAGTTTTGATTGTTTCTCACGAGGTGAGTGCAAAGACTGAGTCTATCGCAAACCCTGCCATTAAATAGAAGGATTTCTGCTACAACCTTACATTTACAATGGATAACTATCAGTACTATAAAGATAATGAAGAGAAGTTCAGGCTAATTAAAAAAACAAAAGTTAATCGGCGCAAGAATCTGCCGAAATCGTTCGATAGCTGAAAACAATCGAACTTGAGGTGGTTTATCTTGCTCAAAACATGGTTTTTCTGGTGATTTGTTTTGTGTAGGAGTACTCATTATTCATAACGTTTATTGAAGAAAACTATGTAGACGGCCATAACTCGTCGCGAACAGTACTTTTACACCTACCTATGCTTCTCATACTCACAAAAAGGTCGCAAAAGCGGATAGATTGAAAATAATAACAGAAAGCTTCCAGGAAATCCTACGACTAACTTTTTCAATTTGGGAGGTAGTAATGGTGGTGCTTTACTTGCACGTCGCATCTCCATGATATGGCGAATTCGAACCATGTTCATCTTGACATCAAATCGGTCTTCTAAACCTGAATAAATGCATCAGTAGCGGTAAGAAAACAAGAGAGTAAAAGGAACGCCATTGATCTCTCACAAGTTCACTCTCGAAAATACGAAGCTAGATCACATTTGCTGTTTACGCAAAAAATTACATTACGAAAAGCATAGAGTTGTCGGTCCGAACTTAAATTACATATTTTGTAATGTGTGAACGAACAAAATAACCTGATGAAGGTTGGAATCAGGGATGTGCGCCAAATGATTTTGAAAAATCGGCAAATGGAAATCGACAAACTTTGTCCAAAAATGATCGGCAATTGGCAATCGGCAATCGACGAACGGCAAAATAAAACATTCTACAGGAAGCGATACGAAAGTTCGAAAAGTAACGGTATAAAAATGCCATTTTCTCATGCGCTTCTCTTATTTCAATAACAAGATACGAAGTGGTTTCGCAGTAATACCACAAGAAGCTGAAGCTGCTACCTTCGAACAATACCTAATACAAAAAGAACCGAATGTTGACCGGAATATTGATAATAGACGTCGAAACATGCAACAAAAACGCACGTTTGCGAACAGTTTTGGGAGCATTCTTGAGAAACTGTTCCATATACCACCTCCTTCCCAAACTATATGCCACCCTTTCCTCCCAACTGATCACCCCGACCCAGTGGACCCAGATTATGTTCAAGCAACGAATTTATCAGAACAGATTCTCCCCACCACATGTCCACGCTTCTCTACACCCCCCAGTGAACACTATGTACCAGCAAAGCTTTGGTTACTTTCCAAGACAGTAACGCACTCTCAGCGAAGTCTTGCACTCATTAACAGGCGCCCTGCACAATCCTACAGAGCACCCAGCTCTTGGCTTGCTCCCAGTCTAGTCCTATACACTTTCTTTGGCGCTTGGTGCTTTCCCAGTTTGAGTCCACTCACTTTTCCAGACGATTGGCGCACCCCCACTTCGGTCCCACATGCTTTCCCGTCGCTCTCCGCGCTCCCAGTGGAGTGCCGCACATTCTGTGGTCATCGGTCATCAGTCAACTCCTCACTGTTTATTACGATGCAAGATGGTCTCACTCAGGTACTCAGGGCGACGGCCGGCGAACCTCTATGCCGAAAACGACGGTCGGCGCCCCACATTTCGAGGGTGCCGGCCAGCGGCGAACCATGCTGCATGCGACGCACACGCAACGCGGATATTGGTGGGCACGAATGATCACGTCGTAACGTGCTTATCACGTGCACAGCTGATATAAAAAGAACCTCATCTCACTGAAATCCTCACTCGTCATTCTAATGCCGGCCCTGAAAATGGATTTCGAGTCACTCTCCGGGGCCCGTATGCAAGAACGTGCCGGTTGGGGCAGGGGCAGTGCAGTTGGCGCCTTTGAAGATCGCCGTTGTGCACAAGACAGGGCAAGTCTATCGTGGTTGGTCACAAGACAATACACGTATGTAGTGCCCTAGCAGTCTTTCATGCTGCCCACAGCCGATCCAATCTCCTAGCTGGGGCGGCTAGGGCACAGCGACGGGGCACGACATACGTTTCTTGACTTGTGACCTACCACGATAGGCGTGTCCTGTCTTGTGAGCAACGGCGATCTTCAAAGGCGCCGACTGCACTGCCCCTGCCCCAACCGCCGCAATCTTGCATGCGGCCCCGGAGGTCAGCATATTTTTGACCGCTGAGGGGATAGTGGTATTCTCTTGGCTGGGGGGGGGGGTAGGATTCCGCCGCGATCCGCGGGGAGGGTGCTTCCTCACCCTAGACTGCGGCGAAGATTGCGGTGGACAGAGGCGGGGCGTTTTTCCGCCGTGGACCCGGGGTGACATGCTTGAGGGAATTAATTATACAAATAATGATCACGGGCCATCTGATAAAGGTCGGCGGGCCGTCGACATGCGGCTGGCCGGCGAGCCGAGCGAGGGTGATCAACGGAAAAGGACCGCAAGCCAACTATAAAAGGTCGGCGGACCATCGACATGAAGCCGGCCGGTGAACCAAAAGCGGGCGGCCGGAGGACGGAGACCGCGAGCCAGCTGGGAAAGGTTCGCGCGCCGTCACCCTGAGTACCTGAGCATTTGAAATCTATTGTTATCAAATACCTGAAACAAATCAAGCCATTCAGTGTGTTTTCCTAAACCCTTTGTGCCCTCGCCTCAAATTGTTCAGAGTGCTAGTTTTTGTCCCAAAAAGCCCCCCCCCTACATTAACTGTCCGAAGCCTTAACAAGGGAAGGGTGGTGAACTTGGCACTCTTCCAGAAAAGAAGACCCACACGAGCATGACACTGCGCACTTTCTGTCGAATTTTTTCGAAAAGTGAAGGAAAAAACGGCACACGACAATCGACAGAATCCGTCCGAAAACGGCCGGCAAACGGCATATACCGCACATCCCTGGTTCAAATGCTTCAAAGGCAGCGGTCACGATCAAAAAAACTACAAAAAGCAGCTTAGAATTATGAAGGTAGCGCGGTGAAAAACGGGCTATAACAAGAGCTTCTAGGGCCTAAAGATGCCAGTTCGTCCACACGTGCACAGCGCCGCCCAAAAAGATCGCAGTCTCATGCCCAGACGTCCAAAATCATCGACATTCAGTCGATGATTTTGATATTAGGGATCATTGATGCCGACGATGGGGAGTGGACTCGTCCACCATCAAAACACAAGAAAGTTCAGGCTTGCAATTTGGCCCGAAACAGCGGTTTTTTTTTCGGTTTTCTTATAGGTCCTACTACTCTGGACCCAGAAGAGGGTTTAAAGCGGAAAAGAAGACAACCATATTTGATCGCGACCACTGCCTTTACTGCCTCAGCTGATAGATGAGAAAAGCACAAAAACATAGATTCATTTTTCAACTTTTTTCGCTTTCAGCAAAGTGTTTTGAGAAGAAGTGCTTCACTCTGTTTAAGAACTTGCCTCCGAAATACAAATTTTAGAGCTTCACTTTTTCTATCAGTGTGAGCAGGAGAAGCCTAATAACTGAGCAGGAATCATCTAAATAATCTCAAGTAGCCCAAAGATGCTCGCATTGTTGCCTCCAGTAGGACAAAAATCGCGATCTGCTTATTAAACACGCATCCACAATACTGACACTGTTGCCCCATCTATAAATCTGAACAATATGAAACGTAATAAGGTGCAATATTTCTACGTCAGACAGTTTAGCCTCGAAGTAGAGGGAAAATAAAGTCGCCAAACATGGTGGTTACGAATCTCATATGAAATATGTTGCAAGGAGTATGTTCACTAACCAGCAAGGAGTATCCGCAATAACTCAAGCCTGGATTGCTAATCAAATTTTCCATATCTATGGCATCAGCGTCACACTCCGCGTTAAATGAAATCACAGTGTCTAGAATACCAGGAAAAAATAGGAAATCAGATCTGAGTTGAATACATTCCAAATCTATCTATTAACAAATATAGGGCACTAAACCGAGAGAAATGAGGGACAGCACCGGTATTTTTTCGCAGCTACTGTCGCGCTGTCAAAGAAGGTCAGTTTAGAAGGCAGTGTTCACGATAAATCTCGTTCTTGAGAAGTCCTCGGTGTGAAACACTAAGTTGGCAGGTGCTGTAGAGGATAGGGAAGAAGCTGGAAACAAACGCGAAAACTGGCCAGAAAATAAATCCAAACGGCTTTGAAGAAAAAGCTCTCCCGGTGCGCCTACCTATCCTGATTCGCCCCCAATGGGACGAGCTTGTGACGCCGCACAAATTTCGATGGCAAATTGCCGTAAGCAACTCTGCCGCAGTTAGCATTATCGATTCGCGCAGATTTCGCGATTGAAGCGCATCGCTAACGCCGAAATCAACAGGGCCCATGATTCTCGTCCACGCCCTGAATTTAGAAACCGTTATTTTGACTTATTCTGGACGTTTTTCTTCCTGTTTCTTCACTATTAGTTACTTCACAACCAAACAATCCCATTTTTGGGTCGAACTCGAATGCGATATTCATCGTGAACAATACTGCGCTTTAAAGGCACAGTACACTCCTAAAACATGAATATTCTGACTTTGTTATTTGTTTGGGTAGTAGACCCTCCTATGTAACATGTGCCAAGTGCGAGACCTCCAAATCATCCAAATAAAGCGAGATAGTTACTATAAGGCGACCACCACAGGCCAGACCTCCTCCGCTCACCACCACAGGCCACATCCCTACCAGATTTCCGAACTCGATAGCGCGACTAAATTCGGATGGATGAATTCTCAACAAGTCGTCGTTCTTCAGACCATTGCCGGACTGTCTCCATATCTCGGCTCGCTTTTGCGCAACGGTTGCGTGAATGAAGACAAATATAGGCCTGAGACAACTCTGTCCATCATTTTGAACCCTCAAAACATAGGCATCTTTCTCACAAGGTTGCTGAGTTGAATACAAAACTTTAGGTGTCAGGCAGTGAATCAAACCCGCATTGCATCACAAGCTTACCGGGCGTGAGAGTGTTCCCATTACACTACCGACACCACGCTCTGCATTCTTCAGCTATTCACACATTTTTAAGGAGCCATAACTCTCTTCATTGGGGGCCTTGGACGTGATTCCATAGATATCACTGTGATCAGCGAGTGACTCTCCAAGAATAGTATAAAAACTGGAAAATAATTTTCTGAGTGTCCTGTGCATTTAAAAGGCCTATCATTCGATCAAGAATTACACCTATAGTGTAAGTTAGGGTGAGGATATGGTTTTCCTGTCATGGTAGGTTTTCCTTGATTCATTGTTTTTATAGTTTTGCTCACTTCACTAGCCTTCCACTTTCAGCTTTAAAAAATCGCAGCAACGAAGAAGTTCCCCAAAATCTCAAACTGCACACTAAATCGTAACGGACTAGGAAGCTGATGTTTTCCTCCGTATAACAATTAGGGCATGAAGAACGTCACATCTCAGAAGTATTGAGACTCTTCTGTAGCTGATCAATGGCGTCTCCCACCAACACACTCCCACTTTGTCCCAAACTTTTGAGTGAGATCAATGGGGAGCTGTGTCACTTGTGCGGCTTGCAAAGGCTTATAAAAATTGTTCGTTATTGGCAGGGTTAGCGATAAAGACCATTCTTGAGCTCTCTTTGTGGAAATGTGGGTCTGGCAAGTACAAAAAAAAATAAGTGGAAAAAATTCGAGGGAAAACGCACAGAAACAAGCCCGGCTAGTTCCAGGTGTCGGCCAGCCTCCCCTAATTCAGCGAGATTTTCGTGAATGCTTGCTTATCCGTCTTTTATTTCCCTTTTAAAGTAGCCAGTGGTCTCTATAAGTTCTCAGCAATTACTTTAGAAGAAAATAGAGGACGGCGAAACAGGCATCTACAGAAATCTCGACAATTGGGAGCGGGAGGACACCAAGCAATAAATTGTTCCTAAGCGGTTTTTTCTCCAATTTTTTTATTTGGGTTTTCCTTTTTTGATGGCCAGATCTACCTTTCTATGAGGATAGCACAAAAACCAATTTTATCGTGGAGAACCCCTGCCTTCACAATTCAATATGATGGTCACGAAGACTTCGTGGCGCATCCCACCCTCTAACGCGGCCTCGTGCTGTGGTGAAGGAAGACGAAGAGCGTGTTATGGTCTGCAAGGATGCTTCTCCGGGAATAGTTGGTTGTTCCAATCGTCGTTTTCTCCCGGAATCAGAGAGGCATTTGTCCTGAAACACCTTGACTGCAACTGCCTGGCATCGGCTTCATGACTATCTCCGAATACTTTATGGCGTGTTCAGGTCAATCACTCGACTCAACCTTATTCCCATTCTTAGAGGGCCCGCGCTAATCTCCTCCGGGCTTAAAATGTACCATACCTCTCTCTCTCTCTGATGTTTGGAGACCAAATCGATGAAGTGAAAGTGTATCGGTTTCCAAAGTATGGCGATATTGATCGGTCTATGGCTTCAATACCTCAGAGATCTGAAGATAGCTTCTTGAGTATAAGGAGCAGAGCACCAGCTTGCTAGTAGTTGATTTTACATCTAGTTTGAATTTTTAGGGACGCATTTTATAATCGCAATTTTTTAGGCTGGGGTGGTATTACACCATATTAATTCATAAGTCTTTACTATAGAAAGAAGCGGGAATAATACGAAAAAATGAAATAACCGAAAAAAATCATAACCCAGAAAAACACTATCAGCTCTTTTATATCGATTGATGACAAAGCTGTAACCGAGCCACTCATGGCTACGGTATGATTAATGAAAGTACGCAACCGCACCACCGTCTTTTCGCGTTGCCGTTGACTGTATCGTGAAAAAACCGTGAAAAAATATGTGGAGCGAAAAATCTGCCAAGCTCGAAATAAAACTCGATTTTTACATGTTATAACATAAGCTCACCGAGTTTGTGCCAACCTTTCATCTTGATCTAAATGTAGCAGCGCGATCGCCCACCAACTTGCTTATGTAATCGATGAAATAACCCGGAGTTCAACAAATTAATTAAGGTAAAGTGAAGAAGCAATTGCAACCCGCACTGTAAATACTTGTACCAATGTTTGTTCTACACTTGTTTGTTAAATCATTTTCACAGAAATTTTTGCTCCGGCATAATTCCTGGCACTTTCTTCAAATGTTCTGCTTTGATGCATTTGAGGTTTGAAAGCAAATTTTTTCTGTTTTAGCGCACCTAGCGTGCATCAATGGATAAATAAATGAATATAGTGTAAGTACAAGCGGAGCTCACGCAGAAGGTTCTCCTCTGCTGAAATCTTCAAGAACTTCTGTTTCACTGTGTTCCTCGCACGGCCTCTATTACCAGCGTTGTCCTGAGGTCCTCGGCGGTGTCATTCAGCAAAATTGGGTGCGAGAAAGTGTGGGACCGAAGGCGAGAACATGAGTGAAATAGATTTATCTGCTTGCGCGATGCTTTCAGTTAAAAATATGTCAACACATCGGCAAACAACAGCTCTCCATTCCTGCTCGCGCAAATTCGAGCTCAAATTTGAGTTCAGAAGCGTTCTCCGGTCTCAGATCACCGGGCAACAACGGCGTTCTGTCGAGCGAGCTACTATGAATGTTGGGCGAGGTGCTGGTTGCGAACTAGGCAAACAACTGTGCCACCTGTGGCCATATTCATGAAACGACGGGTGCTTCCCGGGAGGTGCAAAGTCGGCTCGCCGTATACATCGGCTGGTTCTGAAAAAACCATTCCGTGAGTCTCCCGTAGTTTCCGTTAATACGGCTTGAATGGGCGAAGGAGTCAGATTTGCGCGGTAGCTGCATTTTCATACATTGCGCCTAAACAAGAGCCAGCATACACGCTCGTAAATAGCGCCCGATGAGCTACCGGGAACTAAGAAATGGTATGACCAGTAGAACAGAATCGCCAACGCATTCAGAAAGCTTCAAAGGACTTACAACGCCGCTTTGATCGAGTAGGAAGTCAATCCATGTCCTGCGCATCCATCCACCCCTGCCGTTTGAGACTTCAACAGAGTGAGGCGCTGGGCCATTACGACCGTCATCGATGTATGCGGTTTTCATGTATTACACTTGCTGTACCACCCGCAAACGTCCCTGGTGGTGGGAATGGCCCCAGAACACCTGGGGCCGGATTCATGAACGCGTGTGGTTGGGTTAGGAGTAAAGGCGTCGGCACCTTTGATGATTACCCGCCTTTACAGCTACCCTAACCACACAATTTGATGAATCCGGCCCGTGTTTTGGAGGACGCAAATACAGAGGCGGGCAGATAAGGAGCGGGGCAAACTTCTTAATCATGTCACGTCATTGTGGGTTGTTTTTGACGTTTCAAAAAGCGTGGGCGATGTGTTCTGGGCCATACCATTCTATTTCCGTAGTTATCTCAATAACGTTTACAAGCGTCTACGCTGCCTTTAAAGGCAATGTCCATTGAAACAGTCTCCGGCCTTTAAACTTAAAGGCAGTGGTCGCGATCAAATATGCTTGTCGTCTTTTTCTCTCCAAATCCTTTCCTGGGTCTCGAGTAGTAGGACCTATAAGAAAAAATCGCGAAAAAACCACTGTTTTGGGCCGAATTTGAAACCTGAACTTTCTTGCCTTTTGATGGTGGACGAGCCCTCTCCACATCATCGGCATCGATGACCTCTTATATCAAGAACAATCAGCTAGCTTGAAATTGAATGTCAATCAATGAACCTTCGAATTTATGTAATACATCATCTAGTCAAAAGCATTGAAGCTGAAGTGATGCTTTCATTATTCAACTGTTTTTTATTCGTTAAATTTGCATTTATTTCGTCACTCTGAATGTCGATGATTTCTGACTGCTCGGCATGAGACTGCGATCTTTTGTTTCGTCAGTCGCTGTGCACGTGTGCACGAACTAGCTTCTTTGGGCACTAGAAACTCTATTTGTAGACCGTTTTTCACCGCGCTACCCTTCATAGTTTTTCAGCTGTTTCTTTGATCTAAGCTGATTTTTGTAGTTTTTTTCGATAACGTTTTCATCGTGACCACTGCCTTTAAAAACAGAAAGGCCCGGGGCTCATTGTGCACCAATAATGATGGAAAACGGCTAAGAAACGGCATCGAAAGAGCCCCGCCACGGCCCTAAATTTGAGTGTTGCGCTTACGCCACAATCACTCCTTCAACGGCTACCGATAAAAGTCGTGAACTTGAAAACCCAACTTCAAGAAGACAACCGATTATCAAATGGAATGAGATTTTCTTGAACGGAATGGACTAAGTAACGACCTGAATGCCTATGATGTTTCCCTAATGTCGGTTTCTTCAGCTGTCCACTTATAAATCAGTACCCGTTGAAAGGGGTGGGCGCGGCTTGAGAAAAAGAACACTCAAGTTTAGGGCCGTATAAAGCTCACCTTCTTGTGCTCGTTCATAACTTTACGTTTTCTCCAACCTTATGTTGGGTGAGAGATTGGATTCGGGCCTCTCGATTTCTCGTAAAAACTCGAAGTGTCTGATTTTATCGTGGACACTGCCTTTCATATAACTCTGGAGTAGGTCTACAGGTTACAGGATTTTTTGAAGTGGAAAAGAACGCATTCGACAGGAAGCAAATCCCGTAAACAAACGGTGGTGTATCACACATGACCCAAAACCCACCGCTCAAAAGTTTCAAAAATGTGCAAGGGCGGATGGCGGAAAAACTTCCCGATGCAACTTTATGATCAAGAGCACAATGGTTCCGGACTCGAGTGGGGTGGAGTTGGTGGAAGATCTGGAGAGCAGTACAGCTTTTATAAAATTTACTGACATCCAGTGGTAAGTCAAACCCAATCATACTGTCTTGCATTTATAGGGTTTTCGCGACTTTCTGGACGCGTTGTTCAGAAACTCGACAACGGCTTCTATCGCAAATGTTGCTCGCAAATATCACCACTACGGGAACATATCGCACACGACTACATATATCTTCTGGAAAAATTTCAAAATGCACACAATTCGAGAAACGAGGCAACACACATAATGCCGTTATTACCCCAGGGAAGCAGTTTTTCACGAGTAATTCTCTCCAGAGTTTCACAATGGCATGTCAAAGTGCAGAGTTTATTTCTTTGCCTCAGCAAAAGGAAACAACTGGAATCGAATCATTCTCAGTGCACAGGTATTATAATGCTAACGCCTGCATCTATATTCATGACTTAAAAGCTTTCAGGCATGTTCTCACAACGCGGCTTGCGAAAGACATAGATCTTGCCGAATAAACAGAGACGTAAGTGTTGTGTTTGCAGTGATTAGCCATAACTAGAATTGAAATAGATTCCACCTTCATTCAGGCCATGGAAGAAACTTCCACCCTCGATCATGTGTAAGTCACAGATTTATTAAAAGAGATTTATAAAAAAATTGTCATATTTTATTAACGTTGTTCAAAGGCAGTCTTCTCGCGACAAAAAACCGTATTGTAGTTTTGATGTGTTTAGGTAGGTAAACTTACATTAATCTCAGACAATAGCAGGCCCTGGGCGCAACCGGCCTCCGCCTCCCGCCCACTGCAACCGAAACGCAGAGCAGTTGATATTCGAATCTGCGGTGCGTTCCGGTTGTGATTGCAACGTGCAGTGCGTTCAGAGTTTCTCTCCAGGCCACAAGCGTTGATTGACGCGCGCATTTCGAAATAGGATGAATCAATTGAAACAAGTAAGAGCATCTGGGCTTCCTGCGATTTTTGAGCGGGATTCTAACTTTGTTTTCTCGTGTGGGGCTTGTAATTGATTTCCTCTGCTTCATTTGTGCTCAATATTCGACCATCCTAGAATTCACTATATTCTTCGTATTTGTGCAATATTAAGTCTGTATAAAAAAAAATGAAACGTTGAACATGACTTTCCGACGCTCTTTGCAAATATTCACGTGAAGGGAATATTTTCGGATTGATTCAACAGTTTGGAAAAATTAGAGAAAAACGAATCGCTCGGATATTTATATTTAAATCATCCCACTCCGAAAATTAAAAAAGTCCGAAATCGAAAAAGCAATTGATTCGGGAGGGTTGATTGGATTTAATACGTATTTTGAGTATACTGAAAGACGATATTCAGCTTATCACCTCTTTCCAAGTGAAATTTTATTGCCATTCATGGCGTGCATTCAAGTGCTCCCGGTACGCTGCATCTCCTTCTCCCCACACTTTCTCGTTGACTCTATCTCGCTCCGCATTATCTCATTATTACCGGTACATGATTTGCACGTGGTTGCCTTGAAGATGTTCAAAAACAAATATGTGTCATGCTTACATTTAATGTTTGGAATAAATATGTGTCATGCATACTTTTTCGTTGTTATCTTTGAATCCTTCAACGAGAGATCATTAGGGAGGACTGAGAAAGGGCGGATGCTATGAATACTAATAATTTCAGGAATTCCTGGAGAATACCTCTCCAATAATTTAAGGGAAATATACCTAATAGTTAAGGAGAAAATCAGATGAAATCAGAAGATTAATGGGTGAAGTTGTAGAGGAAATTGTGACGGAATCAAAATTCTAAGCAGGGTAAGTGTACCAAGCTTAAAGGTATTTCATAATCAAAGCACTAGCTTAGAAAAGGGGCAAGTAATTAAGGGTCACATAAATCCAAGGAAATTCAGTAGAGTGGGGTAATTCGGTGAATGTGTGGAAATCGTTGGATTCTTTCTTGAAAAATCGATTAGCTAAAATGGGTGCGATAACCGATCAGCGGAGCGTCTGAACCACTTCGAGTGTATCGATTTTTTTGCAACTGTGTTGGCTTTTTTTTTTAGATCAGCGTTTTTTCTATAGTAAGCGCCCGGGGCGCAACCATCTACGCTGTATGGTATGTGCAGTGACGTCATCAGTCGACAGTTGCGCTCAGGGCGCTGCGTGAATCAATCTCATCGATAGCACCCAGGCGGAGCGCAACGCATGCGGCCTGGATCGCAACATATGTGGCCCGGAAATTGCCGAATTCGTCACTCTGGGCGCAACATGGACGCGGCTCCGGGGTGCATCTTCTGCGGGGTGGGCTCAGGGCCTGCTCTTGCCTGCAGAAGAAAAGAGGTTAAGCAGGGATAAGTCCCCAGAGAACGTTCTGAAAGCAAAGCTGTTTGAGAGAGAAACCTCTGAGAAAATAATAGTTATGCTCGCCTGCGTGTTTCGGGAGACTGCGGGCAGGGCATCAGACACCTGACGTTGAGCAAATGGTTTCGCACTTCAAAAATCTTAGATAAGTGGCTTTGCTTTCTGTTGTTTCCTGTACTCAAAATTCTTTAGAAAGAAGAGGGCCAATATAAATGCTGGACTGTTTGAACCTTTCGCGTAAAAAGAATATTCAAAAAATTCGTTGCCTGTTCACTAGTGTAAAACGAACGTAGTACAATCATGTTATAGGACGTGGGAGGGTAGCGAATTGGTTGAGCTGGCCCAAGAGTTTTTCACGCATTTTCCGACCGTTTTTCGTCGCACTCCCATTGTTGAAATCTCTTCTAAGATGGACCCAAAGCTTACATTTCAGCCATAAAAACGGGACACTTTTATTGTGAACGCTGCCTTTAATGAGGTGGGAGTGGAATAGATCATCAGAGCCTTCCGCTGTAAACTTGTGATGCTTTAAAACTTTTGCTTCCAAGCTGTAAACATGTGAAAATTCCGAAGATTGTTATCCACATTCTTCAATCAGAAAGCAGCTACAGCGATTTTCTTTGAAATTCAGGAGAAAATTTATGCAACTTTGCCGTCCAGGTAATGCACAACCTACAGTATGCTTTGTGTGGGAAATACGCAACCACATGGCAATCGCTGTTTCGAGTGTAGGGATGTCTGAGACTCACGCCAAGCTATGTAGTTTGCGAAGTTCGACAACAAAAACTTACGTATCCATACTGCACGCACATGGCAAATGCGTCATATTTAGGTCTGGAGAAGGCGCAGCTCTTTGCCAACTCTGAGTTACTTGAAATAAAAATCGTACGGGCGTAAAGCTTGAATGGCAGTTTTCGAGAAAATCTTCCAGAAGTTTTTCTCAAGGAACTTTAAGGGTTTCAGGTGATCTTTCGATTAGAGTGCTCCCTCCGTTAGTAGACGTGCAGCGCAAAAGACCATTGTGAAGGAAAATACGTTTTCCTTTCACGTACGCTACCCTCAAAGGACCCAACGTCTTCAATTAATAATGCCCAGCATTCAACTTTGTAATAGGAGGTTTGTTTGCCACTGTGTAGGGCCCGGGTAAAAAGATCTGCGGGCTAACGAATTTTCAAGTACATGACTTTATCCACGCAGATGAATCTAGCTGCACTTCCTAGCCGACCATGGATGAATCTGGAGAGAAGCTTAATCGGCTTCTGAATAGATTTTTCGAGCAACGAGTGCAATAAGAGCGGCTCCCGGTGATTTGCTGATACAGGAGAGCTTGGTAGTGTGTTGCAAGGATAAGCGGCATGAGAAACATGAAAAATCGGAAAATCAGTCTCCGGTTTTCCGGAACATAACAATGGTGATTTCACTACATCGGTGATTAGAAAAAAAGTGCTCGAAACTTACAGGAGCTTGTTTCAGAATGGGCCATCCTTGGTGATACAATACTGAACTATGGAGTATGTATTTCGGATTTCAAAAATATATTCGGAATGGACATGTCTGCGACCAGAGGGTTAAGTGAAACAGAACCTCAAAATTCTAGGATGACATCATTGGAGATAAGGTGAACTTTTATAAGAGAGATTTCTGATTGTAAAATGACTTCACTACTCCTATATTTTCTCTTCCAATTAACACTCTAAATATTCTATTGAGCTCTTTTCGGAGATGTTTGATTAATCGACCAGAAATCACATGCATCCTCCCACGAGACAAGCAGCAAATATCCCACTCAGCTTTAGCCAATGTCCTAATTTAAAGTATATAAAGCTGGGTCAGAAGATTTGCTGGAAATTCATGAAGTGTCGGAGAGAGGTGGAAAGCAAGAAAAAGAAGAGGAAGTGACAGAAATAGGGTCAAGCTGCACTGATGTTGAACGGACTTATTCCAAACGTTGGCAAGATACTCACCGGAATGAGGTAGTGCCTTCAGGGATTGTCTTCAATCAATTACTTGAGCAGTGCATGCATGAATCACTAGTTTAGAGGTAAATTTACTCGCTGCCGACCGCGTGCGTTTGCGTGCATGTGCTGCATCTGCTCCTCCACACTTTCTCGCAGTCTCTCACCTTGCTCAGCCTTTTTCTTCGCTCGGAAACAAACTGATTTTGCTTCGTCAAGAAATAGAGGGTAGGTATGTTTGAGAATCAAATTACCACTACCATGTGGGGGTAAGTATACAAAGACAAATTGCCCAATCAGCCCTTGAACTAGCCTGGAGCCTGGGTCGGAACTTTTGATGCAAGCGTTGTCGATCAAGTTTAACTCCATCTCCAGCACACGGCAAACTCTAAAATGGAAACTAATAATTTCTCGGTTTTTTATAGGTATTTTTCTGGGATTTTGTATGTTGTATAACATACTAGACCTTTTTCATTCGACGAAGAACTCGAGATGAAAGTAATATAGTGGATACCATGTTCTCAATCGGGACAGACAAACATCTTTTAGAATTATGTCATATCTATTTTATCAGGATTATTAGTGAAACAACGGCAGAAGACGCATTTACTATCCACGATATGAAGGTGTCAGTCTTTCTCCTGTTTCCCAAATTTTGTCTGAGACAGAGAACTGCTTTCTTTAAACTCATTGTGAACTGCCCTGGAAACCATTGAATTGCCTAACGCATCAGAATTGAAGCATAATAAATAAGACAGAACTCAACTGATCCATGATGTGAATTTGTCACTTTCTTGATGTAATTAAAGACCAACGAGAAAACTCCTGCCTTCAATTGTTTTCATACAAAGACTCAATAGGCGGTTTACATTACACACCATGTAGCTCCCGGAAGAAGAATATGTAGAGAGCGGCTGGAAGTGTTCCTGAGCTAGATGTTTTATAGCCAAATTTTACTTCAAATAAATGACTACCGTTCTCGAAAATCACATGAGCCAGGCCTTCGTTTGCCTTGCCCCGCTTTTCCAACAGGAAAGGTGACTGCAGCTATGTGGATAACGAAGCTTCAGTAGAAGCGTTCAATTCCCTGTTGTAAAGGAAACACAAAAGAGAAGCTAGAATCGATTTCACAAACGATTTACACTCCTGTCGTCTGTCAAAGGCTCCTCTGGTAACAAGGGAACCACAATGATAAGTCATAGTGACCATCTCCAAATGAAATGTACTTTTCTAGAACCTATTTTGAACAGAAAAGTCCGGAATGATGCCTTCGTCGCAGCTGCCTAGGCCCACTCCGAAAAAAAAATTATAGGCATTTTTTCTCTGATAGGTCGTACCTACCGTGTACCCTCCAAAATCGCATTATTTTTACGAAAATCCGGAAACGGACCTCATAATCGTGTTCAGCGCCCAAAACTACCCCCTACTCAAGCCAAGCTTTGGGGTAAAGGAACATTTTCCAAACTTTACGCAGGCTAACGGCGTATTGGACTCGTAAGTGTACGGATTTTCCGGTTGGGCGTTTGTTTATACCAATTATAGGGCTTTCGTAAGACGTTTTAGAAAAGAAATATTCCAGATTTGACTAAAAAATTCTGCTTTGGAATGGTTATTTGGGGTGCTGATCAAGAAATCTGAGAGTTCATTTATCGATTTTCCGGAAGTTTTCGACCGTATTCGTTCACAGATTTCCATCGGGGGAGAATTTGATAGCAAATCGCGACTTTTGACGATTTCGGAGTGCTACTGTAAATTAGGCTCATAACTTATTTTCTTTTAGGTTATTTTGGAGTGCTGAACACGGAATCCTGATGTCGGTTTATTTTGATTTTTTTACAGCTTACGGTAGATTACGGTGGGTATACGGTAGTTTGGTCAAATTCTCAAAGCATTTATTTCAAAAGTTTCTCATGCAGGGGTTAATTGGGATGCTGAATACGAACTCGATGTTCATTTGTCGATTATCGGAATATTAAAGGAGCAGCGTTCACGATGATCATCCTCGTTGACTTTCCACAGCGAAATGATAGGCGAGAAGGATCCTGAGGAAATCCCCAGTGTCAGAAAGAACGGTAGAAAAACGAAGAAGCCAGGAGCGGCAAAATAACGGCTGCAAACAAGCGTTTTGAAAGTGCCCCAGACACGCCCCGTGCCCTGTAGATCCGGCCCCTTGAAAGGTGAAACAAATGAAGACTCAGATTATAGGAATGACTGCCAAGTGAAGGAAGTGCTGATAAAGTGAGCTGTTTGCTTCATTGCACTAATATAATGCAGAATATCATCGTTCACCAGCGGTCAATTCCTCCACGCTCAAAAATCAACGTAAAACAAGTAAGAGCCTATTTTGGCTCGAAAAACGCGGCTTTTGTGTCCATTGCTTAAGCATGCCCCTTGCTATATGGGGCATCAGACCTTCCGTAAACCGTGTGTGGAGATATCGGAAGTAAAATTTATCGTGAACACTGCGCTGTTAAGGTAGGGATTCGCCTCCCTGAATGGTATGTTACCTACCACAAACCCATAGTAACATACACCTTAAAATTTGGGGGCAGAGCAAACCCCATATTCTGTGTTCAGCACCCCCAGATTACTCCTACTGATACATATTTTTTAGGAAAATCAGCATGAAAATTTGAAAACTTCCTAAAAATTCTAGTGGAGGGTAGGTGTACCTCACCTTGTCGCGCAGAAGCTTTAAAAACGCTCATAACTTTTTTCAGAGTGGGTCTAGGCAGCTGTCAGTGATGGGCAGTTATTCAGAACTTTTCGTCCGGAAAGTGGTTCTAGAAAAGTACACTTACATTTGGAATGGTCACTATGACTTATTTTGGTTCCTTTGTCGGGCAGAAAAGTGGGAAATCCTGCGTGCATGAGGTCTCCTCAGCACCTACTCGCACAATTCTGAGTTCTATTTCGCCCACATCAGAAGCGTCCGTCGCCCAATGTGAAAGCGTTATCCAGTAGCGATTGCGCTTTTTGGTTAGCACCTGCTTAGCGTCTGGTTGCGCTTGGCAGTAGCTACGACCTGAACCTTGCATCGCTATCCGTTCGCTCCCTCGACTTGAGGTCTCTACTCCTTTTTTGCGATATACGACCCTAAATCAATGGGATATGGCGGTGGCTAAGGCCCCATCAGGGCTGGTCGGGATCGACAGAGACTGATCGGACACCCAGCTCGATATGAACCGAGACAGTGACAGACGGGCGCGGAAATTCTACCCGACTACACCGCTCGGCTTCCACGTCCGCAATCCACCCAGTCTGAGATACTGGCGTTCCACGTGCGCACACGGACAGGCAGGGCAAAATGCAGCGGCAATCCGTTTCTTCCGCCCTGTATCGAGCCGCTCACGGACGAATTCCGTTCTTTGATTTCAAATCATGAAACGATGAACCTCAATGTGTCGATTTTGGTACGTGCGAGCCACTGCCTATTTAGGCGAGACTGATGATTAAGACTCTTGCCGGAGAACAATGGCCGATGAACCCGGTATTGAGGTCGCGGGAATAACAATTCCTGCGCTTCTACTGTTCGTAGATTTTGTGTGTAGAATTTGGAGTGCTCTATCGAAGTTTCTGGATACAGCGTTCAGAAACACAATTCTTCCTCTCTATCTAATGCTTCTTGTGGCTTACCATAAAACTTGACCACTTCTGGCATTTTTACCTTTAAGATTGATGAGGGAGTCGAAGTAGTGAATATGGCGCTTAACTATGTTTATATCCTCTTCCAGAGCATCAATTGTCTGATTTGATCATTGGCGAACCCTCCTGAGGACTAGATAATGGCATCGAAATATATGGTTAGGTCCGCGGCTTGTTTCCTCAGGAAAAGATTTAAATCTCATCGTGCAGCGGCTGGCTTAGAAATTATCATCCAGCCGCCGGTGAGATTTGAAAACGGCCGCCCCGTCGGTAAAGTCAAGATTCAAATGTTTTTTCTAGAGAAAACAAGCCACGGACGGGCCTGAAACTGAATAGTCCGGAAAACCTTAGGTAGGGGTGGACTGATTTACCTTTTGCAAACTTTACGCAACTTTGAAGTTTTGCTTCTAAAGTGCGGAAACTTTGGGTATCAAACTTCATAGGTAGGTACTGTCATAAGTTCTCTACCCAAGGATACACGCATTTTTTCGTAACATTATCTGGCATTTTTAAAGAAGAAATAGATCAAAAATTGAGTTCTGGAAAAAATGACCGGGAAATCGCAGAAGATTTTATAGTTGGAACACTGAACGTCGAATAATACTCAACGGTGACGTTTGAGTGCACAGAAGAAAAAACTGCAAATGTCGTATCTTAAGAAAAATGCAAATTTCACATTATGCAAGAATTTCCGCCAAGCCCTGTCTTGATGTTGACATGTATGTAGTCCTGTAGGGGTCAAATGATTCATCAACTCAAAATGGAATTTATGCTTCAAAATAGAAAGAAGAAGTGATGTTTTGATAGAATCACAACTTGGATCCCACATTTAGTTTAAATGTAGTATGCGGAAGTGACTAAGTTTTAGAAGGCAGTGTTCACGATAAAAATCGTTGTTCCTGTTTCCGAAAAATCTTCAAGACGGTCAGGTCCTGGAAGCTGATACCAACGATGTCTCCGGAATCGTTCAAGACCTTCCAGAAACGGGAGTTATGGCCCTCCAAAATTAGGAACATATGAAGCATGGTGGATTTGGCTTGTCCGATGTTTATTTGCGAGCTGCCCAAGAGTATAAGCAGAGAAGTTGAGAATGAAAGTAAGATCAGGGCTATTGATCGGAAACCGTCGCTCATTTTCACGACCACGAGTTTTCATTTGTTCAGGTCGGAGGGCGGGCATTGCGCTATGGGGGTTTGCCTTGCGCGCAAAGTGACAATTTCAGCCGCTCTCTTGGGGCTCTTTCTGACTCTTTTTCAAGCCGTTTTTTTCGACTTTTAACGTTAAGCAGTGTGCCTCTGCATTACCCGGGTTCCTAGTGGACACTGGAACACATTTTTATCGTAAACCCTGCCTTTAAGGTAAGCCACAGGAGGAGCTTAGATAGAGAAAGATCGTGCTTCCGAACGCTATATTGCACCTCGATGGAGCGCTCACAAAGTTACGAAGAACTATTTAGAGCAACAAAAACACGGCAACCTATTCCTCCGCTCTATCAATTCTTACTGGTAACGTTTGACATCTCTTCACACCTGAAGCTGCTACCCTTATTCGCGCAGGTGCAAACCACTTAGCTTGCCCACAATAGACAGTACATACCTCCCTCAAAAAAAATCCCGTTCTTCATGCGATGGTTTAAGGCGGAAAAACGCTCTCGAAAAAGCTAAGAACTCGAATTTGAGCGAGTATAGGGCATCGAATCACCGTCCTCATGAAAACAATGCGGTCCGAAGAACGGTAGATTAAGCAACAACAGATCCCTTAAACGTCCGGATGACGTGACAAAAGATTCCAGAGAAAAACTAGGTAAAGAGGTTGTGTCTTTATGGCATATCAAGCTGATTTCCATATCAAGTGTGACTTCCATTACGTTGGTTCACGGCGTTTCTCAGTAGTTACCAAAAATGACACGCGTTCTGTTTGACCGAGCGCATTTGGCATGCCCCATTTTACCCTATCATGCCTTAAAGCTCGAGCACTCGTCAAGTTGTTAGGCTCCCGGCAGTAACTCTAGGTCAAACTCAATACCGACACCAACTATTCAGCAGTTATCTAGAGTTTACGTAATTAATTTAGTGCGGTGAATGGACGGGGCCGCGACGGTAGATCGCCGCTCGCGATCGGAACCCCGTTGGCCGATGATGCCACCAACACAGCACGACCAGCTGCCTCCTGTCCATGCGATCAGACCGTAAATATAATACGTAAACCATATAAGAAGAGTGGGATTTTTGTTGTATGGTCTAAGCTACTCAATTAGGAAGTAGCGAGGCTGCTTGACGTGGAAAAATAGCCCGCAGGAAGACATACAAAGCGGGATGATAGCTGATTTCCGCGTCATCTGGCCAGCTGATCTTCGGCTTCCCAATTGAGCTCTGAAACAGACAACACATCCTATGAGAATTTGAAACACATTGTGATCGAATTAAACACCTCAAGTGTTGAAGCACATGCTCTCATTCGAAGCTGACAATACAGCCACAAAAAGTGCTTATGGAGAATCTCCTGGCCGTATTGTTTTAAAGGCAGTGGTCACGATGAAAAACGTTATCGAAAAGACTACAAAAAATCAGCTCAGATCAAAAACAGCTCAAAAACTGTGAAGGTAGCGCGGTGAAAAACGAGCTAGAATTAGGGAGTTATTAAGACCCTAAACTTTCCAGTTCGGTGCACACGTGCACACGAAAGATCACAGTCTTATGCCAAGCAGTCGAAAATCATCGACACTCAGAGGAAGAAATAAATGCAAATTTACCTAATAAAAACAGTTGAACAATAGAAAGCAAGCACTTCAGTCGTAATGTTTTTGACTTCAGATGTGTACACATACAAATCCGGAGGTTCATTGATTGAATTTCAATTTCAAGCCAGCTGATGTTCTTGATATTAGAGATCATCGATGCCGATGATGTGGCAAGTGGGCTCTGTCCAAATCCCACAATCAGAAGACAAGAGGAAGTTCAGGCTTCCAAACTGGTGGCCTAAGAACAGCGTTTTTTTTTCAGCAAACAGATTTTTCTTATAGGTTCTACTGCTCTATACCTAGAAAAGAGGTTCAGAGAGGAAAAAGACAGACGGTCATATTTGAGCGCGGGCCACTGCCTTTTAAAGGCAGTGGTCCAGATGAAAAAAAGCTGTGGAAAAAAGCCTCCAGAAATCAGCGTGATCCGCAAAGGGCTACAACGACCACGAAGGTTACGCGGTAAGAAATGGGCTACAGGCAGAGTTATTGAGATCCTGAGTTGCCAATTCGTGCACATGCACAGCTCCGCCCAAAGAGATGCGGCAGTCTTATATATGTGTGTAACGCCGAAATTCATCAGACAATCGCATTGCAAGAAATAAACGCAAACTTAGTGCTATTAAAAACAGTTGAACAACGTAACCGGAGCACTTACTCCATTCAATGTTTTAAATCTAAATGAGGACATAGTTATGCAGGCCAGTCCGAAGGCAATTGGTCATTGATTGAATTCCCAATTTCAAGCCAGCTGATGTGCTTGATATTAGAGATCATTGATGCATCGATTCAGGCTCAAAATTACCTGACCCAAAAAAAAAAAAAACGGGATTTCTTCGCAAGTTTTTCTTACAGGTCACTATTACTCAGGGATCCAGAAAAGGGCTTAAAGACAGCATAAAACGATCCACAATGCCGCTATAAGAGTTAGAAAAATGGCTCCGCCCTCTGTATTTTCCACGTCCCCTGTATTTAACCTTTTCCTGCAAACTCAAAGTTGCTGGGTCATATTCACCGTCGGTACTGTTGGTAGGTTGCCCAACAAGTAAAACCACGCACGTCATTGACGGCGAAGATGGACTCCAGCAACCCACTGCTTGGAGCAAAAGAACAAATACAGGTGGCGTGAAAAAATACAGGGGCGGGGCTAACTTTCAAACTCATGTAGCGGCGCGTTGTGAGTCATTTTTGACACTTCCAAATTGCGTAGGCATTATGTTGTAAGCCATACGGTTCGGATTCACGCGTAGTTGATCTCAACCAAGTTTACGGAGCGTGTAGTGCTGCCTTTAAAGGAAAAGAAGGCACAGCGCATTTTATCGCGACCATTGCCTTTAGGCGCTGCGCGAACAACCGTCAGTGTCTGTCAAGTAGGAGAGCCGCGCTCAAATACATCGGGCGAGAAATCATTCGATCAAATAGCCATCCTCCCTTCGTTTTCCCTGCGCGCAGTTTTTTCCGCCAAGAAGCATCGCGGGGGATTATTCCCCTTGTTCAGCGATTTATGCACTGTCTTTCTCGGAGCCAAATTCAGGTACGCGATTGCGGACTACGGCTGTTGTATCATTTCACACGATGATAATCGTGCTGGGAGAAAAGTGAGTTGTTCTAGGACCAAATGGTCCCAGCACGACTATCATCCCATTGCGTGATGCAAAAGCCGTTGTCCGCAAATGCGGACCGGTATTTGGCTCTGAGAGCGGAAAGTGAATTTTACAATTCTATTACAGCATTCAGTTGATGATAACAAGCAAAGAAAAAAAGTCTACTTTAAAGGCAGTGTTCACGATAAGAATCGTTTAACTCTGCTTTTCCACCTATCTTGATGACGGTCCCCATACTGATTCCGCTGATGTTTTTGGAATCCATTACAAGACCTTCTAGGGACGGAGTTATGGTCTCTCGAAAATTGAGCTGAAGGGAAGCATGGTGGGCGAGTTGTCTCGGGAGGCTTGTAACTTCGTATTTCGTGCAGCCGATGCATGCGGGCTGACCTGAGTAAAGAGAGAGAGTTGAGAATGAAGGGAGGAACGGGGCTATTGATCCGGAAACCATCGCTCATCTCACAATCTCGAGCATTCATTTGTTCACGTCGGTGGGCGTGGAAAGTGCATCTGGGTGTCAGCGAGCTGACGGGCGTCCCAAATTTGGGGCCGTAGGGACCGTTCCGAGCTCATTTTTCTTAAATTTTTCAACGTTAGGGTTGCACTAGGCCCTGCAGCTGCCGATCTCCACCAAAAATCAGACATGGTTTCTATCGTGGACACTGCCTTCAAATGGTGAGACCACCAGATTGAGCCATTCTTGGGTAACGCCTAGGGTTGAACTATGGATGTTTCATCTTGGAACACTATTTCTTGCCGATGCGAATGCATTGCGTCTATCGCTGGATCCTGTCTGCTAGTTTTCTATGAATTTTTATTATTTCCAGTCCGTAAGACACCATAAAACATCGGATGTCAACAACAGATTGCAATGAATTCGTAGGGAGCTACTGAACTTCTCTGGGCCGAATTCGGTCCGCAATAGCGTCTCGACACGCTTTGCGGCCGCGCGCTTTCGAGTCGGAAGAGTTTCCAGCGCCGCAGCCGCCGATCTGTTGACTCTAGGTGGGTTTTGAAAACTAAAAACTGAAGAAAACTATATAAAAAAGCCACATCAAGTCGGCTTTAGCGCTGGAAATTCGACTGACTCGAGCGAGTGCGGCCGCAAAGCGCGTCGAGACGCAATTGCGGACCGGACTTTGGCCCAGAGAAGCACAGTACGATAAGCTAAGTTCAAAAAAGAGAGGTAACAGGTATCTCGCAAACCTAACTGTCCTATAAAGATTGCAAAGGAAAAAAGGTGCATTTCAAACTCTAAAAATTCGGACGATAGGGAAACAACTTTTGCCAGATTATCCAAACTGGTAGCTACTAAAGCCGCAATATTGATAAGACACTGCACTGAAAGATGAAAAGACAAGCAAAAGATTAATATGGCACTTGTAATTGTGCCACTGAATAATACCTCGAGGATTGAAAAATGAGGACTTCAAGGATGGTCATCTATCACTATGTAACACATTTCAAATGGATACAGAGTAAAAAAAAACGACGTTGAAATGTTTTCAGATTTTTTAGGTCCCATTTTACCAAATGCTTGCTTCGGAAGCTTTCGCTATTTCCATTTACTGCAGCGTCCTTTGCAAAAGGTGACGATGAGTTAGGGTGTGTGCGGAAGCGAGAAGTTGCAATTCAGTTGTTGTCGGTAGCTAACAATGCACTTACACGTCGACAAGGAACTCTGTCGAGACCGAAAAAGCATCCACGATTAAAAAGTTGGAGCCGCAGCTCAAAAACTCAATCTGATCTCTGCGTGCGCCACAAAATGTTTCTGCTATTGCTGTACAAAGAAGAACAAAGCAGCTAATTGTGAAACTGATAATATTAAATCCACAATATCACTGCAAGCCCATTCAAAACATTGTGTAATACAACAGTTTTTGAAAATCGCTAGCACTGCGCTTGTGCTTAAAATCCTTATACCCCGCCCACTTTCAAAATTGACCCCTGCGGTAATATTCACGAAGTTTAGCTAAACTGATAATGTACCTATGATTGAGAAGCATTGAAATTGCTACAAGACACTTCAAATTTAGCATTTGCCCCGGAACATCCTTCTGAAGCCTGGAAGATCCCTGCGGGTGAGAATTTGGTCTTTCCAGTGACTTGTTTCTAACCATATGAGGGATGCAATCTTCTTGCTATGCACAAGCTATTTTTCAGCAGTTCAAAAAGTTGGGAAAAATTTACAAAACGGAATTCATGAAGTTCGTATTTCGAAAAAGATTATGCGAAAAAATTCTATTAGCATTGTTGGCCATCTGAGGAGCACAAGCACTATCAACTTGATGTTTTCGAATATTTTATGCATTTTGAGCATGGCATATGATCGTAATACGCCACTGAGATGGATACAAAACTTAGGGGTCAGGACTCAATTCCACATAGCAACGCTTCTCGGGCGACTGTGTTACCATTGCAATAGCGATACCCCTCTGCAGCCAGTCGGCACAACTGTGCGAGCACAACATCTTGGTGGGATGCAGTAAAGTCCAAGTTGGAGGAGGACGGCAGTCTCGACAGAAACGGTCTCGGCGCCATGTACGGCCATGCGAATAGTTAGCAATCAAGAGGAACCAACACGGAATATGGCAACGTGAATCTGATGCTCCAATGCCACTATGACGCTCATTGGCTGCATGGAGTCCGGTTTTACCGCAGCTGGTCGCTGCGTCAGAGCGAGGGACAACTGCTCCGTTTTCCTTACGCATAATTGAAGAACGGTACGATACGTAGCGAATGACACGTTTCCTCTTGTGCATATTGATCCGTTCACATGACGAGATCAGTGTTTCGGAGTCGAAGCGTGTTATTGATGAACACTATCCATTAATTTCACCGATTGATTAAATCGCCACGATCATCCATGGGGCTATTCACTATGAACAAAATTGCTGCCGCTGTCAGATCGCTGCAACAGTGGGTGCCCAATCGCTGCGACGGAAAACAGAAGCGATGCTGTGAAAACAAGGCTTGCGGTAAATGCTAGCCGAACGGAACAAGTCAAAAAGGTGATATGATGATTTTTTGAAGATACAGCCCTCTCTGTTTTCAAACTTATACTTCATTGGTTCACCAAATATTACGACCCAATAGGGGTTGGATTTTCCGAAAATTTTGACGAACGACGTATGGAGCTGCAACGATTTCTGAAAACATCGACGAAAACCTGACGATTGACGAAATGAGGTGTTATTTTTTGTTCTAATACCTCACATCAATGAACACCTCAACATTGAAATAAATGCATGAAGATTTTTATTCTCCTAGATTTTTGCCGTCGAAAATCACGTCATCAATTTTAGCTTTACAGAACATCGTTCCGTTGAGACGATGTCGCCAGAATGTTCAAATATTCCTTCGTGCTTGTATTTACTAATTAGTTTGCACATTAATTCGGGAACCCTCAGCTGCTATGCAGTTCTTCCTGTCAAACTCCTTCTATCGCTTTCCGGGAGCTGTTTCAGGCAGAAGTTTTGAATAGCCCGGGCAGTCTAGTGACAGTGTCAGAAGAGAGCGAAAGCAATTCAATTAGCGAAATTCAATAGAAATTATCTTAGAAATGTATTAGCCTTGCCAAGGCTCAGAGCGAGAAGTAAGAACATGCCAATTTCCTTGTTAGGACAACGTAAAGGGACCCCCGTCGATAGAAAGTCACCTTGGAACGATACTGCTGTGAGTAAAAAGTAACCTCTAAGTATGTAGTCAAATCACGAGCCTCGCTAACTTGCACGTAAGAGCACGAAGAAACCGCGCCCTCCATTTCCCAGCTTCTCGCAGTCGTACTGTTACTAACTTAAATGCGAAGCAGCTGTTTTTCGAAAACTTCAACTAAGGGAATCAATGACTCATCCTCGAACCCCCACCACTTCTATGTTAGAAAAACGGCAAACTGTGAGTAGCGTGGAAATGAAGCATGTGTATTCTCACAGTTCCTAGAACTAATATGAGAAAGGAAATGGGGTCATGGGAAGAATGTTGTTGAGCTGGAGTAGACAAAAACGTTTCTCGTGGATTGCCTCATGGTGGTTTTATGATGCCCATAAGAGCTGCCAGAGCGCGGCCGTGAATGCATTTTGGATTTCGGATCTATGACAACTCGTCCAAGATGCTTGTCACCGTATTCCCGACGGGTGCGGAGGTGTTGTTGTTTATGAGGGTGAAAGTCGATAAAACACAATATCATTCATAAGTGAATAGCTGAGAGCGAAACGTCGGCGTGCCCATGTTGGGAGACGCAAAAGCAGAGGAAAAGGTTTTCTCCCAAGAAAGAGGGCGGCAGACCATCGCCTGCGTACTTTCCGCCAACCAGCTGCTGCGCCCTCCCATAAACGAAGATGATTCTTCTCGGAGCAGTCATATATCTTGAGAAAATGTAGAAACTAAAATGACCTCGAGTACTTGAGGATTGATGCTGAAAACGGTCTCACACATTGTGCTTCAATAGTTCCACATCTCTCCATAAAGCTTTCAATTACGTTTACAGGAAGATTGGTTTGGACTCAACCAATTGTTGTGTAGAATTCAGATGTTTGATTTAGAGTGGAAATTATGCAAGATACCAGGCGGTTTACATAACATTGGAATGGATCTAATCGAGACTTTTGCGTTCCCATTGGAGGTTGGCGCAAATTCGGTGCACCTATGTGATAGCATATGGCACCGAGTTTGCTCCTACCTCCAGTAGTGAACGCAAAGTCTCATTAGGGTCTACACCGACGACACATCGGCTTCTATTGGTCTGATACATAAGATCGTAGAGTTTTGATTGTTTTTCTTCAATAACAAATGATGCATAAATCGGAGAAAGGAGTATAATATGAGGCACATCTTTTTGTGCTCCTTAACACTGTCCTATTGCCTTTTCAAACGAATCAAATTTTTCATGTTTCAGATTAAGAAATGCACTACCGATTATGCAAAAATCAGCAATTTCGAACCATTTCTCAATTTTCCCTGTAGTTGAAAACGTGCCAAAACTGCTGCGAAAACTTTAACCGTTTCCGCAACTTTGTTGCACTTGACAATGCAAAGAGCCGGTTTGGGCAATGTATTCCCTTCTTTCTGGTTATCGTACTCTAAAACGCGATAAAGGCATTTAGATCGAATCCACACCGCGGGTGTGGCTAAGCTCAGAAAAATCAAAGCAAGTTACTCGTAATATAAATGTAACTTACTTCAATGTCTTAAGTAACTTACATTTATATTACATGTACCTTTAATTTATATTGCATGTAAGTTACTCTTATGTTTACATGTAACTTGGACATTTATATTTTCACCATGGGTGGCCATCATGTGACGCAGACGGCACACGTGACGCAGAGAGAAACGCGTCCCAGACCACACACTACGCAAAAAATGTTGTGCGGGGCCCTCCCTGCTGGAGTGGGGTCAAGAACCTCAAACTTGGGTAATCGGATCAATAGGCAACGCCAGATCGTATGCCTGACTCCACGAGTGCGTCGTACATCCTCCTTGGAAACATCTTCTCTGCCTATTTAATGTTACTTGATCGACTTATACATGTGCCATTAAAAAGGCAGCATACACGCCTGCAAAAGTTGTTGAGATAACCACATTAGTTGGGGTCGTACGGAGCCCCAGCTGTAGAAGAGACCCCTCTTTACGATAGTGTTGGAAGAGTTGAAAACGAGCAAACATGACCGTGATTTGAGCCAGGTATTGAGTCAGCCGTAAATCATCCCTTCTCCGCTCCACCGATACGGGCTCCGGCCCCTCAATACAAAATGTTCAACGCTCGATTACGGTCACTTTGGCTCATTTTTTACGCTTCTAATGTCGTGTAAGCGTTCCAGAAAGGGCCGTACGAGTTTACCAGTCGTCATCCCAACAAATTTGCCGCTAGCTCGGTCATTACCCCAGCCAAAGCGGTAAAACTCGTCCACTTCTGGGCCAATACACGCAGAAAGAACCGTTATATCTCCGGTTTAGTTGATTTTTTTTTCCGGTTTTTTCGTTATTGTCTCTGAATATTAACGAAAGCTTCAGACCTTCGATTCATTCTATGAAATTGATATCATTTTTTGAGCATGTTATGCGCTGCCTTTGCCAAAGTTACAGGCAACATACCGGAGGCGCTCTAGCACATAGTGTGTCCCTCTCAGAAGTCGAAAACAAGTTACTTGTAACATATTCTGAGCCGATGTACAGTTATTGTGTGACTTATCTCAGGTAAATTAAGATACACGTTACATATCGGAGGCGCACCGTCACGCAGTATCCCGGCAGATATGTTACATGTAACTTAAATGACCTGAGAGATAAGTCGCAAGTAAGTAACATCGGCTCAGATATGCGTTACAAGTAACTTGTTTTCGGCCTTTTATGTTACAACTAACTTTTTTTCATTTTTCACAGGAGAGGAGCAGTTTGGCTGTAGCACACGTGACGCGCGACGGAAAAACGCGGTGTAACGCGCTCATCGTCGCTTGGGCGCGCGTTAACCGAGGACCTCTTCGAAAAAAGTAATCGTTGTCCCATTGTAGCCGTCCCCTTAATCATTTTTTCCATTTTTTATTCATGTTTTTTTATTTATTCTGCGCTTCTCTAGACGCAATGCTTCTTCTCATACCAACGTTTCAATGGAATTCGCACTTTTTATACAAGTTTTATTAGAGTTCTTTCTTTGTTTGCTTCTTGGAGGCGGAACGGGGAGATGATGATATTGATTCCGACGCCGACACCGCGTCTGACACATCAACCTACATGGACAAAACGCAAAAAAAAAAAACTATTAAGGGGAACTGGCTGCAATGGAACGACAATAACTTCATTTGAAAGCCCTCGGTTAGCGCGCCCCATGGACGATGAGCGCGCACAGCGTTTTACCGTCGCGCGTCGTTGTGTACCAGCCGAGAGCTGCTCTTTGAGCCACACCCGCGGTCCTGGTTGACCCTAGAGGGTGCACATTGGACGCTGCGGGAGGGCAAGGTTGGGGGTGCCTAAACCGAGCACCAAGATAAAAACAAAGTGCCTGTTCTGCCGAATTTCAGGGGGAAGATAGTACACGCTTTTCTTTTGATTTGTCATATCTTCTTCTCCGCTGTTCAAAAAAAAACACCTACAGAATTCAAATTATTGATAGATATGCAGGTTGCGTTCGCAAGAATTAATATTAATGCTGTCGAGGCTTCTTTTTAATAACTATGAATTAAGGATTATCTATAATTTGTTTGATTACTTTGATAAAGAAATAAACACTACTCTCTCATAAACTCGGGGGGTGAATAACAGGTGGGCGTGGCCTGTTAGAATGGCCTTTTTTCACAGTCGGGGACCACTTTCAATCTTAGGAGAACGTTAAACGCCGCGCGCGGCGAAACGTGCGATTTTTTGTGAGGGTATTGTTGGGTAGTAAATTCTCAATTCCCTTGGGGAACCGCGCAGGGAGTGACACTGGTCACGATGCCACATCACCTGTATTAACGTGTTTCTCCACTGTCCAAAGCGACGTGTCACCTTACTCCCTAAAGCTTCCTAAGGTAGTAAAACGCCGCGTCATCATCATTTTCGAATCAAATCCATCGATTGATCAATCCATTTCATATGTTTAATGTGTTCTATTCTTTTGCCTCTTTTTCTTTTCTCATCTTCCTTTTTATTACTCTATGACTTACTTTTTCCTTCCTGATTCTCTCTTCACTTCTCTTATCCATGGCTCCGATTTAAAAAAGAATGTTAGTGTCATGATTGAATGACTGCTGATTTTAGAGGCATCCACTAGCATTTTACCCGGTTCGTGTTTTTTTTCACAACAAAAACCACCCCGACTTGCATAGGTAGTGGTTCTGATGACTATTCAAAACACATGATTGAATGAAATATCTGATCGTTGAATTTAATCCAGAATCTCTTTCAAAATCTCCATTAAAATCACCTTTTTGGCTTATCTTGGATTTGAAAAAAATTCAATTTCCCCGTGAGAGAGAGCTATCTAAATTCATACAACGATTGCCAGGATTTGAGTCAAACACGGTGATGAAAGTTTTGGGGTGAAATTTTTAGTGTTCTGTACATTGTTGCAAGTATAGGGATGCGACTGCAGAGCGCTGTAGTGTTTAACCCATTCACGACTACGCCTTATTTTTGGGTGGCTGCTCCGCCAACGCGTAGCTAGATGCCTCACACGGAAACCAGAGATGCCCAGGGTTTCGGAGGCATCTAGTCTGATTTTGACACGAGAATTTACGTATGTTACGTGGAAGTTTAGCCTCAGTTGGTGGGAATTCTCTTAGCTACAGCGCCCGCATATTCTACGTAAATTTCCTCGCTGCAGCACCCGCATTATTCTACGCCTATTCTCGTTCCAGCACTGGGTCGATCGACCCACCGCAGCCTGATCTGTGCTAGAAAGGCGATCCCCGCTGCGATCGAGCGCATCGCCGTTTCTTCCCCATGGCCTGCAGCATCCCAGCGGCCAAAATTATTCCCCAGCAAGGTCTTCCAGAGAGCGACACGGGTCACCCTCCACGACCACCCGCAGAGCGTCACCAGATTATCCAGTGGGTTGACTGGGCCAACACCACTGTTCAAACCGCATCCCTGCTTTCCCGCGTAGCCAACGCGGAGTTGATTGCATTTCAACACAGGTTGTCGCTTTAAATCCGTATATTTTCGTTACAAAAAATTATAGCGAGAATATACGGGTATTGAAAGCGCCAAGAAAGGATCAATGTTTCGAATTTAGCCTTCGCTTTTTACGTAGAATACGCGCAGAATTTGCACCCTTAGCAGCCTCGACACAAGAATATATGCGGGTTTAGCTGTATCGTAGCCAAAACCCGTGGTTACCGCTACATGGAAAGGGGGCGACGTTTCAGGCCGCGCCCTCGCGGTGCATCTAGCTATGCGTTGGCAGAGATTTTCGACGACGTTTCTAGAAAAAGTTTAGTCGTGCCATAGCAGTAAAGTCGTACAACGAGGTTGAGCGCCTGCTCACAATGGAATGTCGATAATGTCCGAATTAAACAAAAAATTTTCTCGTATGAATCACAAGATTTCGATGATCCGCCGTTATCCCGAACGCTGAGACCTGCTGGTTTTTCCATTTACGGCTGCTGAAAAAGAGCATATGGAATCGAAAAAATGCAACTATGGTATGGCAGAGAGGTTAGCCTGAAAAAAGTCTGTGATGATTTCGATGTTAACTACCAACGGCGCACTGTGTATTCTATCAATGGGTATGGGATCTGTTTAAACTTTCTTGTCTTCTTATATAGTCAAAAAATAAAAAGGAAAAGTGTCTATGATCGACTTTCCACGAATACTTGGCATAGCGATTGAGTTATTAGTAGATTGTTAATCAAGCAAGACATTAACGCTTTATCAGGCTAACGTTTCCGGACGTTCTCACAGTTGAAAAAGGTGTTTGCCGGAAAAATTGTGTTGTCAGCAATTATCTGCCCGGATCGTCATTGGCTAAAGATTGTGTGGGTGAGTCGAGAAACATTTGTGATTTTATTCGTTCAGCGAACGCAGAAAAGAGGGACTGCAGAAAAAAATTCAATAGCGTAGTTCACCTGGAGCAGGCATGTGCAAAAAACTTTGAAACCGAAAAAACCGAAAAACGAAAAATTTTCAGTTTTGAAAACGAAAAATTCCGAAAAAACCGAAAAAAAAATTCTCTTTTTTCAAAATCGTCTTTTTTCGCAATTACATATTTTCGACTGGAAAAACGCATTGGGAAAAACACCGACTGGAAAAGCAATGTTTAGAGGGACAAAAGTTTCCCGCAATCATCATATTAATGGAAGGGATTTTAGCCTTGCTGCAGAGGCGAATCCTGACAAAATCGTAACACTGATCACCACCCGAAATTCTTAACGTAGACTCGTTTTCGAAACTGAACTGACTCTCTGAGCATTCATGTCCACGTTTTTTCGCATTTTTGATCAATACTGTGGGCTCGAAGGTCGTGAAACTGAATTCATAGAAGTTGGAAATTACCGATCATAGGTCTAAACAGGACAAACGTTGTGCAAAGACGAACATCATCAGTTCCTAATGCATAGCACACATTTGCGTGAATTCCTTCCGCAGTCATGTTTGACTTCAGTGTGAGCTGATCACGTAGTGGTCGCGCACCTGACCCGTAGCTCAGTATCCCGGCGTTATTGGACGGTAATGGCCGCTACGCAACCACACGCTTTGAGTTGTGGTGTCTACACAGGGGCTCATTTCAAAAATTTTTGCTGGATGGAACTACCCTATTTTCTCTATTAAAAGTACACCTCTATATGAAGTACACACTCTAATAGTAGTACATTTCAAAATACAAAGATAAGGGAAAAGTCTAGATTCTAAAACAGGTTTACGGCTCACAAAATGACGATGGCACTAACGAGTATGCAAAGCATTGGCTAAACCCAAATAGCTGACTTTTTAAGATTCTTGCTCACGAAAAGCTGAGTTTTGTTAATAAAATTTTCACTATGAGAATTTCAGCAAACGAGGCTGGAGAAAATAGAGATTACCTTTTATTTTAAGTACACTTCTATTAGAAGTACACCTAAAAAAGAGGCCTGAAAAGTAGAAGAACATGTATGAAGCTTCTAAAGAGCTAATAATTTACACATGCTGCTGTTTCCCCATTAAAATTCTCATTCGCCCGGTTTTTTTCTATGGTTTGATAGAGGTGCAATGAAATTTATGCTGTTGCTACCAGAGGAGAAGAACATGTATGGACATAACTCCTGTTTGAAATTTTTGGACACGCTCCTGTTTGAAGTTCACGAGCTTCCGAAGCAATGTTCGACTACTTTTTTATGTACATCTCAAAAGGAAACAAATTTTACTGACCCAACTAAGGCAGTGTTGTTCGCGATGGATTTCACTTTTTGATATCTCCACTTACAGAAGGTCTGGTGCTCTATACAGCAAGGCATGCTTTAAAGGCAGCCTTCACGATATTCATTCTCATTGATTTTCCACCAGTAAAATGATAGGCGAGAAAGTTCCCAGAGCTCCCAGTCTCGGAGGAACGGTAGAAAACGAGCAACTAGTGACAGCAAAATAGCGGCTGCAAACAAGCGTTTGGAGTCCCCAGAACAGCCCGGGCCCCATTTCCGCCCCTTCGATGTTAACAATTGAACACTCGGGATCATGGGATGAGCGATGGTTTCCAGTCAAAAGCCCCGTTCCTGCTTCATTCCTCAACTTCTCTCTTTACTCAAGGTCAGCTCGCGTACACCGGCTGCAGAAGATGGATGTTTCCAAGCCTCGGACGCTCGTCCATCATACTTCCCTAGCTCGATTCATGAGGGACCATAACTCCGTTCTCAGGAGGACTTGTACGATTTCAGAGACATAATTAGAATCAGCATGGGACAGTTTTCAATATAGGCAGGAAAACAGAAGAATCGAGAGTCTTATCGTGAACACAGCCTTCAAGAGAACCCAAAACCGTGTTTTTGTGCTGAAAGAGAGACGCTTTTTGCGATGGATGACAACTACATATCAATGCAATCAAGCGATTTAGCTCGCTTACCAGTACTCTCTTGACTTGATTACTTCATGTTATCGCAATCTCGAGTGTTCAATTTTTCATATAAAGGGGCGACGGGGCATGAGGCGGTTTGGTGACTACTCCAGAACGCTTGTTTGCAGATGATGATGATGATGATCATCCGCCTGTTCCCGTTCATGTCGTTTCTTCTTGCTGCAAACGTCTGTGGGCAGCGAAGGATCAATTGCAAGTCGCATCAGCACTGGAAAATTTAGACCGAAAAAAACCGAAAAAAATTTAATCTTTTTCGTTTTTTTCGATATTGATTTTTTTCGCCAAACAGACCGAGAAACGAAAAAACCGAAAAATCGAAAAACGAAAAACGCACACCCCTGCTGGGGAGGTGTATTGCGTCACGTACAGAGGTTGATATCACCTCTACTGCTGAGAGCCAGGTTCCAGTTTGTCCAGCGGCGAGGAGGCTGTGCCTTTTACATTAAGAGTTGAGGCCGTTGGTGGCATTTCCTTCCGTTCTTCGCTGTTGGCCTGGGTCCTGCAGTTCTTTCTCCATGTCAATCAATAGGCCCTGGACATTTGCGATTTTGACCAACATTTCAGCGGTTGCCACCGATTGACAAACGGGTCTGGGCAAGCTGAAACTGTGCGTGAAAACATTTGAAGCGTAGTTTCCGCTCCGGATCGTAGGCCGTACTTTTTTCTGGGCTGCAATTAACTGGGAGTGCCTCTTACGAAGCGTTCTAGATGCACTCGAGCAGAAAGAACCCTGCGTCACGTAAGTATCTTCTCTTTCTCCGTCCTCAGATGTGAATAGGGGAAACGCGCTGTCTTGATTATCCATTTCAATCCGCTGGAGAGGCTGGTCTCCTCGCTTCGCTCTTACGAATCCTTTGCAGTGAAGATTCAACAGAACAGGACGGTGATCTGAATCGATGGCGAATAAACATTCTCTTAGAACTTGGAATGTCGAATTACTGGAATATTCCTCGCCAGACCATAGTAGGAAGTGTGGTGTCAAAGTTTTCACCACCCGCTTCCGCTGCTTTTCTGGAGATAGGTGGGTTGGTCTTTTCCACGTCAGCTGATGGTGGCGATGATTCTGCTCTTGTATGTCGGTGCAATAATCGAACCACTGCGTTTCACAGAAGTCGACAAGGCGATTACCATTCTTCGATGTTTGTTCCACCAAAAGTGAACCATTTACCGAGTTAACTTCGGATTCCTGATCAGATTCCATCTTCAGCATTTGCGTCGATTCCCACGACAAAATCCCATGCTAACAAGGTAAGCTGGCCGTAGCAAACGAACCGAGCCTCTCATAGAACACATCCTTCAGAATTGTCTTCGGCTGTTGCGGTGGGCGCATGAGCGCTCAATATCCACAGATTAAATCGCTTTTGTGAATCCCAGCTGTCGCAGAAATGCTTTCCTACACGACGTTGAGCCAGAAATACCTCGATCATACAATTGTAGTCCCTTCCTTGCAGCTATTAACTCCGCCGTTGCCGGTCCCAAACCCGGATGAGAAAGGAGGAGGCTTGCCCCCTGTGCTACCGACCGGTTGACACAAACTTAGGGTGGTAACCATAGAGACTCTCGCTTAGGAAACAACGAAGAAGCTACCGCATCGGGGGTGCCGATGCGCCACACTACTAGGGAACCCGGGTGTTGGCGAGGAAGAATACTACTGAGCCAAAATGGAGGACGACTGGTGACACCGAAGAAGGAGCTGAGGATTGGAGCATGGAACGTGCGAAGCGGGACACCTGCGTCGGTCAGAGAAAGAGATAATAGCAAGAGAGTTGTCAAGGGGCCAAAATAGCGATTGCTGCACTTTCCGAGCTACGAGGATTAGCGATTACTGGAACTGTGACTACTAAGATGGTGCGCCAGTACTATTCAAAGGTGATCACGGACATCGCAAATGGCGTAGGACATTGACAAGGGTGAGTTCTACACCCAACTCCAGGACGTGCTCCAACACTATCCTGAAAACCGATGTCACCATTGTAGCGTGCGATTTAGACGCAAGAGTCAGTACTGACAGAACAGGTTAGGAAGGAGTGCTGGGAGGTTCAGTTTGGGCAGAAAGTAAACGATAATAGACTACGCCTGTTTTCGTTTGCCGCGTTCAACGAGCTTGCCATCGGTGAAAGTCAATTTTGGCACCCCAGGAAACATTCGTTAACATGGAGAAGTCCAATTGGACGAGATGTGGCCACCTTCAACTATGTGCTAATGAACTCACATTTAGGATCTTCACTAAAAGATGTGCGAGCCATGAGAAGTGCCTGATTGTGGATCCGACCACCAATATCTCTTTGCGTGCGGTAATGCCAGCTTCGCTTTACGGCGACCTAAGCATACTTGGAGCCCCCAAGAAAAACTTGACTGGTCACACTTGATGGCGCCAGGAACAAGGAAGGAACAGTTCAACTCGCGCTGTCGAATCCGGATTGCAATTCTGAAGAGACCTTTGTCTGTAGACGAACATGAGAAGCAGACAGTTGGAAATCGTTCCTGAATGCGCAACGCCTCTCTGCCCTGTTATTTGCCGGCGGAGCACGCAGCCCTGGACATCGGATGATTCTCTCCGTCTCGTGGACGAACGGAAACGAGTGAAACTAACAGACTTTGGACGTTATCGACAACTGTGTTGGGAGCTTTGTCGAAAGTTGATAGAAGTGCGGAGTCGTACTGGAATAAGCGTAGCAGACGAAGTGGAGAAGGCAGTTGGGAAGAATGACTATCGCACATTGTACAGCACACCCAACCGTCTCAGAAAGAACGACCAAACCTATGCGAGCGATTTCATTAGGATTACGGATGGTTCCCTTTGTGCGATCTGCAGATGAGCGTCTGTTGCGATGGAGGCAGTTTTTAGCGAACTCTACACTCGTGATGTCACAACTCTACAAGGCCCACTTCTGTCGGAACCGCTGCTAGTTGAGATACCACAGTAGACAGCGCTCGACCTCGGAACCCACTGCGGGAAGAAGTGAAGGCGGCAATTGACGGGTCATCAAAGGTTTGAAGCTGGCGTCCGGCGTTGACAATGTCACTCGCTGAGGTCATCAATACAGGGATGTTCTCCTACTGCGTCAGTTGCATCAGTGAATCACGCGCATATGGCAGGCAGAGAGCGTGCCATCTACCTGGGAGAAGGCTATCGACATGCCTATCCATGAGAAGGGCGATGCCAGAGGTTGTGAAAACTATCACGGGATCAGCCTGTTGTCGATTGTTGGTAAAGTCTTTACGAGAACTATATAGGCCAGACTCAAACGCCATCGGGAGAGTACCTGTCGTCAAGAACAAGCGAGGAATTCGTCCGGGTCGAAAGCATACAGCGGATCAGTTTTTCGCACTTCGTCAACTTATGGAGGAAAGCGATCCGCTGTGGAAGGCGCGTCGTTATTACCTTCATAGACATCAAGTCGGCAGCCGATTGCGTGCACTGGCCCGCTCTTATGGAGATCGATGGAACGCGAACACATGCCAGGAATAATTGTGATGCTTCGAGGCACCGGAAAACTTATAGTGGTTCAACTAGCTGTGCTCGCGTCTGCTACAAAGCTATCCGAAGAAATCAGAGTCGATACAGGTGTCCGGCAGGGGGAGATGTAATATCGCCCCCCCTCTCTTTAGCAATTACTATGTGGTCGATGCTATTATGAGAAACGACCTTCGAAAATAGAAGAGGAGCCAAATTCGGTGATAACGATTTTATCACGGATTTGATGTTTGCGGACGACGGCGCGTTGCTCACCGATACTGACATGAAAGCCACGCTTTTGTTTATTATTATGGCACAAATCGCGGTATGGGCAGCGGAATAATAAGTAGAAGACTAAATTCATGACATCAGATGGTTCACGTGCTTCCGTTCTCCGAGGGAGCTGAGCTCCAGCAAGTCAAGGAGTTTAAGTACCTTGGACCTGTGGTGCAAGAGCGAAAGGTAGTGGCTACATCGGAGATACTGTGCAGGATCAGGCAGGCGTCGGCTGCTTTCTCATCGCTGGACTGGTGTCTATGGAAGAAGGATAATGTGTCAACCAAAACAAAAGATCCGGATGTTTCGACCGCAAAGAGTAACAAATCTGCTGTACGGGTCAGAGTCGTAGAGCGTTGTTGGAAGTCGGATCACGGCGGGCTGGAGGTCTTTCAAACGCGGTGTCTGCGGCAAATCCACTCGGGATGACTTTTTGCAGAGATCGCATTACGAAACGATCATTATCCGAGACACTCTGCGACCATCAACCCATGATCAAAGAGCAAATTCGAACGAGAAGGTTGCGCTGGTTCGGACACGTATGTGCAGAATGGAAACAAACCGACTTCCGCACAGATTGTTATGAGAAAGCGCCGGGCATCGTGGAAGGTTTGAGTGAGCAGCACCGAAGAAAGCATGGTACTGTTAGCAAGTCGAGGCGGATTCTGGAGGTCTCAACTGGTGTGGTGTCCTTAATGCTATTATAGAATACCGCTGCGAACCGTACTGAATGGAAGCGTATCGTTCCCAGGCCACAAGAGCTCCAGATATGGGCGTAACCTACAGCAGTGTACTGTTTGAGAGGTCATCCCTGCTCCGCCAGCCGCCAGCTGACCGGATGAGTGAGTAGCAGCTATCCGCAGAGCCTCTCCCACTCTCCTATCATCAGCGTCGCCGCAGGTAGATCGTGTACTCTCTGATATTGATGACGGATTTGTTTTTGAGACAGAGTTTCCTGCAAAGCAGCAAACGGCGCTCGGGAAATATGAAGCTCAGAAGTCGGGATAAGCGCAGTTTGTTGGATGTCACTCGACAGCGATCGGCAGTTCAGGGTTGCGAAATTTGACTTGTATCCTTTATCAATTTTTCGCAAACCGATTCTTGGTAGGAGATAATGCTTGCCGGAGTACAGCAGATTTTTCTGGGCTCCTGTCTAATTTTCCTAATTGTGTAGTCTCGCCACATTTCGTCGGTTAAGCCATGTTCAGCTGCCGGAGTTAATTGTCGTGAAAAAACGTTTGGCACTGCTCAACTCGTTTTCCGTCAGAGAGAGTTTCCGGGAAAGTTTCTCCGAACAATTCAGGAAGACCAGAGGGCAAAATGTCCTGTTCTTCATAGGAAACATATACCCATCCGGAGATTTCGTGAGAGAGAGAGAGAGAGAGAGAAAGCATTCTGCAGAGTGTTCCAAGAAACACTTGCTTTAAGCCGCCAAATCCCATAATTGGGGCCAAACGAAAGCGATTAAGCTGGTTGTGATCAGAGGCAGAGTGACCCCTCCCTTCCTACACCCAAGCGCGACGAAAGGGATTTATGATAAGCAGATGATGGAAATCAGAATAAAACCTGTCGATGGTCGGTTTTTTTCTTCAAGTCCATTTTTCAGTTGTTTACTTCGATTCCAAGTTCACCGTTTGGGGCCTTATAGGAGCACTGTTTCTGCGCTCGTTTTCAGCCTTTTTGGACGTCATTGTTCCAATAGGCCCCAGATGTTTTGGTTCCCGGTGAAGAATTGCACACTGTTCCCATAATAAACACTGCCTTTTGAAGTTGGTGGGACTGCACAGATTGGAAATCTCTGCGCTGCGGTCAGGCTCCAACATGGTCCAGAAAAGCGAAGGAAGCTTTACCCACTGTGAACCGTGGTGAGAAGGATGTCCTAGCAGCAGACTGACATCAGACCTTTTCGCTGCAGGATCTCATGTTCTTGGAAGGCGCTCAACTCTCCACCGCCTTGGGGTGCGAGAACTTCTGCTGCTGCGCTGCTGTTAGAAAGTGCGGCAAAGGTTTGGCAAGCGTAGCAGCAGTGGAGGCCGCTTTTTGAACCGGTTACGTGCATTCCTCCGGAGCACCTAGTGCTGATGCTTGGAAGCCCTTTAGTTTGGCGAGATCCTGGATTTAAAAGCGTATTGTGGTAGAATCAGGTCCTTCTCAGTAAAATGACAGAGCAGGGCTCGTACAATCACATAGGTCAATGTACACCCCTCCCCGGTAAAAAGGTGCTAGAAACGTGTGAAATATAATCTAAGTAAGACGTTCCTGGTAGTATTTACTGCTGGACTTATTACACTGCTTTATCTTCATCGCCAATTTTGCATCAACAATGTAAGAATCGCTATCAACTGCGCGACTGTAAGTTCCGAGACGGAACTTCTCTAAGATTACGATGTGATGATAATGTCACCTCTTCACAAAGTCCAGGACAAATTTTTACAAAGATTTTATGCGGAGAAATAACGCACAGATGACATAAAAACACGACAGCGCTTCCAAAATCTTACAGATGTATCGCCCTTCGAACACTTTTAAATGCAAGTAGCTGCTGCGCTGTGCATTGTCAAGTTTCATATTCACTCAGTTTTAGAATTTTCTTCGTGAAAATAAGAGGTGCCGACAGCATTGAAGTTACTCTTCAAGTACAGAAATATGAAAGTTCAATACAATTTACGACGTTTATCTAGGGGCCATAATATTGATATCCTTAGTTGTCGTTTCATTAAAAATACCAGTGACTGTAAGTTGCGTAGATTGTGAAATTCCTGTACGATCTACATTGCATAGTTGGGTCCCGTGTCTTGATCCTCAAAAAACGTTTAAATTTAAGCCGCGGCTGGCGGCCAGCGGTTCAAATCTCACCAGCGGCTGGCTTGTGATTACCATCCAGGCGCTGGTGAGATTTTAAACTCAAATCGCGCCAGCCGCGGTTTAAATTTAAATGTTTTTTCTTGAGGAAACTGAAGCCACGAGACCTAACTATATATTTTTATATGCACCTCGAACAAAACAACAAGCAGAGATAAGGATAGTGGTGTGATACTTTCATTGTATAGCCTAATAACGAGTTTTGATTTATTTACGGATTTCTGAATCAGCTTAATAGATTTTTTCATTTTCTTTAGTCGTTAGTCGTTCTGACATAACACCCAGAAAAAGCCAGTCAGTCTTTAGGACCCCATCATAGTTGGACGATAGCCCGTAGTCCCACAGGGTCGATAAGCGATCAAAGCACTCATGATAAGGACAAAATTTTCCCCTTCGATAGTCCCTTCCTACGTAGTCTATAGTCCCACCCGGTCGACATGCAAGTAAAACACGGGAAACGAAGACAGAAACTGTCCTTAGGTAGTGCCTTCTTGGTCGTTAATCGCGTAGTCCCCCCTCCTAGAGTCATCCGTAGTCCCACTAGTTACCCCGGGCCGATATGCAAGCAAACCGTCACCCCTAAACGAGGATACAAAGGCAGTGTCCTTAGATCGTTCTCTCCTAGGTCGTCCATAGTCCCACCTAGTTCCACCCGGTCGATAAACGAAAAAAATTGTCCTTTTTGACAGTCCCTCTAGGTCGTCGTTAACCCTTTCCTGTCGCATACAAAACCCAATCGAAGTTGGGTCAAGCTTTGGCCGAATCAACACTCATTGTGGCATCCCCGTCGAGTGTACGGGCTATGCAGGCACTGATCGATGTAGAAGTGGGCTACGCACGACTTAGGGGGGACTACCTTGCACTACCGTTAACAATAAAGCCAAAGGCCTCAAAGTCGTTAGTGGCAATTTCCATTCCTTATGGGATCCCCATCGGATCAGGAATCTTATTGATAACGGTCTAGTGTCAAGGATAGAGAAGTATCAAAGGAATGATGGGGATATTAGGGATAATGGCTAAGCTTTAGGACCCGAGGTTCAACGACACATTTTTCAATGCTAGCAGAAAGTATACCTTCTTCCACTTTCCGATTTTCCAATTCCGATACTTTGAATGAAGCCTTTTCTCCGAAAAGCACAGAGCCTCTCTGCTTTCGGTTCACGAAAGTTTTTGGCCTAGGAATTCCGATTTTTCCCTTTGACGCTTCCCTTTGATTTAGAAGCCAAGAAAAAAATGTGATTCTCTCTCCGGTTTCCGAGATTATATATTTTTTCGGTTTTCTAATTTTTAATTTTGTTTCGGTTTCCCGAGAGATTTTCAGTATACAAAATTTTAATCCTTCATGGAAGTAACACCCAGATACAGCGAGAGTTGGGCTCCTGTGCTTTTTGGGAGAAAAGCAATTATTCACAAAGTCACTAAATTTGAACTTGGTACACGTGCGCTTCCCCTTGATGTAGAAGCTAAGAAGAATAGCATAGCAACGAATTGCAAAAATGCATTGCATATGTTGGTTCCACTTATGACCAAAAATTTGTTTTAGATGTGACGGGGATCAGGTCTCGGTGAGCTCTTATCTTCTTTATTATTGGCACGACAGCGCCATACCGCTACATCTATATTAAATACAATCAGGATGTAGTGGATCGATTTTTAGGAAGTGGGAGAACTTTTAAAACACATAATGAGAGCCCGTTTAGTCGATTCCGAGATGCTTGAAGTCTCCATAGAGAGTCTGCAAGGTGTCAAGCGACTAGCGCATGCCTCTCAACAAACTCCCCTCTGGGGCCAGAATTATCAAACGATAAACCCCTGATAGGAAGGTAGTAAATCTATCTCAGACTCTCTGCGCTCCTTAATGGTCACTATTAGAGCCATGCTTTTATCGTTTATGAATTCGCCCCTGGAGAGTTCAGCCTACGTCGTAGCCTGCCGTGTAACCAACTAGCACAAGTTCCTCCTGCAAGAGTTTGTCTGAATCGGTCCGACAGGGTCTACCCAGTTGATCAGAACATGCATGACATAAGCCATACTTTTATTTAAAGGCATCGTACGCGCTGAAAACCACTTCACTAAAGTTTTGAGTTTGAATCATTGGTCGGGCCCGCCTGGGAACGTGGGTAGAGTTTGTCGGGTCACCGACGCATTATTGGGAAGATATGGGTGATCGAATGCCTCGAATTCCACCAAAAAGCAAGCCGGCCTTCTGACAGTCATGTGGCATAAAATGAAAAAGAAAGAAGCTTCTCAAGCAAACTATATGTCGCGTAAATGAAAGTGGAAATTGATCGTATCATTTGTTGGGATAAGCTACCTTCTTCTTCTCAATTGAGGCCACATGGCTGTCGGAAGGCCGGTCTCTTTAGTGCGGAATTCGGATAACTTCCTAATGATGCGTCGGTGACCCGACAAACTCCACCCACGTTCTCAAGCGGGCCCAGCCAATGATTCAAACTCAAAAAAAGCGGTGAGTGATATTTCAGCGCGTACGATGCCTTTAGAACTATTATCGGCCTCATAAGGATCAGTTGTCGAATTGCGAAGTTAAGTGAATCGAAGAGAGTCGAGGTGATTGCACTTATTTAGGACTGGTCTGTCCGAACAAGAACACGCGAAAGGAACTGGAGAAGTCTGTTTGCGGAATCAAAGCTGTTGTCTCAAAAAGAATTTGATACAGACGCTGCTTCTCTGCGCTAGGCACGGTAGCCCAACGTGCGAAACGGGTGTGGGACGTTTGGACCGATGGGCTAGAGCGCAGAGACAAGACTCTGCAGCGGCAGAAGTCAGGCGCGGCAATTCGTCCGCCAAGCCTCATGCTTAGCAATCAGGGGGTGTGCGAAGATTTTCAAAAAATTTCCAGAAAACAGAAAATCGGGTTTGTCAGAAAACAGAAATCAGAAAACAGAAGAGGCCAAAACGGCCAGAACACAGAAAACAGAAATCAGAAAATTTTTCAGAAAAAATACTCATTGCAATTTAACTTTTTTTTCAAGTGAGAAAAGAGTGTAATTCTGAACATCTCTCCTTTACATGTACATACAATATCTACGAGACTGGACAAATAATTGATAAGACATTGATAGTAGCGATGGCACGTCAATGACAGGTAGATCATCATTGAAGGCACTCACTCTGAGAAAGTTTTAGGCGAGAAAATAGCCCACCAGGCTCCCACAGCGGTTCTTGATGTGTTATTTTCTCGAATGTTTCTTGGATTGTTTCTCCATTGTTATTAGGCGGCTAAGATCATGTATTGTTCACGGAATAGTCTAGAACTCAGACAATGGGGTGGACCGACGGCGAGACAAGTTGCGTACCGACAGACGGGATGGGGGCGACGTTTGGAACGCAATTCGCACGCGGTCGGCACGCAAATTAGCGCGGTCGATACGCACTGCCACGCGGTCAGTACGGAGTGCCACGTGGTTAGTACGCATCGCCACGCGGTCGGTACGTCTTGCCACGCGGTCGGTAAGCACTGCAACGCGATTAGTGCTCATTGCCACGCGTTCGGTTATCAATGACACTCGTTTAGTACGCATCGCAGCGCGGTCGATACGTACTGCTAAGCGGTCGGTACGGACGCTTTCCAAATTCTGAAGGCGGTCGGTACGCATACACGCGTGCTCGCAACGCATTGACCCGCTGTGGGTACGGCATCAGTACGCGGTCGGCACAAATGTCGCGCATAGGATTGGCCACGGTTAGCACGCAATCACACGTGGTAGGCCGGATTTTACCGATCGGTCAGTGCGAAACTTTTTCTAAAGACCTGACCGCTGTCAGCACGCATGCACGCGCGGCAGGCATATGTTGGTTGCAATATAATGACACTCCTTCGGAACCCATTATTACTCAGATGCGGGGTTTGTGAAAAAAGGTTTTTATCCCGAAAGTGAATATCTTGCCCCAGTAAATTGAAACTAAGCAAAATTGGAGGTTGGGGTCGGAATGGGGTTTGGGGTAATGCACAAACAAGTTGAAGCGGCTTAACACGGCTGGCTTTCCAACTGAAAGTTATAAATATAGAATCTACTATCGAACAGACTCAATGCTATTTTTAGGGTAGACAAGAGAAATAATGTTTTTGGATACCTGATCCAGACAGTGACTTGTCGCTAGGCTAGCCGTTCCCAGCCTACGGCGAGTTTAGCTCAAAATTGAATTAAAATTCATAAGAACAACCATATTTGGCGGTTGGAGGCCTGCCGCATTAGATAGTTTTACCTTGCTTTTCACTGAATTTCTCTCATTTGCACTCCAGTGTTGGCTAAATATATACATCTTCACGATAGAAACAGAAATCTTTCCATCACGGGCGCTTCTTCTGAGCATTAATACGTGGCTTTTTAGTGGGAGCAATGTATACTTGCCGCTCGTGCGTGCGTACCAACCGCTGTCAAATCTCAAAAAAACTTTAATATTGAGGGTTATTTACTATATTTTCTCAGCTTGTGATGCCATTCCTTGCATTTTGCAACCATCGATATCCACTCTTGCATTTCCTTCCTTCGCCTTCTTCCTAGTTCCTCTATTCGGAATTCAATGTATTCATCGTGTTGTGAGGTGACTGCATGTGTGTTTTATTCTCCAAATCCTCGTGAGATCGAATGTCCTGGTTGATTGTGATTCTACAACTCTTTTTCCAATGAAATACGTCAGCTGTTGAAGCTGCTGAAAGAAAGTTTTTCAGTGCCTGCTTCGTTGCAAGCATATCCAGATTTGTTTTCCACGAAAGATAAGCTCTGTTTGCGAAGAAAAATTTTACTCGTGTATACGTGAACATTCTTTTCATTGTATTTGAAAAACTCGAAAACATCAAATGTCGAATATTATTACTAAACCACCTTGAAATACGACTTGGCCAAGAAGAACAAGATGATGAAGTATGGTAATATTAAGGAGGGCAAAACGATCGAGATCGAGAGAAATAGTAAGAGTCTACAGTAAAACAAGGAGATCAAGAAAAAAAGGAAGAAAGAATGAACAAGAGAATCTAACTCGCCTAGAACCACCCACATCCCGCGGTTGACTTTCTTCCTCGTGGGCGTGCTCTAAGCTTGCTAGGACACATCACACCGAATACAGTAAATGCAATAACGAGAGTCGGTCCTGTCCACTCACACCTCAACTACAGTCGGGACCAGGGCTGTGGGGACTTTTTGTTTCCTATTTCCGCCCATTTTTGACGATTTTTTTCTGTTTTCTGTTCTATTCGTCAATGGTGTGTTAGAATAGTCAAAATTTGACAGCAAACAGAAAAAACCGTGAATCGCGGTTTGTGGCAAATTTACTCCAGAGACAAGTGGTCGGACTGATAGACGGTAAACTCATAGGTTTAGAAAACCTCATCCGCGTTCTCTGTTGCTCCCTATGGTGAGCCGTAACCACCATAGGACCCTATGGTGAGCTATGGTGGTAACCCGAGTGGAGTTGCTATGGTGGTTACCCGTGCGGAGGCGCTGCTGTTCGCTCGACACGGCAGGGTTCAATCCTCGCCCAGGGTCAACCAGATCTACATTCATTACGAAGTTTTCGAACTGTTACTTAATTGATCTGAGAAGAAGGATCTGACTTAGATGTTGGCTGACCCCCGCATGCAACTGTATAGGTCTGAAAAGTATTCGAGGCCCTAAGAAATAAAAGTAGAATACGCTGCGTATCCCAGTAGGGATTGAGGGAGCCGAACCTTAATCTGTATCGTATAGTGATTACCGTTACCCAAAGGGGTACCATTGACGAATCCTCCTAAAGGTAGTTGTCAAAAGTTCACATGACACGAAAACTTCAATTTTATCGAATAGCAAAGATAGTGAGCTTTGAGGCACATACTCAGCACCCGTTTTATTCGTTCATTACCCGGCACCGGCCCGGCGCGAGGAATAGAACACTTTTTCTACACGTGGGCAGATGCTGAGTATACTTCAGTGTGGCCCAGCTTTGGTGGAGCGTAGGGTCAAAACTTTGCTCCAACTGTGCCATTCACGCATATTCTAAATTTGTGTTTTACCTATTTCCTTATGTGCAGGATGACTCAAAATTTTGAATCAAAAATGAAGCGCATTGAGAGCTAGAGTGATGTGGCGGCGATGATAGTTGTCGAAAGACTGTCCACAGAATTTATGAGCGAACCTGCAATGGAATGGAGCACGATAGGTGCCTTGGAACATTTACACTCACACGGCACACCTGCCAAGTGGTGCGCTCGTGGAGCTCTAGGGCGTTGAGAAGTAGAGCACTGGTTCAGCCCGACACAATTATATCGAAATTATTGTCCAGAATATCTACTACGCTGAGGGGAGGGCAGAGTCTGATTCGACCAACAATAAATCTATGTTTTCTCTGCACATATTGAGCTTCTAATCAAGTAGACGAGTGTTATTGTCTCAGAAAAAGAGAGGTCAGAGGGACATTTTGCACTTATAATCTTCCTCTCTCGGGAGTCTATATTTTTTCATCTGGCAACTGTTGGCTTCGGATATTGTGAAAAAACCATTTATCATGGAAAACAATGTGTAAAAAGTTTAATGCTGTCAAAAATCTGAAATAGTGTAAGGTGAGCACTATTCGTTGACTCTCTGAAAGTTCTGTTTTCTGCCCATTTTTGGCGATTTCTGTGTTTCCCGTTTTTCTGTCAGCCTGAATTTTCTGTTTTCTTGCTTCCAAAACATGCAATTCTCACTTGCTACATCCAAGGTCAGGAACTGCAGTTTCTTAGCCCGATTCAGCGTCGCGAGAATAGGCTCGACGAGGCAAAAGATCTTGCCCACGATATCGTCTTGACAGCTATGAAAATAAATAAATAGATAAATAGATAAACTAATAAATAGAATAAGTAAATAGATAAATAAATAAATAGAAAGTGTAAAACAAACAAAAGAAAGATGAAGAAGAGGAGACAGAAAATTTTTGTTTTTTGAAGAGCGAAAAGAGAATGGAGAAGAAAAGGAAAGAGAGCGGAAGTAGAGAAAGAATATGAGATGTTAAGGAATGCCCCGGCAATTCGAGTAAAATCCCCACTTTTAAGATGACTTCCTGGTGCACGCTGGTGGAGTCGGGGTAGAGGGGGGGGATGGGTGGGAGTTGATTAGGTGGTCATTAGCGTGGCCGATGACGAGGTGATCAAGGAGGTTATAAAATTTTGGGTGACGAAGAGCCTGAATCTGTGCGCACCACTTCATGATTTCTCCCAAAATTTCCTATTAGTAGATATCCACTCTCTAGCATATTAGCATATGAAATTCTGGAAATGATTTCTTCTCATGGCCCAAAAATTGTTTGATGCACAGATTACTAAAAGCTGGCATTGATAATATCCAATTGACCGCGCAATTCAATGCTACGACTGTGTGAAGTATGGGGGAATTTTAGTTGTAACGGTATGCAGAAGTTTTTCATGGCTACATATGGCCCTACAAAAACTGATAGGGTCCCTTTAAAAAACCAGCAAACTACCGAAGTAATGACACATTGCTGTGTTTTCTCGCCAAATGATTGATCAAAGACAGTGTTGATTTATCAAGGCATCCACAGAGACAATCGCCGCATTTAATGCACGTCGAATATGCATGCAACTCGGAGACAAGACAGTTTCGAGCACAGTCAAGGAACGTGCTGCTAGGGGAGCACGTGCTCCTGTTGCGTCTCAAATTTCAGCACTTGCCCGGACAAATAAAGTTTTCAATTTGCGCATGATATGCGTTTAACTCGATGATGAAACTATTTTTTCAAAAAAGGGAAGCATAAGATGCACTCTTCAGACGGGACTCAGAAGCCGATAGCGTCCTCGGTTAGATTACCTAAGTTTGCGGTACTTGGCTCGCTTAGCCGGTGGAGACCTCGTTCAACTGCTGGTGGCCCATATGAAGCTCGGCGAGCCGGCCGAGTTGCACGTCGGTGTGCCGGCCGCGTCGCGTGTCGGTGTGCTGCTACGACAGCGCCGATCTATCTTACTGCTTATGCTCCCGTGATCAAATTTTGCAGCACGTGTTTCTGCTGTTAGATTTTGCAGCACGTGCTGCTGTTCGGAGCACGTACCCCTGCTATAAAGCCTTTCAATGGGTGTGGTCACTCAAGTTGAATGCATAGCGAAAGTCAGCAAGAGCCTAGGAGAAAGACACAAAAATTCCCTAAAAACCGGCCATCAAAAGAATCACTACGCCAGTTCATGTTGTTCCTTCCTCGAGTAACGGAGCTTTTTCACGAGCACTGACTATTTTGAAGAAACGAGTTCTAGGCTTAGGATAGATGAAGCCAGACGTGTGTGAACAAAGTTGTGAATATGATAACTGTTATAGTCAAAACAATTCGCCCCATTTCAGAGGTTCTCGTCGATTTCTCCGTTTTTAAGACGCAGTTGTCAAGAAGACCAACCCATCAGACTCTACCAGAACAAAAAAGTCACAACGTTTTAAGGGAAGTCCTGCCTCTGATGGAGCGGTAGACGAAATGCGCAGAAGCTCGAGGTTTCGTTGTTTATCAAGCACGTGCACATGAGTATGTACCTCACTCACGAGTTCACTTGCGTACAGAACGAGGTCGATTGCGTACTAAACGCGCACACTTTAATACCGGTCGCGCAGACTAAAAAACCGACCTCACCCACCAGTTCGCCTCCGTAACGAACACGGGCGATCGCGTACTGAACGCGAGCACTTGCGTACCGACCGCGCAAACTGACAAACCGATCTCATCGACCAGTTTGATTGCGTACCGAATGCGGGCGATTGCGTACTGAACGCGAACACTTGCACAACGACCGCGAAGACTGACTAATCGATCTCAACGACCAGTTTTGCTGCGTCCTGAACGCGAGCGGTTGCGTATCGAACACGACCACTTGCGTACTGACTGTGTGCGCTCACGTACCGACTTCAGCAAAAAATCATATTGCGTACTGACCGCACGCAAAGAAGAATGCGCGCCGTCAGCACGCCTCTATGAAATTCCGCGAGCAGTTGGTACGCAGCCCAGGAGCATCAACCGCGGGCACCATTTCGTTTGCGCGGTTAGTACGCAAATGCGCGCTTTCGGCACGAAATGAATTTTTTGTCCGCGGTCAGCACGATAGTGGCACGCGGTTGGTACGAAACGCGATTTTTCGCCCGCGGTCGGTCCACCCCATTGTCTGAGAGTGGAAACGCATTGTGACGCGGTCGGTAAGCATCGCCGCGCGGTCGGTACGTCTTGCCGCGCGTTCGGTACGTATTGTCGCGCGGTCGGTACGCAACGCAACGCGGTTAGTACGCACCGCCGCTAGCGGTCGGTACGTCTCGCCACGCGGTCAGTACGTATTGTCACGCGGTCGATACATACTGCCGCGCGGTTGGTACGCAACGACCCGCGATCAGTACACATTGCCACGCGATCAGTACGCTTTGTCTCGCGGTTCGTACGCAAAAACACGCGTTCGATACAAACTGGCCACGGCGGTCGGTACGCAGTGCAACGCGGTTAGTACGGACCGCGGCGCGGTCGGTACGAAGTCTTTCGAAATCTTGAAAGCGGTCGGTACGCATCCACACGCGCTCGTAACGCATTGCCCCGCGGTATGTACGGTCAGCGTCTGCGGTCGGCATAAATGTCGCACATAGGATTTGCCACGGTTAGTACGCATTCACACGTGGTATGCCCGATTGTATCCAGCCTGCTCATTTCAAAACCTTTCTAAAAATCCGACAGCTGTCAGTACGCATGCATGCGCGTCATGCATATATTGCTTCCAAAGAAATGACACAGTTTCGAAACTCATTATTACCCAGATGCATCGGCTGGCTTTGCAAACCGCAAATTACGAGCTTTTATAAAGCGGGAGCCTACACGCTCGTAAATGTGGTTGAGATAACAACGAAAATAGTGCGCGATTGGAAACTCCTATGCATTTTGAAGGGTCAAACGACCTACAAGGCCGCTTTCGCCACGAGTGAGAAGTTGATCCCGCCTTGTATTTCTCCGCCTCCTCTATTTGCCGTACTCCTCCAAAACAGGGGTACTGGGCTATTCCCACCGTCGTCGATGTATGTGACTTATTTATTGTACTTATTGTAGCCCTCACAAACGTCGTTGACGGTGGGAATGGCCCAGCACCCATGTTTAGGAGGAGGACGCAAATACAAGGAGCGGAGAAATACAGGGCGGGGCCAGGTTCTTACTCGTGTAGCGGCTTTGTGGTTCGTTGTTGACACTTAAAAATGCGTAGGCGTTGTAATCTGGGCCATACCATTCTAATTTCGTAGTCATCTCCAACAAGTTTACGAGCGTGTATGCTGCCTTCAACCAATAAAATCTATTGGGTTGATGCATAATTTTGGAACGGTTTTAATAACGCGTTTTTCTTCAGTGAAATCTGGCATTTCGTCCTCAATATTTATATAAACATAATCCTCAATATTCAGTTAAAAAATGCGTCTCGAAAACCACACTCATATTCGCCATAGTATGCTCTACCATTACGAGAAAGGATGCACCGCAGCCCAGCCATTTCGCGATCTCAACGAACTTTTTGGGGAAAGAACAATTACTGATAGCGCAGTACGGAAGTGGTTTAGTCGCTCTAGATCAGGTGACACTAGTTTGGAAGATAAAGAATGAAGAGGTCGGCCATCGGATTTTGATGAACAAATTCTTCAGATAGCCGTGGAATAGGACGAAAGCCTGACAACGCAAACGCTGGCTGAAGACTTTAATATCAATCAATCAACGATCGTTCGACGCCTGAAGAATTCTGGAAAGGTATGGAAATTGGCTTGATGGGCGCCACACGTGCTCTCCGACAACAACAGAGCTGAACACTCGAATTTCCACCGATTTGCTGCAGCGAAACCAACAAACACCATTCTAATGCCCATCCACAAGTTGGGCGCCGTGTGGTCGAATCCATCGTCAATAAGGAATAGGATCTGCTCCCAGATCCGCCGTACACATCGACAGAAGCACAAACAAAGTCTACGACGACTTCGATGACTTGGTGGCTGATGTCAAAGCGTTGATTGCATCCAAGAATCATGACTTCTTCGCGCGTACAGGGTGTTCCATAATTATTGGCGCGCAGATATTGACGTGTTTCTTGAACCCTACCCTGGATTGTGAGAATAATCGAAATGGATACATTTATTTATACTAGCGTTAACACAGAACAGTGGTTAGATCTGGAAATATCCGCCATCTGTTCGAATATCGGCTCCAAGAAGTCTTAGAAAGACGTCGCAGCAGTCAAGGAGGTAGTCGTCATTAATTTCATCCAAGGCTTCCCTCAAAACAGATTCCAGTGGGCCAATTTTGCATGTCAATAAATTCAGATATCAGACTCCATCAGGGATCACACTAGAAAGTTTAGTGGATGCCGGTCCGACGAGCAGGCCCGCGATTCTTCGTGCGCGTTTGACTCAGGGTAGCACACTTCGACAGCACTCTTGAATTGCTTTCTCTTTGTGTGCTCATCCACGGCCTAGTGTGAGGCAGCAGAGTTTGCTGCCGCATCGGAAAGTTATATAGCGGTTCAAAACAATCTCTAGACCCGTTGTCCTGCTAACGTCCTTGTTGATTTTCATGTCAGAAACCACGAAAAACGGCGGAGTTCCACTTTCGCTCGCGATGCCTCCCAAAACTATTACAGAAGTCGTATGAGCAGTCCAACCAGTGACATCTTCTCACAGTAAGATCTCATTGGTTCTTCTAGCTGCTATCCAGTCGTTTTCGCATTTCTTTATCAACCTCAGACTAATGATTTGTTCCATTTAAAAGCGCTATGACGCAATTCGTGACTCCTGTGCAACGGTGCATGAGCTTCCTGAACTTTCGGTCTCCATTCAGCTTCTTGTCGGCGGACACCAGATGGGTCTGCTCTAAATGGTGTGAACAAAGATTCCACTCCTTCCTGACGACTTTTCAGATGAATCCCAACCACAGATTCCTTTCTCTAGCTATCCACTTCATCGACAGTCTCGAATTGCGGTTGACTCGGGCACTCACCCTTTTGACAACCTTAGATATGCTAGTACTAATCTTAATGCTTTTACAAGCTAAGTCAGAGATCGGACTAAGCTGACGAAGATGACTGATAGCATTAAGGGTAAGTCTGAGCTGATTGGCGATGTGTCTTGTCGTGTGCGTTAATTTTGCGTTGCGATGATGGCGCCGAACTTCGGATTCGCATCGATCATACTAAATTAGAAATCAATATCTACAGAAATCTGGTGAAAAATACAGAGCTGAGACTCGAAGAAATCCAAAAAATCAAAATAGCAAAAATTTGATTATTTTTCAATTTTTTTTTGATTTTTTTTGAAATCGAAGCCAGTTCTCACGCCAATAATTTTGGAACACCCTGTAGAATCAGCTGAATGCCAAGCAAATGGGAAGCAGTTCCAGAAGTATATGCTGACTATGCTTTCGAATGATGATTTAAACATGTTTTAATTAGATATTATTTTTGTTTTTTTTTGAGTGAAAGTGTTTTTAAAAAAGTTTCATAATTATGTATCAACCCAATACTTTCGAAAAGATTCGATGCTACACTGAGGGTAGACAAGAGAAATCATGGTTTTGGATAGCTGATCCAGACAGTGACTGGCCGCTAAGCTAGTCGTTTTTAGCCTATCGCGTGTTTAGCTCAAAATTAAAGGCATCGTAGGCGCTGAAATCCACTTTCCATTTTTTATGCTCAATCCCTTCCTCGGGCCCCTGTGAGAATGTACAACGAGCTTGGCTGCTCACAAACGTACCATTGTGAGCATAGCGGAAGTGGAAAGTAAGGAATTCCGTCAAAAGGGGCCGGCCCTTCCGTCAGTCATTTGGCACTTTCGCAATATTTGAGCAGAACGTCGTGTCGCTAAGTACAGGGCATGCCACTGTACGCTGACGCACCGTCGGACGAAAGTGGCATTATCGACTAGAAATTTCTCGTCACACAACGAGCGATTGCTTCCAACGCTGCGCCAATGGACGAATTGTAGAAGTGTTCCTTGCGCCCTCCGCGTAACTATCCCAAGTCGATGCCGGCGCGAATTTCAAATGATTTTCAGAAGTTTTTTTAAAACGTTTTTTCTTGAAAAGTTAACGTTTTTGAGCGGGCTTTCCGCTACCTTTTGTCACTATAGGGGGCTAGCAACTCAAAAACGCTTAAAAACGAAACATGGTTTTCAGCGCGTACGATGCCTTTAAGTTAATGTTCATAAGGAAAACGATATTTGGCTGTCGGAGGCCTGCCGCATTAGATGGATTTACCTTGCTTGCACGTTTTTTTTTCGTTTCATTCACTTTTGCTCCAGTGTTGGCCAAATATACATCTTCATGGTGGAAACTCGTGAGTCTTTTAATCAAGGGCGTTTTTTTTTAGCAATAATGCGCGTCATTTTTATGGGAGCAATCTATACTTGCCGTATGTGCGTGCATACCACCCGCTGTCAAGTCTTTAAAAACTTTCGTATTGAGAGGCATTTCACAACATTTTCTCAGCTTGTCATGGCATTACTTGTATTTTCCCACCATCGATAACCGTTCTTGCATTTCCTTCCTTTGCCTTCTTCCTAGTTCCCCTATTCGGGATTCAATTCATGGTACTGTGAGGTGACTACTTGTGTGATTTATTCTCCAAACCCTCGTGAGATCGAATGTACTAGTTGATTGTGATTCTACAACTCTTTTTCAATGAAGTAATTCAGCGGTTGAAGCAGCTGAAACGAGGATTTTTAGTGTCTGTTTTGTTGAAAACATATTCAGATTTCTTCCCACGAAAGATAAGCTCCTTTTACAAAGGAAATTTCTTTCACGGAGTTCTCGCGAACAGTATTTTTCATTATGTTTTGAAAAACTCGAAAATATCAAATGTCGAATATCATTACTAAACCACCTAAAACCACGACTAGACCAAGAAAAATAAGACGATGAAAAATGGGAGTATTAAGGACAGCAAGACGGTCGAGATTGAGAGAAAGAGTGAGAATCTTCAGTAAAACAAAGAGATCAAAAAAGAAGGAAAGAAAGAGAATAAATTAGTAAATAAATAAATATATAGAAAGATAAAGCAAGAAAAAGTATCACAACGACACAAAGATGAATAAGAGGAGAAGGAAAAGTTGTTAGAGTTGTCGAAAGCGAAAGTAGAACGGAGGAGACAGAAAAAGAGAGGGGAAGGAAGGAAGAGATTATGTAAAGAAATATTCCGGCGATTTGAATAAAACTGGCAGTTTTATATTAACTTTCCGTTCACGCCGAGGATGTCGGGGGGGGGGGGGGAGGAGAGTCGATAAGGTGGCCATTAGTGTACCCGATGACGAGGTGATCAAGAAGGTCATAGAGGTTTTAGGTGACAAAGATCTCGGTAGTGAGTTCAATTCTGGTCAGTGCAAATCCAAACATCTCCTCAAATCAAGAGTGGTTGTGAGCAGTGTAGCCTCCCACGTGTTAAGTTTGTCAGCATAATCAGATTATCAATTATGCGTTTTCGATGCACATGCTCAACGGTAAGCTGAGAGTTTGTCCAGTGCTGAAAAGAACTAGATGACTACCATGAACCGAAATAACCTCAGGTCCTGCCTGCACATTGCGCATTGGACGTAACCGGTTGGTAAGGTTTGTTTCTTCACATCAGCATGTTGTATCGTACCAACTCTGAGCAATTTACACCACTGTTACGCCAGATCGCGACCTCGATTCACAGGTATAGTTAATTTTGCGTTACCTGAATCTGTGCGTACCACTTAATCGTTTCTCCAAAAACTTTCTCTTACAAGGGAAGTATAAAAAGCGTAGGTCGGATCTGCGAAAACGACTAGTATGGTTAGTATCTCTTCTGGCTCAATAGTAAAAATGCGCAGTATCCCGCCGCGAGCCGCAGGCTCAAAAAAGTTATGAGCATTTTTTAAGCCTGGCGAAAAGGCAAGGGTACCCCATCAGGCATTTTTTTGGAGTTTCAAAAAATTTTCTCGGATTTAGCTCAAAAGTTGTATGTAGGGGTAATCTAGGGTGGCGAATACGAATCTGGAGTCCATTTGTCGAAATTTTGAGGTTTACTGTAGGTTACGGTAGGTAACATGTCATTTAGGGGTCAAAACCCACCCTAGTATTTCGAAAATCGACAAACGGACGTTAAATTCGTATTCTCCACCACGAATAACCCCCGTGTACAAATTTTGAGTAAAATCTGAGATTTTTACCAAACTACCGTGTACCCACCATAATCTACCGTAATCTGCAAAAGATCGATAAACGGAATCCAGAGTCGTGTTTAGCACTCCAAGTAACCCTCAGAGAATGATTTTGAGACATATCTATCGTAGAAAACCGGAAATCTCGAAAGTGGCGTTTTTCCCTCGAAATTTTTCCCGGTTGGGAAGCTTCAAACGAAATTAACCGAAAACATTGGAAAATCGACTAATTAACCACAGATTCGTGATCAGCGCCCCGAAAAATCTACCTGGGAGAATTTTAAGTCAAATCTGGACAATTTTTCTAAAACGCTTTCAGAGCCCCCAATTGGTAGAAATAAACGCCCAACCGAAAATCCTTACAAGTCCGAAACGCCGTCAGTCTGGGCAAAGTATGGAAAATGTGCCTTCACCCAAATTTTGCTGAGGGGGGTAGTTTTGGGCGCTGAATACATTTATGAGGTCCGTTTCCGAATTTTCCAAAGACTCACGCGCTTTTTGGAAGGTACAAAAACCACACAAAATAAGCTTTTTAAGCTTGTAATTCCTTGGAACCTGGAGCTCGGGGCGGGATACTGCGCAATTTCACTATTGAGCCACAAGAGATACTAATGACACTAGTCGTTTTGGCAGATCCGACCTACGCGTTGTATACTTCCCTTGTTAGTAGATACACACTCTATATGTAAGATATGAGCATATGAAAATCCGAAGTAGATTTTTTCTCATAGCCCAGAAATCATGCGATGCCCAGATAACTCAAAGCTGGCATTAATAATATTCAATCGACCGCGCGATTATATGCTATGATTGTATGAAGTATGGAGGAATTTCAGTTGTAACTGTATGAGAAGTCTTTCCTGCTCTACACATGGCTCTGAAAAAACTGATAGGGTCTCTATAAATACCACGCAACTACAGAAGGAATGGTACATTGTTGTGTTTTCTTGCCCAAACATTATTCAAGGGCAGTGTTGATTTATCACAGCATCCAGTTAGCTGACATTCGATAAGACATCCTGGATGTTTGAAGGATGATTTTGAATTCCTGCTTATTGCTCGTGATCAAAATGGAAGCTTAAAGGCAGCGTTCACGATGATCATCCTCGTTGACTTTCCACAGTGAAATGATAGGCGAGAAGGATCCTAGGCTCCCAGTGTCGAAAGAACGGTAGAAAACGAGCCAGGAGCGGACAAAAAAAGGTTGCAAACAAGCGTTTTGGTGCTCCAGACACGCCTGGTGCCCAGGTCCGCCCCTCGGAATTAACAAATGAAGACTCAGATTAAAGGCAGTGTTCACGATGAAAATCGTTTTTCTGTTATTCCGCCTATCTTGGAAACGGCCCCATGCTGATTCCAATGGTGTCTCTGAAATCATACAAGACGTTCTGTGAACCCAGGCATGGTCCCTCAAAGATTGAGCTATGGAAACATGGTGGACGAGTTGTCCGAGGCTTGTAACTTCCGTCTTTGCAGCCGATCTATGCGAGCTGACCTGAGTAAAGAGAGAATCTGAGAATGAAGGGAAGAACGGGGCTAATGATTGAAAATCATTGCTCATCTCACGATCTCGAGCATTCATATGTTCACGTCGGTGGGCGTGTGATGCGCTTTTGGGGTTTTCAATGCGCTCGACGTTGCAACTTCGGGCTCTTTTGGGGCTCTTCCTGGCTCGTTTTCATGCGTTCTTTCGACGTTAACGTTACAGAGTGTCTCTCCACTACCCAATCCTAGTGGAATTTCGAAAACTTTTTTCGTCGTGAACACTGCCTTTAAAGGAATGATCAAGTCAAGGAAGTGCTGATAAGTGAGCTGATCGCTTCATTGCACTGATAGGTATCATACTTCTAACGGTCAATTCCTCCACGCTCAAAAATCAATGTAAACAGAGGGGGGCCTATTTTTGCTCAAAAACTCGTCTTTCGTGTCCTTTTTAGGCATGCCTTGCTATATAGGGCACCAGACCTTCCGTAAGCCGTGGAAATATCGGAAGTCAAGTTTATCGTGAACACTACCTTTAGGGTCCCACATACACGTAAAGTGTTTCCGAATGAGAATGGCGGCCCACGCGGCCGGCGTGCTTGGCAGGCGGCCAGCGCATGTGCCCCTTTCGGACGAGTGTTGGATTCCAACGGCGGTCGTCCTCTCTCCCCATTCCGCAGAGCTGATTGATGGGCGGAGTGTTTGCTATCAACCGGTACCGGCCCCGTGCGTAATCGATGGCTGCGGGAGAGGTTTCGCATGCTCGTCCGAGAGCGGCGAACGCGACGGCCGCCTGCCGAGCACGCCGGCCGCACGGGCCGCCATTCTCATTCGGACACACTTTATGCCTAGGCTTGACCCTCGTTATGACGAAAGTCAGCAAGAGCCTAGGAGAAAAACACAGAAAAAACTTGAAACCGGCCATCAGTAGGATCACTACGCCCGTGCATGTAGTTTTTCCTTCCTCGAGTAACAGGACTTTTTCATGAGCACTGATTGTTTTGAAGAAAACGAGTTATAGGCTTGGGATAGATGAAGCCGGACGTGTGTGAACAAAGTTGTGAGTTGGGCAACCGTTATAGTAAAAAAAATGCCCCATATCAGTGGTTCCCGTCGGATTCTCAGTTTTGAAGTCACAGTTGTCACGAAGACCATCCCATCAGACTCTCCACCAGAACAAAAAAAGTCAAAAATTTTCAAGGAAGGCCCTGCCTCCGATGAAGCGGTAAACTAAATGCACAAAAGCTCGGAATTTCGTTGTTAACTAAGCACGTGCACTTGCTTATGTACAACTCTCACGAGTTCACCTGCGCACAGAACGCGTTCGATTGCGTACTGGTCCCGCACACGTGCGTTCCGACCGCGCAGACCGACAAACCGATCTCAACGAGTAATTTGCTTGCGTACTGAACGCACGCTAATGCGTACTGAACGCGAACACTTGCGTACCAACCGCACAGACTGAAAAACTGATTTTACCGACCAGTTTATTTGCGTACCGAATGCGGGCGTATGCTTACTGAACGCAAACACTTGCGTTCACACCGCGCAGACTGACAAACCGACCTCACCCACCAGTTTGTTTGCGTACTGAACGCGGTCGCTTGCGTACTGAACGCGCACACCTGCGTACTGACCGTGCAGACTGACAAACCGACCACACCCACCAGTCTGCTTGCGTGCTGAACGCGTTCGATTGGGTACTGAACGCGCACACTTGAGTGCCGACCGCGCAGACCGACAAACCAATCTCGACGAGTAATTTGCTTGCGTACTGAACGCGGGCGATTGCGTACTGAACGCGAACACTTGCGTACCGACCGCACAGACTGACAAATCGATTTCACCGATCAGTTTGTCTACGTAATAAACGCGGACGATTGCGTACTGAACGAGAACACTTGCGTACCGACCGCACAAACTGACAAATCGATCTCACCAATCAGTTTGTTTGGGTACTGAACGCGGACAATCGCGTACTGAACGAGAACACTTGCGTACCGACCGCGCAAACTGAAAGAACGACCTCACCGGCCAGTTTTCGTGCGTGCTGAACGCGTACAGTGGCGTACCGAACACGACCACTTGCGTACTGACTGCGTGTGCTCACGTACTGACCGCAGCGAAAAGTCATATTCCACACTAACCGCGCGCAAAGATGAATGCGCGCGGTCAGTACGTCGCTATGGAATTCCGCGAGCGGGTGGTACGCAGCACAGGCGTATCGACCGCGTGCACTATTTCGTTTGCGCGGTCAGTACGCAAATGCGCGCGTTTGGTACGAAACGCGATTTTTCGCCCGCGGTCGGTCCACCCCATTGTCTGAGAAGTAGCCGAGCAATAACCGAGAAATAACCAAGACGTGACAGGCACACCAACACGCGACGCGCTCTTCCCCAGCTCGCCGAGCAGCCGCCTTGGCCTACTGCAGCTCGGCGGGGCCTAAGTACCGTAAACTGGAGTAGTTGAACCGACCGCGGTGTTGATATCCAAATCATGCCTCAGGAATGCCTTGTGTGCAGTTCAACTCCGCATTGCCGTTCAGTCCGCAAAGTACACGCCGATTGCGGAAGCGTGCTGCGACGCGGTTGCGAGTACTCTCAGACAGGGATTTAAGGTCACCCGGGCGGTTTTTGCCTTTGGTGCCCATGTGATCCCACCTTCCTGCCTGAGGATACTCGCAACAGCGCCGCAGCATGCTTTCGCAATCAGCGTGCATTTTGCGGACTGAACGGCCATGCGGAGTTGAACTGCACATCCCTTGGAGAGCATTATTTGACGTCCCTTTCGCGGCGAACATTTTTTGACGGTTATTTCTAGGCTAATACGCGGCAACCAGCTACTTCCCGACCATTTTCCGGCTATCACGCAGAATGCAGGCATTTCTTGGCTACTTATTGGCTATTGTGCCTGCATGCATAAAAAAGGTGATCTCCGTTATTACATCCGAACTGATATCTTGCCGTGCTCAAAATGAAGAGCTCAAAAAGGAAGTGGTAGAGCCATGCAGTAAGATTTTTTCTGAGAGTGATTTGCGTAACTTCGTTGATGTCAGCAATCGATCATGTGTCCCACCTTGTACTGCTTCGCCTGTTATACGAACTCCGCCTCATGAGGAGGATGAAAGACTTAGGTCAATTGTGATTAGTGGCGTGCCAGAACATGATTCACCAAGTTCATGTGAGAGAATTCCGTACGATTTCGTTAATACATGTAACATCTTGGATTTCCTTAATGTAGAATGCAACCCTTTGACAGTTTATCGTCTTGGAAAACCGTCACGAGGCATGAATAGGTTGATTAAGGTTGTATTGCCGACTAAGACGTTTCAACGTATTGCTGTAGCGCGGGCCCGTCGACTCCGTTTCTACCCGGGATTAAGGCTTTTCCTGCGGGAATCCCTAACTAAAGAGGAGTTGGAACGCAGACGACAGGAACGCATGAGTCGCAGAGTTGATACTGTTCGTGTCTCGCCTCCTGGCATAGTCCAGAATTCGGCATACACAAGCGAATCAACAACGCAAGGTGACTCTTCTCTCGTTTCGAATCAGGAGAAGTAGGTACGCTTCCTCGGTATTTTTGCAGTTATTTGCACTGTTTATACTGTAATGTAAGGTCCATCTCGAAAAACTCGGATTATGTCTCGCTCGTTCTTTCGAAAAATTACGATATCTTGGCTTTCTCCGAAACTTGGCTTAAGCCTAGTCACTCTATGTCTTCCGTTTTGGGCAATATGATGTTGGATTATGATATCTTGAGGTGCGACAGGCCTAGAAAATCTGGCGGTGGGGTTATTCTCCTTGTAAATCGCAGACTATCTTTTTCAACCGTTTTTGTGGAATCAGTTGAGAACTCGTACGAAATACTATGCGCCGATATTCTTTGCGAAGGTCACAAATTCAGGCTTATAGTGGTGTATAGAGCTCCCTCCTGCCTATCCGTAAAAACTGACCAGCTTGTGAAACGTTTGAGCGATTTAGTTGCTTGCGACGTGCATGCAGTTGTGGTAGGGGACTTCAACATGCCAAATTTTAATGCTACGGACACAAATTCTGAAAATTCGTCTCCACTAAGCGGGTTGGAAAAATTGGTTTCTTGCCACAATCTTTCTCAACATGTAACAGAACCGACGAGAGGTGTAAATATTCTTGATCTAGTGTTTTCGACCAGTGACAGCTTAATAAGGGATGTAAAAGTTTCGTCTCCTGTGGGATTAAGTGATCACAATAGCATTTTGTTGAAAATTCATAGTTGGGAAACCCCAGACACACTAGTTTATCGTAGGATTTACTCCAAATGTAATTTTGATGTGATTCGAGCAAGTTGGTCGGAATACGATGGGTTGATTTGTTCGAAACAAAAAATAATGTGAATCAAAAATATGAGCTTTTCTTATCGGTTTTGCATGAAGCCATAGAGCTTCATGTTCCATTGGAAAAATGTCCGTTACTAAAGTCTGTAAAGCTGCCGCAGTATTTACAGAATATGCTCGAGCATCGGAATTGTCTCTTTCACGAAGCCAGACGCACCGACTGGTCAAAATTTAGAGACTTTTCCTTGAACTTTGAAAGTATAATACCGCTCGTAGGATTTGGTCAGAAGGCGCGCAAGGTAGCGTTTTAGCGTCTTTTTCGTCTTTTTCCTATAATTCGCTTCAAAGTCAACTTTCAGCGACACTAGAGCGATATTCTTGATCCTGGCATTGAGGGCTATCCATTGGTATAGCCAATGTTGGGTTTCGTTTTGAACTAACGACATTTTGTAGGCAGCGGATACTGTATAGTACAGTGTCATGGAGAGGGGGGCTCGGCGTCCACTGTCTGCGTCCCCCCATGCAGCTGCTCTCTGCACTCTCCGCGTCACACGCACTCTTTCTTCATGCAGTTTCTGAGGGCAGCAGCCCACAGATCTCCGCTGGTCCCTCACCCCCGTCTCAATTATGGAGCCCTCCATCTTCGCCTGTCCTCAGCCATCATTTCATCACACCAGCTGCCAGCGACGGAAGGTGTGCCTGTACACACGTGCCGGCTTGCCCAACCAATCCATCGGCCCTAATTAGGGTCACAACTGATGAACTCAGTGAATTTATTTATTTATTTATTTAGGTACGCTGTATAAGACACACGCTTAAAAAGAAAAAAAAACTCGAATCAATAAACATGAGCTCAGATACGCAAAAAACGCCTATGATTTCAGCAAGAGTTTGGCCATTCCCCGCTTGAATGTTATCATTGAACTGAGAGTGATTGTGCTTTTACTGACACGAAGATACGCTGAACCCGCCCTTACTGTGAAGAATTTGCATCTAATTGTGGTTTTCGGCCTCGCAAATGATATTTTCCTTTCCCCACCTCGTGTTTTCGAGAGGACTATACTGAAGAAGTGTGAAAATTTAGCACCAGACATCCCGTTCAAAAGCTTGTGCACCATACAAATGTCAAACAATTCACGCCGTGACTCGAGGTTCGCTATGTTGAAATATTGGTTCCGAATCCTGGCATTTGGAATTTTAGAGTACAGAAACCCTCCACGCCGTATTAATATCTTTCTGGTAAAGTTGTTCTGCACCTTCTCTAGAAGAGATGTCTTTTTTCTTGTACGGAGAGAAGACAACCGTACCATTTTCAACAAGCGGGCGAACGTAAACCTTGTACACTCTCAAAAGGACGCTACTGTCTTTTGTAGTGAGAGCCTTAAAAATTTGATAGGTACGGTTGTGAGCCCTTTTGTACAACTCTTTGTAATGAGAATTGAAATCAAGTTTCTCATCATACAAGAAACCGAGATCCTTGATCTGGCTGACTCTCTCAATACCCTGGGCATCTATATTATACGAAGTGGGCAGCACGAAAGAACCAATACGCATCCAGAAAGACTTTCCGGGAGAAATCGGAATCTGCCATGTCTTTGACCATGCTTGTAAACGATCGATAGCTGTTTGCAAGCGCTCTGTATCAAGAAGGGTAGAGACCTCCCTGTAAATTTTTAGGTCGTCGGCATATTGTCTACAAACGACCCCATTTTTGTGCAAAATATTACCCAGATCAGCAGAAAAAATGTTAAAGAGTATCGGCGACAGTACACCTCCTTGTGGCACTCCACTTTTGACCTCAAAAACATTCGACAAAATCGAATTTATGCGAATCGAATCGAATCAAAAGTTTTTCATTGCATGTGGTCTAGTAAAAATTCTGACTACAGTGATTGTTGTGATACAACTATATACAATTCATTATGAGTCCTTAGGCAAAGATAAGGGTGAAGTCATTGATAAAATTTGAAGTGTTTTGAAAAGAATTCATATTTTTCAGGGACATAAAAATCTGAATTTCGAAGAAAGCGTCAAGTTTTTCGAGGAGCTCAAGGGATTCAGCAATAATTGAGAACTCGGCATTTCTTCACCATAGTTTTTTTTACTGTGGAAGTTGAACCTTGAAAACTTAACCGAATCCGATACAAACGCTGTTTTTAAAGACATTACGCCATTCCGCTCTTGAAGAGATCGAAACGTGCCAGAGATCAATTTACCTGAAGATTTTGAATTCCCTTGAAATCCAGAAAACTGTGATTTTCTGAGAGAGGATGCAATTTGCACGCATTGGCAGCGCCGCTCGATTGATGCAGATCACAGGTGAACTTTCCCGAATTATCTGAAAAACTTTTGAATTTTCTTTCGATATTTTATAGCTTTTCAATTTGAATGCAAGCACATCAAACGTTCACGTTTCAGGAAAAGAACGTAGATTTCTAAAGTTTTGACAAGATTCTTAATTTCAAGTGCGTTGAAATCTTGTTTTCTTTTCAAAGATTTCAGTTTGTGGCAGAATGATAGCGGTTTCTCTAGAATTAATTCGATTCTTCGAATAATGAAGGAGTTTCTTATCTACGACATTCAGAGAAGCCGCAATTTTCCGAATCTCCGTCGAAATTCGAGACTTCAGCTCCCTAAAAGTCATGTGTCCAAGGAAATCACGATTTTCCGACTTTCGGCTAATTTCCAATCTTCGAATCTGAGAAATCAGTCATGTTTTTTTCTCGGAATATAGATTTCTTTCTCAATTTTCGATTAATTTCTAATTTTGAATCTCATATAAAAGCAGGATTTTACCAGTTTTGCTAAAATTGAAATGTTTTTTTCTTCAAAAAAAGATGATTTTTCTGTTTTAGGTCTAACTTCCAGTCTCAGAACTTCCGGACAAAAAGAGTTTTCCAAATTTTTGAAAAAATTCAAATTTCCGGTAATGTAGAAGTTATGATTCTACTGAAGATTTTGATTTAGATCATGATTCAAAAATCGGAAATAAATTGAAATTTTAAAAATCCATTTCCAGGAGTTTTCATTTCTAAAAAAATACACGATTTCTACGTTATTCAAATTCAGGATCTCGTTCTCAACTTTTGTAATCGATATTTTTTCTGAAATTTGAACGTTTGATGGTTTTCAGAAAAAAGGGAGTGTTTCAATCTACTCACATGCGCACGAATTTCATTCTAAAAAAAGACAAATTTTGAATTTAGAATCAGATTTTTCTGAATTATCAAAAACTCGAAGTATCAGGTTCGTAAAAACCTTTTTTTTCTATCGAAAAAACGATAATCCTGGTTTGGGTCGAATTCTCAGTCTCAGAGCTTAGAAAACGAGGATTTTTCCACATTCTCGACAGAACTCGAGCTTCTGATAGCGTGAAAGTCGTGATTTTCTGAAATTTACAGCCAATCTTCCACAAAATGGGCCGGCTAGAGCGGAGCGGGCTGTCGCGCGTGAAGTAGGTAACAGATGAGTTTTTCTAGTTTCGCCGACTTTTCTTTTGTTGTTTAAAATTTTGCCTCTTGTATTGAAACTGAAAACTATAAAATATCGGAAGAAAATTCAAAAATTTGTCAAAGAATTCGGGAAAGTTCACCTGTGATCTGCCTCAATCGGGCGGCGCTGCAAATGCGTGCAAATTGCATCCTCTCTCAGAAAATCACAAATTTTTGGATTTCAAGGGGATTCAAAATTTTCAAAGTCTCTGGCACGTTTCGATCTCTTCAAGAGCGGAATGGCGTAATGTCTTAAAAAACAGCGTTTGTATCGGATTCGGTTAAGTTTTCAAGGTTCAACTTCCACAGTAAAAAAACTATGGTGAAGAAATGCCGAGTTCTCAATTATTGCTGAATCCTTTGAGCTCCTCGGAAAACTTGACGCTTTCTTCGAAATTCAGATTTTTATGTCCCTGAAAAATATGAATTCTTTTCAAAACACTTCAAATTTTATCAACGACTTCACCCTTATCTTTGCCTAAGGACTCATAATGAATTGTATATAATTGTATCACAACAATCACTGTAGTCAGAATTTTTACTAGACCACATGCAATGAAAACCTTTTGATTCGATTCGATGGTTTTCACTGATTCGATTTGTGACAGGCACACCTTCCGTCGCTGGCAGCTGGTTGGATGGAATGATGGCTGAGGACAGGCGAAGACGGAGGGCTCCACAATTGAGACGGGGGTGAGGGACCAGCGGAGATCTGTGGGCTGCTGCCCTCAGAAACTGCATGAAGAAAGAGTGCGTGTGACGCGGAGAGTGCAGAGAGCAGCCGCATGGGTGACGCAGACAGTGGACGCCGAGCCCCCCTCTCCATGACACTGTACTATACAGTATCCGCTGCCTCCGAGATTTCGTTAGTTCAAAACGAAACCCCAACAGTGGCTATACCAATGGACAGCCCTCAATGCCAGGATCAAGAATATCGCTCTAGTTTCGCTCAAAGTTGACTTTGAAGCGAGTTATAGGAAAAAGACGAAAAAGACGCTAAAACCCGACTTTGCGCGCCTTCTGACCAAATCCTACGAGCGGTATTAGACTCAAAAAGTATAACAGCTCCTTAGAAAAAAGGATGGTTGAATCTAGAAACAAGCAGCGTTTTTCTAAGTACCTGAATGGGAAAATCAGGGAGAAAAAGACTTCTAGGTTGCCTGAGTCATCATGGTACGATCGCAACTACAGCATATGAAAAGGCCAATTTACTAGCGGATCGATTCGTCAATTCTTTTCAAGAAGACGATGGATCCTGCCCATCCCTCCTAACGTAGAGAGAATGGGGGATTTCCCATAGTTTGAAGCCACGAAGCTTAATGAGCTTATCATGAAATGGCCCCAATCCTCATCTGTGACACCTGACTTTTTACCACTTTTCTTCATTCAAAAGTTAGGTTATCTATTATGTGGCCCTCTTGCATACATTTTCAATCAATCACATATGCACGGTAAGGTTCCTCTACGATGGAAACACTCTTTTGCCACTCCCATTCTGTAAAAAGAGCCGTCCTGTGATCCCGATAACTATCGTCCGGTGAGTATAACTTCTCTCTTGTGCAGACTTTTTGAGAAGGTTTTGAAGCATCACATAATGGAATATCTATTAGATCGGAAAATCATAACAGAGCATCAGCATGGGTTCATTAGTGGCAGATCAATTGAAACAAACCTGCTAGAGTGTTTGGACGATTGGACAGTTGCACTCGACAACAAACCTGGCTGTGATGTAGTTTTCTTCGATTTTGCAAACGCCTTTGATCGTGTATCACACAAAAAGTTGTAATTCAAATTAGAGAGATTGCAGTTCCACCCTGTTGTCATCAAATGAATAGCTGAGTATCTCAGCGACAGAACTCTCCAAGTAAAGCTAGGGGAGATCTATTCTGATGCCAAGGCCATTGCAAGTGGAGTACATCAGGAAGGTGTCTTGTCACCAATTCTTTTCATCATTTTTACGGCTGACTTACCCGAATCCGTTGAAGGTCTAGGGGTCAAAGTCAAAATGTACGCAGATGATGTCAAAATGTATAATGTCATTTCTGATTCAGAGGATTCCGTCAACCTTCAAAACTCCATAGATTCGCTTGTGAAATGGACTGAGAAATGGCAGTTGCCTTTGTCTCCACAAAAGACTACTTTTATGCAGCTAAAATCTCACCCACGCTCAACTGTTACTTCTTACTCAGTGAATGGCGAAACCATTTCTGCTGTTGATTCCGTGAAAGATCTTGGTTTTCATTATAATGGCAAACTTGATTTCACTGCGCATATCAAAGTTCGGTGTATTCAAGCTAAACTGAGAACGTTTCACATTTTAAAGGTCTTCGCAGCAGGAACAAGTCTCTCTTACTCCGGGCATACAAAACGTGTGTTCGCCCACTCGTAGAAGCCAGTGGTACTGTATTCGATCCTCCATTGAAGAGAGACATTCATGCTATTGAAAAAGTCGAGAACAATTTTACACGTAAACTTCTCACACGAGTAGGTGGATTTTTTTACGAAAGAATTCCAAGCGCATCTATAAGAAATAGATATTTGAATCTGTCTTCGCTCAGGTCCCGGCGTAGAGTATTTGACGTATGCAAGGTTCATAACTGGATTTACAACCATAAAATGCTAAACATGAAGCGTCTGTTCAATTTAAATTACTCTCGGACGAGAGGAAACTCGTTCAAAATTGTTTTACGCGGACCAAGTACCAGTTTGTATGCCAACTCCTTCAAATACAGAGCTGGCAGGTCATACTCCGACATCACAAAAAATATGCCTCCAGGGCTGACATTGAGTCAATTTAAAGCACGTGCTAAAAAGATCCTGTTGGATTTTAAATCCTAGTTTTTCGAGATGAACCGCTGTTTCTGCTTTCATGGTTATGAGCATATGTTGAACATTTCTGTTACAGTTGATCCTCGTTATAATTTTTTCTCACATTTGCCTTTAGCGGATGTAATAAACTTATAACTTATTATTGATCGGGTGAATTTCTCAGTGAACGCCAGTACGTCAGAACAGTAGGGGTTGCATCCCTCGTGGTCAGCAGCTGCCGCTGACAGCTAACAGCAGTATTAGCTATTGATATCGAGGGGTTCAACCCCAGCAAGTGTTTGACTCATATACCGCTGTCAGCAGCAGCTGCAACTGCCGCGCAATATCAGTAGAAAAATGAGAAATCAGATGTTTGATACCGTTACCGAGCATCTGATTTCTCATTTTTCTATTGATAATCCGCGGCAGATGATAATCGCAAAAGTATGAATACGGTGTAACAGCAAGGCGAAAGACGGCAAAACAAACATACATAGAAATTTATTTAATTGTGGGCAAGGTGACAACCAGCAATGTTTTGTTCCTGAGCTGTCCAACAGAACTGGTTTTTGTTGACATTGCTGTCAGGGATTCTCCATTGTTGCCTTCTCAAACCAATAATAAATGCCATTCGAAAGAATTTTCCAATGGATGATTCCGCTTCTGTCCCACCACACACACCCCATAGCCTTCCAACCGTGCACGTCTTTTGGTATTCCTTTGGGGAAAACACCTGGCGAAATGTAGGTCTTCTTTCTTTAAACGTTTTTGAAAAGAAACCATGACTCATCCTCAGTAACAAGGTGCTTCAAAAAATGGTGTTTGTTCGCTTCGATGCAGTAAAATACAATACCGCCTTTATCCAAGGGAAAAAATGGGCAGAAATGGGCAAAGTGGGCAACTAAAGCGTCTTTGGACCACAACTCGCCTCAAAGTGCTATGTTTTCAATTTCGAAAAGACCAAAATGTCCACCGTACCACAATCTACTCTCTATATGAGATAGAATCGGAAATTTTCTATGGAAACGTTTTTTTAAGATGCAGTTTGTTATAAATTTGATAATCTTATCACAAGATAACCAGCCCATTCGATCAGAAACAACCGTACGCGATCTCTAGCATGGTCAGAATGAAAGTGTACTTTGCCTTAAAAAATCATGTGGCTCCCAAGTTTTGCGAAATATTTTCACATGGTTGACTAGATCACGACATGCGGTACATTTCGGCGTTTTCCAAATTGAAAATGAAGCACTTTGAGGTGAGTTGTGGCCGAATGACGCTTTAGTTGCCCACTTTGCCAATTTCGCCCATTTTTTCCCTTGGATAGCGCAGGTATTGTAGGTGAAAATTTGACGCGTTCAACTCTGTTGTTGTCGGAGATTTCGTGGGGCACCCATACAGCCAATTTCCATACCTTTCCAAGCGTCCTCAGGCGTCGAACGATCGTTGATTGATTGACAGTATAGTCTTCACCCAGCATTCGCGTTGTCAGGCTTTCGTCCACTTCCTCAGATAAACACAGCCCACTTCGCGCAGGCCAAGTCGGACTAGTCGACTTTGCGCGGCCCCAATTTTGTGGGTGTGGCACAGCGCCCCACTTCCCGCTGAGAGAGAGGCTTTCCCGTCATTCAGCGGAGTGTCGGCGGGCATTCGGCTATTCCTGGGGGTCATCGAAAACTCACTCATCGATTCCCACTTTAATATCATCGTTGCACCACCCACTAGAGTGGAGCCAATGAACAATTGCTGAGCAGAGAACGCTGTGTTGAGACTCTTTCCAAAACCCGCGCTGTGTGCGACACTGGTCTAAGCTCACTCCTCACTTGTCAAGAGCAGTTCAAGATGGAGACCCAGAAGCGGAATTTTCGTTCAACAGACCTTTACTTGAAGGAGTGATTTTTAAATGTGCCGCGAACTGTTTTTAGGACTGTCTTCTGTCCAATCAGATTAGCCGACCAGAGCGGTGGCAGAAGGGCCGTAGAGTGCTTGTCCACCTTCGGTGTACGGGCCGTCAACGAAACGGCGCTCCCGAATGCCTGCGACCAATCTATTGGCCTTCCGCGGGAAGGGTTAAGGGACGTCGGCTAGTGGTCCGCGGGAAGTGTACTGTCTCTATCCGAGTCCACGGCTGTCAGAAGTGCTTGATCATCGAAATCCGATAAACGATCTTTTCCTTCTTTATCCTCTAAACTAGTGTCACCTGATTTAAAGTGAATAAACTACTTCCGTACTGCACTGTCAGTAATTGTTCCTTCGCCAAAAAGTTCGTTGAGATCACAAAATGACTGGGCTGCGGTCCATCCTCTCTCGTAGTGGTAGAGCATAATGTGGCAAATATGCTCAGATAAAAACAGCCCATTTCCCACCGGCCAAGTCAGGCTAGTCGACTTCGCGCGGCCCCTATTCCGTGGGCGTGGAACAGGCACAATCTCTCTCCCTACTTCCCGCGGAGAGAGAGGTTTTCCAGTTTTCATGGGGGTCATCGAACGCTCACTCATCGATTCCCACTGTGATATCATCATTGCACCACCCACTAGAGTGCTCAGATACAGACAGCACTTTTCCCGCAGTACCATTAGCCGACGTCCCGTAACCCCTCCTGCGGAAGGCCAATAGTTCGGTTGCGGGCAGTCGGCAGAGCCGTTTCGTTTACTGCCCGTACACGTTGAACGAGCACTCTGCGGCCCTTCTGCCATCGCGTTACGGCTAGTCTGGTGACTGACAGAAGACAATCCGAAAGCAGTTTGCGGCACATTCGAAAATCACCCATTAGATAAAGGTCTGTTGGAACAAAATTTCAGAAATCCCCTTCTGGGCTTTTCATCTTGAGCTGCTTCTGACAAGTAAGGAGTAAGCTTACACAGGGTTGCTTGCTACACTCACTTGCCCTTGCAGTCTTTTCATCCGCAGATGCCATCAACTGACAATGGCTCACCTGCACAATGCCAGCGTCGCACACAGCGCGGGTTTTGAAAAAGAGTCTCAACACAGCGTTCTCTGCTCAGCAATCGTTCATTGGCTCCACTCTAGTTGGCGGTGCAATGATGATATCAAAGTGAGAATCGATGAGTGAGTGTTCGATGACCCCCAGGAATAGCCGACTGCCCGCCGACACTCCACGGGGAGACTGGAAAACCTCTCTCTCCGCGGGAAATAGGGGCGCTGTGCCACGCCCACAGAATTGGGGCCGCTCGAAGTCGACTACCCCGACTTGGCCGGCGGGAAGTGGGCTGTTTTTATCTGAGTATAGCCAATGAACGATTGTTGAGCTGAGAACGCTACGTTGAGACTCTTTTCAAAAGCCACGCTGTGTGCAACGCTGGCTTTGGGCAGGTGAACCACTGTCTGGTTATGGCTTCTGCGAATCATAAGACTGCAAAAACCAGTGAGTGTAGGAAGCTTCCCGGTCAAAAGCTCACTCCTTACTTGTCAAGAGCAATTAAGGATGAAACCCCCAGAAGCGGATTTTGGAAATTTTGTGTTAACAGGCCTTTACTTAAAGGGTGATTTTTAAATGCGCCGCAAACTGCTTTAGGATAGTCTTCTGCCAGTCATCAGATTAGGCGTAAGGTGGTGGCAAACGGTCCGCAGAGTGCTTGTTCACCGTGTACGGACAGTCATCGAAACGGCGCTGCTGATCGCTCGCGACCGATTCATTGGCCTTCCGTGGGAGGGGTTACGGGACGTCGACTAGTGTTACCGCGGGAAGTATGATGTCTCTATCTGAGTGAGTGTGATTTCCGAGACGCATTTTTTATACTAAATACTGAGGATTAGTTTTATATAAATATTGAGGACAAAACGCCATTTTTTTCCAAAGAAAAAATATCGGTCTAAATATTGCCGCAGAAACTTGATTGACACCTTGTACACTGTCATAGGTAAGCTGTGGCAACAGCAGCTGCTACAATGGTAGACTTGCTAGAAGAGCCGATATCAGCCAATATGCCACAGTCAGCCATCGGAACTCCATGACCGCTCACTCTTTATTAACCCTTGACCAAAACTTTCTATCATTCATCAGTAAGCCGATTTGCTGAGGCAGCGTTCATATGTTAGAAGGACGCGTGCTCTCATCGTTTCCCACTACTAGACGTAGTTGGGCGCTCCTTTACGTTCATTCAACACCTAAGATTGGGATGGCGGTCTCTAACATCCCTATAGTTGAGAACAGGGCACAGATGCGGATTGCAGCGCGCTAGCCACTACCAAGTCGTCGCAAGGAATGGACACTGACTGAGTGTCAGCAGTGCTGTTCGGCCTCTGAGTGCAGTGGGGCCTTGCGTCTCGACACGCTTCGCGGCCGCGCGCTTTCGAGTCGGAAGAGTTTCCAGCGCCGCAGACGCCGATTCGTTGACTCTAGGTGGGTTTCGGAAACTGGAAACTAAACGAAATAGGAGAAAACTGTATAAAAAAGCCTTATCGAGTCGGCTGTGGCGCTGGAAACTCGATTGACTCGAGCGCGTGCGGCCGCAAAGTGTGTCGAGACGCAATTGCGAACCGGATTTCGGCCCAGGGAAGCACAGTAGTTTCTGCGAAGGAATCACAACAGTAGCGAGTGTCCCAGTCGCTGCGACAAAAAGCGGCGGACTACAGACAAGGCTTTAGGAGTTCGCTTAGGCGCTATTCATACTCTCCAACGCCAGCGCTGCACGCGCGTTGCGCTTGGGTGGGCGTTGGTGTATGAATACTTTCTAATCGCGTTACTCGCGCCACGCGCTTGCGGAGACTATGAATACTCAAGTGGCGACGCTACGGCGAAGCAAATCGGGTTTCGATTCGCGCGGGTGATCTACCGTCGCAGCCCCGTCCATTCCTTAGACTAAAATGATTACGCGAACTCTACATGCTTTACCTATCATAGTATGTACAAGAAGGTAGCCCTAAAATTAATTATTATGGAACGGAACGAAATTGAAGACGAATTACCAACGAAAATGATTGGAAAGTTTTCACGGCCACGGCGAAGCGGGCATCACGCGCGTGCCGCGCTGGCGCTGAGTAGTATAAATAGCGCCTTAGGGTTCAAAAAGGGGTGTTTCCGAGTCTTTTGAAGCCATATGTTTTTTTCCGGGGAAAGCTGTCTAACGCGAAGCACTCTTAGAATTCTAATACTACTCGATGCCCCTCATCGCGCTCACGATGAGATACGTAGACTGTGGTATCCTCTTGGCTCCTGCCTGAGACATCTATTTTGTGTCCGTCTATACTAATTACTCAATGGGATTCACATCTTCAGAGATGACAGAGGGCAATGGAACATCGCTAGGGATAAAATCGTATCCTGTCCATATAGGAGAGAAAATATGCAGACGACCGCTGCTACAGCATGCAACTCGAAGATAATGGTGCTGGGACTAGATAAGTCATGCAGAGACCCCGTGGCCCCGGAGCATTTATATTTGTAGTGAGTGCCACAATGGCGAATCGTCTGCAACTGTGGACCAGAACTTCGTTTCAATAGTATGTTTATGTCCTTGTCTGCAGATGTCAGAAGGCGGCAGCCTGCTAGTCTCTCTCTCTCTCTCTCTCTGACTTGAAGATTAGCCTACCTCTACTCCTTCTTCGGCAATTAAAGGCAGCATATTCATGAAACGTCGTTGAGATAGCAACGAAAACCGATCCGCACGGCTTGCATCACAACGCTCACGCACTTGGAAGCGTCAAAAACCAGCTATAACGGCTCTACGTGAGTAATGTCTCTACAAAACATCGTAATTCTCATCATTTGAGGCGCAAACGGCGCGCGCGATGCTGCAGCCTCCGTCTCCGCCCTCTCGCTGACTCTAACCTCCGCTCCACATCAGCGCGCATAGGAACCATGTAAATTTCGACGTTATATAGCCTGTAAGTAGCTGAAATATCGCCCTGTAAATGCAATCCCCACCCGAATTCCGTCTCCCCCTACCAGGAGCACAGTGGATTACCATCTCAAAGAGGCAAACGATTGGCATGAGAGATAGCAGTACGAAACGCGATTACGCAAAATCGATGTTCACCGACGACACACGATTTGTTAGCCGCTCACGCGCGCTTACGCTCGCCCTCGCGCGCTTACGCCCTTTCTCGTCATGCCGAACCGTAATAAATTAGTAGCGCAGCAAAGGAGTCGATTCGAGTGAGTGATCACCAGGTCAAACGTTTTCAATAGAACCAACACGAGCTCAGATACAGACATCACACTTTCCGCGGTACCACTAGCCGACGTCCCGTAACCCCTCCCGCGGAAGGCCAATAGATCGGTCGCGGGCAGTCGGCAGCGCCGTTTCGTTGACTGCCCGTACGCGGTGAACAAGCACTCTGCGGCCCTTCTGCCACCGCCTTACGGCTAATCTGTTGGCTGACAAAAGAGAATCCTAAAGCAGTTTGCGGCATTGTTAAAAATCACCCTTTAAGTAAAGGTCTGTTAAAACAAAATTTCGAAAATCCGCTTCTGGGGATTTCATCTCAAACTGCTCTTGACAAGTAAGAAGTGAGCTTAGACGGGGAAGCTTCCTACACTCACTGGTCACTGCAGTCTTCCCGTTCGCAGATGCCATTAACGTACAGCGGTTCACCTGCCCAAGACCAGCGTCGCAAACAGCGCGGGTTTTGGGAAGAGTCTAAACACAGCGTTCTCTGCTCAGCAATCGTTCATTGGCTCCACTCTAGTGGGTGGTGCAATGATGATATCAAAGTGAGAATCGATGAGTGAGTGTTCGATGACCCCCAGAAATAGCCGACTGCCCGCCGACACTCCGCGGGAAGATGGGAAAGCCTCTCTCTCCGCGGGACGTGGGGCGCTGTGCCATGCCCATAAAATTGGGACCGCGCGAAGCCCGGCGAGAAGTGGCCTATGTTTGTGTGAGAGGCAGTACGCATTTGCCGGTGCCTTTCTGCTTTTACGGGCACCCATCAGCGTTTGAGAGCGCTGGACAGCGAGCGGGCGTTCTAGCCACGTATGGATGCTGCCTGATCTGAATGGGAGATCATATCGTCCATCACTGGGTGAGGGGTCGCCGCGACGCTGCTTGGCGGGAAAACCTGCGCGCGGGAAAACGAAGGGAGAGTGGCTATTGATCGCGCAATTTTTCGCGCCATGCAACGTCGCAGCGATCCCTCATCCAGTGACTGACGATAGCTTGCATAGTGGTCAATTCTTCCACTCTCATGCTTTCACTGAAAGGACACTGACTGTTTTCGAACCCAGAAAAAAAAATTTGCTACCAGCTTTCTCGACTATTCTCAGAACAGATGTTGTGTAGCTTTACGGACCCTCCACATTCTGTGAATAACGCAAGAGCAAATTTGACCGTGTATGCTGCTTTTGACGAGGAAATCGCTCACGGATTATTGTGCAGGAGTGAATTTCTCTCTTTAGAACGAGATCCATTGATCTGGAAGAAAATTTTAGGGTTCCATCTCTTCCACAGAAAGATATCATAGTTCCATTGGTCTGCCTCGGTGGTACTTCAAATTATCAACTGGGTACATGAAAAGGCCAGAACAACGGATTGAACTCTCTTTCAAAGTACATTGTGCTGCGTCCTAACGAGCCAGCTGACAAAGAGGACTTTGTCCTGATTCCAGCGCTTAAAGAGTCCCTAAGAGACTGATTATCTCGTCATCGGAGAACGAATTCGGTCCACAAATGAGAACGGTGAGCTGCTGTGGACCATCCGAATTCTAGAAACGCCTACACACTTCCATCACTTTGGCCAATTCTCAGTCGCCGGCTAGGGACCCTCTAATCGGATTGTACAATTTGCAGTTGAAAACTCCACGCAAAGAACGCGTTGCGCACGCAGTAACGCGGCTAACCCAATTAGACAATTGCGACTCAGGGTAATTCCCACAGCAGTGAAACGCTGACACCCAGAAGCACTTCGAAGGGGCTCCTGAAAACCTCAAATTTGCCATCATGTATATGTGCTTTTGTAGCTGAAGAAAAACTTACATGAGTTCAATAACGACCTGCGACAGAAACGTGTTTCTTCTTTTGTTTTCTTATTTTTCAATATGTAATTAATACTTAATACTCATAAAGAAGCAGGTAGTAGTGATGCGGGCTCTTATTGGCTCTTTCTAGTTGTTTAGCGATACTGCTCTATGCTTTAGCAGTTTTGGTTGGTGAATAATTCATTGCGACCACTTCTGTGCTCTTTAGGCATTTCTATTGGCGTGCAAGTAACTCATTACTCACGTTGCTCTCCAGTTTCACAAATGAGTTCATCCACGGCCGGAGGAGCAGTGTTGATGAACCGAATGAGATCACCGTGGCGGCGGCTGGAGATTAGCCAGAAAATTAGGAAGCCCAGAAGGTAAATGCTCCGAACAAGTCTTGAAAAAATCTGCCCAACTTCAAGGCAGGGATCCATTGGTCGGATTCATCTGCGATAAATTCATGACTGCGAGGTAACTAAGATGGCGAGATGCTGATGTTCCTTATAGAGAAGGTAAAGGATGCATTAAAGGCACTGTTCACGATAAACTTCATCTTCAAATTTTCCATGACAAGCGCTTGTCGTGGCTCTCAAGAGCAGAAACAGAACAGCGTCGAAGAAACGGGTTGAAACTACCCAGGAGCAGCAAAACGACTTAGAAAAGTGGGCAAACCCCGCCGCTTTGGGCAAGTCCGGCCTCTTCTAGAAAGGTGTTCTAGAAACGCGATATTTGAATTAGTCAATTATTCAAAACCTAGCGGCAATTGCCCCTTCCTATAACTGAAACTACAGCATCAATACTAGATCTAATGATGATTTAGGAGAAGTTCTCGATTATGATCTTCATAAGGTCTACCAATGAATTGAAATTTTGGAGTGAGCCCTTTAGAAAATTTCTTATAAATAAATAAGTTAAAAAAAATATACTATACTCGATTCAATTGTATTGCGTGTGAATATTTGTATGGTTAGGTCCGTGGCTTGTTTCTTAAAGAAAAAACTTTTAAGATCATACCGCGGCTGAGACTGCAATTTAAATCTCACCAGCGGCTGGCTGGTATATACCAGCCATCGGCCGTTGAGATTTGAACCGCCGCGCCAGTCGCGGTTTGAATATAAATGTTCCTTTCTTGAGGGAACAAGCCACGGACCTAACTACACAAATATTCAAGCAAATAATCTATTTCGAATTTCAAATGGTTTCCAAGTATTATACCTTTACAACTGAACAACTTTTCCTGATGAGCAATTATGTTGCATCCTCTGTGTCCGAGTGTGATTTATTTCCGTTCATCGCGTGTGTCTGCGCGCATTCGCTGCGTCTCTTTCTTCCCACACTTTCTCGCTGTCTCTACCCTCGCTCCGCACAAGCGCGCGTGGGAACAGAGTCAATCTGGCTCGGAACCAGAGGATAAGCTAAACTGAGACAAATATTCGAACAAACGGACATTACCGAGAGCAAATAATTTTTGTTTTCCCGAATAAACGGAACACCCGAGAAGGAAAAACTTGAAACCTCCTATAAATCGAGAAGTAAAACAGTAAAAAATCACGACGGAATCGAATATTTAAAAAATGATGTTTCAAGATTCCAGATGTACCTAGTGTTTGAAAAAAATACTAAAATATAAATGTATAATAAAATCCCAAGAGTCAATACAAGTAGTAGAAAACTTCAGAAATTCCGAGAACACTATTCGAGTATCAATTCCATTCAATAAACGGCCTGTATTGCGCGTTATTCCACAAAAAATAGTATGTTTCACAGAAACAAAAAAAAACGAAAGCATTTTCAAGCATACTCCATGTTTTTCTCCCGAAAAAAACCTGCTATTGCCGGTCGCTCGAAAAAGAGGTGGATTAAACTGCTGTCAACATTTGAGTTTGCCTGAGTTCGTGACTTCATCCAAAGTGTTCATAGTGTACTTGAAGCGAAACCTAATGAAAATGTACGTGAATACCATTCGAATAATCCGAGTAGTCGAGTAATCGAATACGCGGGAAATTAAATTATTAGTCCTCAAATACTAGGCTTGTTCACAAAGTCCTAATTTTAGAGTTTTCGATTAATTGGCCGATTTCAGGATGCGATTAGGGTAAAGTACCCTCGATGAACTCTAAAGAGAGAGGAAACGCAGCTCAGGCCCCCGTCAGACTTCGTCGAAAAACCTGCTGAGTCCGAATGAGTCCGGGGTGGAAAAACCTGCTGAGTCCGGTTGCCCCCAGTGCCAACTAGTTCCTCTGCGAAACACGCAATCGATAGTCAGCGGCAGCAGTACGTGGGGCAGAGCGCAGACGACGAGAGTCGAGATGCGGCGGGACTCGGCAGGTCGCAGTCGGCCGAAAAAATGCACCCAAATCACGTGAGAAACACCTATATCGACCGGGTGGGGTGAGGATGATTTCGGTGGGACTCAGTCGGACTCAGTCGGTGCATTGGCCCCGCCTTTGTACGCATGAGAACCATAAGTATCGACCGGGGGATGGCGGCGGGCATCAGACGGTCGCAGTCGGACTCAGTGGGTTGATTTTTGCACCCGTTTCACGAATTCGGTGCGTATCGACCGGGTGGGACTCAGTAGATCCACCGACTATGACGGCAGCCTCGGGGGCGGCATGTATACTTGTGATACAAATGAATTATCTTCGGATATCCGACCGGATCTCCGAGATTCGGATAATCCGATATCCGAAAATTTGAAAAAACGCATTATCCGAATCGAACATCCAAATAACCGGGAAATTGAAAATCTGCATTCTCAGACACTGGGAGCAGCGGACCGCCGGTGAAAATTCTCCAGCTGCGGGACAGCTGGCATCAAGCTGGCCAATCGCAATCACGAGGCCAACAGTTGGCATACACTCGACATGCCATTTAATGCCAGCGACGGACGGCTGGCGAATATGTGCCAGTTGCCTAACAGCTGGGTGAGAACTGGCATTCAGCTGGCAATTGGCAATTACGAGGCCGACAGCTGGCTCATCCTTGGCATTTCAATCAGGGCTAGCGGCGGACCGCTGGCGAAGATGTGCCAGTTGTCTAAAAGCTGCGTAATAACTTGCATTTTGCTGGCAATGTCAATCACATATCGAAGATACCGAGCGCATGAAACCGCAGTTATCCACCAATCGGCACTCGGCTGGCGCCCAACCGCCCAGTGGCCTTCGCTTGGCACTGAGTCGTCATATGGCTGGCGCTCGAGAGAGCTGGCAACAACTCACGTTTTAACATGTTTTAGTTTAATCTCTGATTCCATTGATAAGCCGAGGCGGTATATAAGGCGATTCAGTCCAACGAGTGTTCACTCGGCAGTTTCTTTGCCGGCCCTGGAAGGTTACATGAAGTCACTCTCTACAGAGGCTAGCATATTTTGGCAGCTGAGGGGCAAGTCCCCACGGCTAGGGGGGGGGGGAGTGGGTCCCCCTTACCTCAGACCGTTCCGAAGGCGGTGTCCAACGCAACGATCTGCGGTAAGGGACCTATCTAGACCCGTCGGTCTGCCAAAAGACTGGCGGACCGCTGGCAAATGAACGCCCAACTGCCAGGTATTAGCCAAAAGTCTGCCAGCGGTCGGCCAACCTCCTGGCGGACCGCTGGCAGAGTTTTGGCGGACCGCCGGTTAATGGCTGTTCGACACCGGAAATGGTTTTTGCTCGCCAAGCAAATGCCGGCGGTCCGCCAATCCCAATGTCTGAGTTATCCGACTCGAACCATTCTCCGAAGGGTGAATGAAACGGATAAAATCGTATGATGTCGGATAAAATTTTGGATAAATATGCGGAAAACCGACCAGCACACGACGTTTCTAAAGTGATGTTTTTGAGTGCTTTTGGCATTCTATACATTTCTAATGGGCTGTCAGAAAATTTTTCCACCATCGGACTGTCAATTTTTGAATTTTTCAAAGTTAGTATTTCGGCCAATCGTGTTACATCGTTTGAAAGCGCAAATCGTTTTCTATCTGATGCTTGTTCGAGTTGCAAGAGAAACTCAGAAGTGCTTGATTTATTTGCTGGCATTAAGTGATTATCTTCAGTAATGAGCACCTTCGAGTACTTCTACTGACATTGAAGCAAGCCGTCGATGCTGTCAGAGTTGGTAGGACAATTGAACTCCTCACAGTCTACATAATGGGATTCTCTTCGTGGCGTGATTTTTGAATTTTGCGGTAGGCTTTTTTGCGAATTTGACGGAAAAACAAATTCGGTCTCTTCTGCCATATCAGACCATATTCGGCCTCGCAACTTGAAAGGTAAGCATTACGGGCAAGTCTCTATGTACTAAATAGTATCGTGGATCACTGGTCGAGAGATATGTAGCCGCGGCGCAGCGATCTAATGTGAAATCACTTGATCGATGTTCATGACTATCATTACCTCCTCGCTTGCGTGCGTGCCACGTGTTCGTCGCGGCGATCTCTCAACCAGTGATCGATCATATGTATTTGATCAATTGCCGATCACTTTTCGAAAATCGAAAAAATGATAGAATTCGCTCCTTCAACAAAATGATCGATAATTTACGAAAAAAATACTGCTGAGTAGAGATTCGCCACTAATGCTTAACGTCGAAAATGTACATTCACCAAATCCCCGAAAAATCAATAATCGCGACCGTCAAGATTATTGAGAAGTTCGTAAAAACTTTGAATGTTTCTGATTACTCATTCAAATTGAGTAGAGGGCAGGTTTTCAAATTTATCCTTTACTTGGAAAAAATTGAGAGACCTTATTTCAATTCAGTCATCGATTCGGTAATTTTGAGTTTTCTCTAATTTTTTTGGCTGTTGTCAGTCAAAATTTTGCGAGCGCGACAGGTGCAGTCAAATGTTACGAATCGCACCGGGACCAGTCCCAGACAGTAGAAAAATGGTAACTCAAGAACACTGTGCAGTACGTCATGCCCGAGATGTGAAAACCGTGCGGTAAAGAAGCTTGCAGAGTTGAAGACGCAGCGTGGCTCGCGGCGACTACCAACGCAGGATGCTTCCTGTCGTGACATAGAAGGCAAATTAGCCTTCCGTTGTTACCTGGGGTGCGTTCCAAGAACGTTCCCACGACGCCGTGGGAGGACAAACAACCTTCACATGGGCAAATTTGCTTTCCGTGGATGCGAATTATAACTGAAAATTGCTCCCGTGGCTATGTTTCCATGGACGCGTTTTGCCATGGGAATGTTCTTGGAACGCACCCCTAGAAGACAAGTTTCTTCACGTTGTCCACTTTCTGATGAGACTTGGAGGTGACCCTGCATATTTCGCAACATTTTACACGTTCTGATGTGGTGAGACGGGGACGAGGCAACCGTACACGTCCTGCTGCGTCAAGGGATAGGCCAACTGTGAGACAGGCCAGACAGAGTGTCACAGTGCGTCCACCCCACTGCACCCAACCGCAGATTCGGAATCATTTCATCATAAACCTATCCTAACCTCCCGTCTTCACCTTTTTTTGAGAATTCCGAACATGTGCTTTCCTATAGAAACTCTTATTAGTATGGTTCTGCATTTTCTCTTATACACTCTTTTTTTCTAGGAATACTCATTGTTCCATTAATTTTGTTGATTTCCATCCCGAGTTTGGTGTATCCAGGCATCCGGGTATAATTCGAAAAAAAATGTCGGGAACGAGAATATTTCTTGAAGCAGTGAATTCTTTGGTTTTCTACGAAGCTGTGTTAAGGGAAACAAACACGTTCAAAAATGATATCAATTACTTCTCGTTATTTACTCTGTCGAAAGCTTTTTCTCCATTGAATCCCCTCTATTTTTTCGGCTTAAAATTTTTGCGGCCCCAGAAAATTCGATACCCCAGAAAATTCTATAATTTTCACGTCACCCCTTGTGCGTCCGGGCAACACCCGCCTGACCCTGCCCCCCCCCTCCCCCGCCTTCCCCCGTCTAGGATAGAGCCGGAATCTCTTCATTATTTTTTCTAAGATTGGACTTGTTTCTTAGTGGTCTGTTTTTGATTGCATGAATTAAATGGAATGAGTTGGAAATTTAATTTTCTATGCTGCTATCATAAACGATACGATTGGTTCAAACGTTGCTTATAGAGAGTTCTTTGTTGACTTCTGGAGGAGACCTGCAGGTTGTGCTCCACCAAATCCTCACGACCTCTAGGTGACATAAAGTTCATGTCACCCCCACGTCTCTGGCATGTCACCTGCAGGTCGTGAGGACGTGGTGGGGCATGACACCGGCGCTCGACCTGCAGGTGGCCTCCAGTGGCCGGATTCATCAAAGCACTTTCAATGGTAAGTTAGCGTTATCGGCTAACCGCGATCGTTATCAGTGAGTCAGCAAGCCTTTGAATAACTAATAACCGCTGCTGTTAGCCGATAACGCTAACCGGCCCCAGGTGACAACCACGAGTTCCTGAGATTGCTTTGGGCGACGGCGACGACCGATGGGGTGAAAGGCGACGAGGAGGCACCGCAGTGTCTTAACGGCACTGCGTTACTGCCAGCGAGCAGCAACTGACGCCGCTATGATAATTTTTCGGAATTTTTTTGTCGCCGCATAAAGCTTGGCGCTATCGCCGTCCGCTGAAACCTTTGCAGACCCTCAATCAACCGCTGTCGCGGCTGTTAGTCGTAGTGCACTGCACTGCAACGAGTGTCAGCGACAGCTACCGAGAGTTCAATCCAGTGTCGTGCCTGTTTTTCTTGGCCCTGAGCGACAGCGACGGCTGGCCCTCGGTGACAGCGACGTCGCAGTGTTGTCGCAGTGCGCTGCAGGTCTTTCTTGGGGTATAGCAAAAACCTCATTGTTAGTCGGAAGCCACAGTCGAATGAGCATGCCTATAGAATTGCATTGGGCATGAGCATTCGGGAAATTCATTGCCTCTTGGAACGCATTCAAGAAAACCTGAATCAAACTATTTTTAGTACGAAAGTGTAACTTTCATGGTATATTGCGTGCTTACCTCATCTTAGGATTATCTAGAGTATCAGATAAGGCTAAATGTAGACAATTTTTTAACCATAATGATAAAGGACAATGGGAAACATTTCTGTTCTCCAAGCTCCATGTCATAGACACTGACTTCTGGAACTTCTATGTTGAAAGTAAACCCAGGCGTAGCCTCTGCTGGAAAATGACGTTGTTCGATCATTGATCAGCGAATGCGGAACGAAGCCTCTTCCCGTAGAAGTAGTCGTTGTTTTCTTACCATACAGTACTCCCGAAATCCCTTGTTGTGCAAATTCGCGTCAGGGGCTAATGGGATTGCGAAAAAAATACGGGATTAGCAAAATCCGCCATCTATTATGGCCTGCTTTTCCTCGTTCCTCAAAACAGTGGTTAGCTCGTGTCTTTCAGCAGGAAATCCGGACTTATGAGATGTCGGAAGAACGGTCATCAGTTGGGGGACTAGGTACAATTACTAGAATACACTGAAGACAGAAATGGGTTACTTAACGCAGGAAATTATCAGAGCTAGGGCGTGATGGAGGTCATTACGAGTGCGGTTTTTTTCCACAAACGTTGTAAACGCCAGTTTGCGGTAGTGAGATGGAAGCGAATGTTTTGCAGAAAGGCTAAGAATAAGAAATGGAGCTCGGACAAGTATTATTAGCTTCGCCTAACAGAATCCTTGAATCTTAGTCCAGATGTCCACTGTATAACTAAATTGCTTAAAGGCAGTAGTCACGATGAAAAACGTCATCGAAAATACTACAAAAATCAGCTTAGATATAAAACAGCTCAAAAACTATGAAGGTAGCGCGGTGAAAAACGGGCTAGAATTAGAGTTATTAAGACCCTAAATTTCCAGTTCGTGCACACGTGCACAGAAACATCACAGTCTCATGCCAAGCAGCCAAAAATCATCGACACGCATTGTCAGAGGAAGAAATAAATGCAAATTTACCTAATAAAACAGTCGAACAATGAAATCAAGCACTTCAACCAATGTTTTTGACTAGATGTGTACATAAATCCCAAAAGTTCATTGATTGGAATTCAATTTCAAACCAGCTGATGTTCTTGATAATAGAGATCATCGATGCCGATGATGTGGGGTGGACTCGTCCAACATCAAAATACAAGAAAGTTCAGGCTTCGAATTTGGCCCGAAACAGCGTTTTTTCCGCGATTTTTTTATACCCAGAAAAGGGTTCAGAGAGGAAAAGAAGACGAGCATATTTGAGCGCAACCACTGCCTTTAAGACACAGGTCGCGGGAGAGACAGCTCCGCACTGGCTTTTAGAACTTGCGTCGTAACCACATGATCCACGTGACATTAATTTCAAGTAAAGGCATGCAATTCGGGACCGGGTACTTCCCGTTTTTCCCTCTTTTTATCGCGAAGCGAAAGGTGAGGTTCACACTCCTATCTTGGTGCGACGCGATAACATCGACGGTTTGGTGGATTACCAATGTGTTACAGAATACGTGTAATACATATTATGGTACCTGCATGGTACATTAAATCGTCTTTTTCACAGGATGGGGAGGCGCTCCCACAAACAAACATCATATGTCGCTGCTATCGCAGGGATATTCAACGACGTGATGTACCTATACCTTGTCCCAAACGAGATGGCAAGCAAAGAGTCCAAAGAAGCGGCGCTCCTTCTGCATCTCTGACATTTTTGAATCTGGGTAAGAGGTCGCGTACGCAAATACGTAGCATGTCTACCGTAATCTAAAAATAAAACTTCTTGCCTTCCGAGCTATCATCAATGGCTTGAAGCATTTTCCCTGCCACGTCAGGAAGAGTATCTGTGCTGGAAAAGAATATCACGAGCATTTCGAGCGAAAAGAACGCAGTACGGTAAAACATGCTACGTATTTGCGTACCAGACGTCTTACCGTTATCCGAAAATTTCAGAGACGAAGAGGGAGCGCTGCTTCTTTGGACACTTCACTTGCCATCTCGTATGGGTAAGGTATACAGTTCAATTGCGATTTGCCGTTCAGTCCGCAAAGTGCACGCTGATTGCGAAAGCGTGCTGCGGCGCGGTTGTGAGTATTCTCAGACCAGGATCAAGCGGGGCATTGTGTAATTTTCCGAAATCGGAGCGACTCCCGGGCATCAATTTTTTTTCCAAGAATTCAAAAATTTTGCGATCCCCCCGAGTTGTAATTTTTGACATTTTTTTGCAAAAAAAACGTTGCATTTTTTTGGCAGTAAAAAGTGAGTTCTATTTTTTCACTTCTAGAAGTTCTCATTTTTGGTCCAGAATTTATGCGATCCCCTTAATCTCCAATTTCGGGCCAAAAATTTTGCGACCCTCCATCCCTGTTGAGAAATTTCACCACCCCGCTTGACCCTGTCAGGGTCTAGCGGGGCGTTGCGTAATCTTTCCAATTTGGAGCGACCCCCCACCATCGAAAAACTTTTTTTCAAAATCCAAAACTTGCGATCCCCCCCGCGGCGCGATTTCTGGGCACCTTATATTTGATTACCAAAACTCTCAGACGCCGGTAATTCGTTCAGTAGTTGGGTTTGAGCGCATAAAACCTGATCAATGATACGATCATTCCCTTCTGTCACCAAAAATATCGAGAATTTTTGGGATATCCTAATTTTCATCTTTAAACCGAAATTTTTGCGATCCCCCTCGTGACATCTATTTTCGGGCCAAAATTTTTGCGACCCTTCCCCACCCACGTTGCGAATTTTCGCAACCCCGCTTGACCGTGCCTCAGACAGGGTTGTGGGGTCACCCGAGCGGTTTTTAGCTTTGGTGCCCGGGTCGTCCCACCGCACGGGTGATCCCACAACCCTGTCTGAGGATACTCGCAACCGCGCCGCAGCACGCTTTCGCAACCAGCGTGAACTTTGCGAACTGAACGGCAATGCTCGGTTAAACTGTACCTGAACGCGCGTACCGCGCCTCGAGCAGTCGGATAAATGCAACACATATTTGCAGCGACGAGCGACAGCGACAGTGCATGTCAGGCAAATCGATTTACAGTCGATATCGATGGTAAACATTGCGTCGCGTCACTCGTTCCCGGAGGTATGATCCCGGCCTAAAGTATGCCAATGCGTCCCTCCGCGATGGAAGTATAAATCCGATTCGACGGTGCACCCTTACCTTGCAGCGCCTTCAGATATGTAGTAAGAGCTTGCCCATTACATAAGCGTTAAAAGTGAAGTCCACGAAAACTGTCGCATTTCACTTTCTAGCACGAATGTGACCTTCCCCTTGATAGTTGCACATGTGCAAAGTTCTGCATCTCAACTCAGCCGAATACCGGAGAAACAGCCTCCCGAAAAGAGGGATGATGTCAAGCATGTGGGGTACCAACCAGGGGTGTGCGTAAATGAAATTCCAAATTTCGTAAATCTTAATTACGACAAAAGCTTCGTAAATCGTAAATCGTAAACAGCAAATAATAACTATAACCACTAAAAATATTATTACTATGGTGAAACAAGAGCAACAACCTACTGTCCACCGTTTCACGTACTAAGTGCATATTAGGTTGCGTTCAGTATTTGACAGCTAACATGGTATACTTTGTCGCTATCATCAGCAAAAAATCATCAGCAATTGGCATGAAATCTAGCACAAATCGCGGCGGGACCCGCATCGGAGCAGCGGTATCGGTTGTGCTAGGAACAGTAATCGCGCGTGAGCCGCAGCGGCGGGCTGACATACTGTTAATGTGCCGAAGCCTGTCGCTGTTCAGCGCAGTGAGAATGCGACAGGTTTGAAGACAGCAGACACGCTCAAAAAAGTTGTTTGGTTAACTACGTTACTGGGGTCTTATGGCTCCTAGTAGAATGCTCACGTCATTTGAAGCGCCAAAAACGAGTGAAAACTACTAAAATTGAGCATTGAAAATCGAAAAATTTCTGCAACCCCGCCCCTGAGCTTCGTCAACCCCGCCCCAAAATGCAAACTCGTCCTGATTAATTGTTCCAATACGGTCTTTTTGGCTGGTTTTTGATGCTTTCAGCGGGGTGAATCTTCCAGTACAGACTGTAAGAGTATATCGTTTACTCTATACCAACCGTTTTGTTGCTAATATTCGCTGTTTCAACCGCGCGCGGTAAAACTCGTCCATTTTCACCCGATAACGAAAACAACCGTTATTACTCTATTTTCATCCAATTTTGGTTGGTTTTTTCATTAGTTCCGCATACTACCAGCCCCGAACCCTCGATTCATGTCATAAAATCGGTATCATTTTTGAGCGTGTTTCCTGCTTTCAAGGGACCGAATAGACTCCCACCGCTAAAAGGCGCGGCAGCATGCAATGGAGGAATATCGATCATGCAGCGCCGCACGATTGATTCCTCTCCATTGCATGCTGCCGTCCCTTTCAGCGGCAGGAGTGTAATCGGCCCTTAGGGGTCGTTTATACTTCCGCCGCCAAGCGGCGCGGCGAGATGCAATACAGCCATATCGATCAAGCGGCGCCGCTCGGCGGCGCCGCGAGGCGTTTAGAGTTTTTCTGCTCGAAATCTTCCAACGGTGCCGCACGCGGCCGCCGCTGCCGCGCCGCCCGAGGTAAGCAGGCGGCGCGGCGGCCGCGTGCGATCCGCATTGACAGTATGCTTCTTTTACTGTTATTTCATACACATTCTCCATTTTGTTCTTCTGATTCATCTTTAAAATTCCTTCCAAGGTCCTGGGCGTTGTTTAGAGTAGGCTGGGTTGTAAAAAGTTCATTTTTTTAGCTTTTGAAATCATTTTTCTAAAGAAAAATCGTTTTCGAAGACTCTATCCGCCTTCGGGTGCTGTGTTATGGTACGAAAAATAATAGAAATTATAGACATTTCTCTGCTTTCCCTTATCACTCATTCCACAACTTCTTCCCGAATCTTTAGAAACCCGCTTGTCCGATTTAGCTGACCGCGTATCTGCTGGGGAACAGGGACACAATTATGCTCGTAATGCCTCTCCTGAAAAGCTTACGCCATTGTAAGCGTACAGCGATCCAATATGACCGTATTTGAGCGATTCTCAACGCGCCAACCTTCAATAGAGATTGCAAAGTATCAGTCCGATCCGTGGCAACTCTATCTACAGCACAGTATCGGTCGCCCAGCCCAAGTTAATTTTCCTATATCCACTAAAACACTTGCAGAATGGGATTTTTATGGTGACGATACTGTAGATTGTTAAAGGCAAAGTAAGCACAAATAACGGTTTCTAAATTCTGCCGCTGTGTGTGGTCTCCGTAGTTTAGAAATATAGCCAAAGCGCCCCATCGTTCATCTCGCATTTGTGAGAGATAGACGTTTCAGAAAAAAGAGCGAAGACGAGCGTTTGAACCAGCGCTCACGCATTTTCTGAGGGTCCGTTTGTTGCGGACGAAGAGTCCGCAACAAACTGGTGGAAACGATTTCGGGCATCAAAGTTTTGTGATAAAAACGAACGCTCCTCTTGTTGATTTTCGTGGACTCTGAGTAAGCGTAATCTACTCAAAAGGCGGGCCACTATTTGAAGCAAATTTTTGATCGATTAGACCGCCTCGCTCGGTGTTTTGACCCTAATCTAGTTATAGAATTCTGGACAGATGATTTTCATGAAAAACGCGAAAACGAAGTTAATCGTGAGGAGTGCTTTTAGATTGCACTGCGTCGGAGGCGGCAGCTAGTGAGATGTACGCGGCTCGACACGCGGATCTGTTATCCAGAGCCTCCAACTCCGACCGTGTCTCCCGCTTTATAATGATAGAACCAAGATAAATAACAGGATCGTGCTGCAGTCACACGCGTATGTTGGTCCCATACCCTGACCAAAAACATACGCAAAGTGATATTAGAGCAGGTCAATTGGAGATATCTTGCGATTTACTTCCATTGTATGTGTTTTTATTTACGAAAAATTACGATTTACGGTCCAGAATGTCGTAAATCGTAAACCGTAATAACGAGACCCAAAAACACCTCAAATCGTAAAACCGTAAATCGTAAACCGTAATTACGCACACCTCTGGTACCAAAATACCAGGTTGTTCAATAAGTTTTGTCGTTCGATAAGAGAGGGCTTTGCTACTAGCCTATTTTTTTTATTTAGTTCGTACACTCTTCATATGAACGTATCCTCTGCTTCCGAGTGTGATTTATTTCCGTTCGTCGCGTGCGTATGCGCGCTGACGCTGCGTCTCCTTCTCCCCACAATTTCTCGCTGTCTCTACCCTCGCTCCGCACGAGGGGGCGAGGGAACACAGTAAATCAGGCTCGGAACCAGAGGATATGTGAAGTTTAATTTCAATCTGTCAATTCATTATTTGTTTACAAGCCACTTAGTGTCGCCGTGTCACAGCAATGGAAAAAATTGAATATCGTACAGTGATAAAGTTCTTATTTTTTGGAAGGTGTAACACCAAAACAAATTCACGAACGAATGTTAAAGAAGTATAATGATTGTTCACCCACAACTAGAACAGTAGAAAGATGGGTTGCTGAATTTAAACGTGGTCGTACAAGCCTTGAAGACGATCCACGTGAAGGACGTCCAAAAAGCGCATAAACACCAGAAATCATAGCCACAATAAAGGATATGGTATTGGAAGATCGTCGGTTGACTGAAAGAAATTTAGTAGAGGCCCTACATATCTCATTAGGCATTGTGAGCCGTATTTTAAGTTTATTTTTGGATTTTAGAAAACTCTGTGCACAATGGGTGCCGCATTCGCTAACAATGAAAAAAAGACATTCGAATGCGACTTTCTCAGCAACATTTGGAGCGTTTCAAAAAGGATAAAGTGGATTTCGTGCGTCGATCCATCACTATTGACAAGGAGATGATACTGAATAATAAAGTGTATTTTGAACCATAAAATTGTGTTTTTTTTTATCGAACGACCATACCTATTGAACATCTGGTTCATGTATATGTATGACGAGGGCGATCACGGTGAAAGTTGGTCATCATGGTGGCGCTCAAGACGTTTTTATCATGTGAAGGCCTCTTTCAGCGCTACGGTCAACAGTTCCAGGCCCACGACGTCCCACTCGTCAGATAAATATTTCTCAATTAGCCTGGGTAAACTGTTGAACACTTCACCCCGCGGCGATTTGGAAAATTACACAAGTTTACACTCATGTGGAAAAAAATGAGAAAACAGGAAACAAACAATCAGCCTCAAACGGAATATTCAAAGCAAAGATACTGTAAACCAATGAAACGAGAACAACGATGGATCAGTCCGAAGAATAGCACAGGGAAACGAGCAACCCAGCACTACGAAGGGTCACTCCGCCTGTTGTGGATACACAACCTTGTGAATGTATATCTAATATAACATATATAGATTAGGGCAAATGGTATTGAGTACTAAGAATCAAAACGGTCATAAAACATTGTATAGTTCATCCATAGCCCAGACACCATTTACAACTCAGCCGTTAGGCATCGTATCCAGAGGGTGGTGTCTGGTAGGTTAATTACACGCGGGTGTGTCTCATAGGTGCCGCTACAATTGATAGATGAGATATTGCTTGAGGCTCGGTGCACCCTGTGAATATAGGTGTAATTACAACTTTGTATGATATCTGTTTGTGGGGCCGCTCCCCAATCTGTATAAAAGGCGTTGGAATGTTGATATTGGGTTCGTCTGGTTTGGTGAATAAACCTTAAAGCCACGATCGTCTACATACCACAGAGCCACCAAATCGGTGCATCGGCCAGTGAACGATCCCTCGCTTCAACTCTCAGCTAGTGTGTTTCTCCCTGAGGAAACGAGAGAAAAGTGAGCCTTACCTACCCAATCTTCTCACCTAGTGTTCCTCATTGGAGGAACGAGAAGCAAGAGCGGGAAACTCTGTCTTGTGCGTCTCCGCAAGGGGAACCGCCAGAGTGAGCCTCTCAACGACTTATCTTCTCACTTAGTGTTCCTCATTGGAGGAACGAGAAGAAAGAGCGTAACCTCTGTCTTGTGCGTCTCCGCAAGGGGAACCGGCAGAGTTTTACCTCAACCGAGTATCTGTCTTGTGCGTCTCCGCAAGGGGAACCGGCAGTGCACAACTTCCAATCTCTACCAAGAGCGTGAACTCTGTCTTGTGCGTCTCCGCAAGGAGAACCGGCAGTGTTTCACCTCTAACCTACCACTTCAAGAGCGTAAACTCTGTCTTGTGCGTCTCCGCAAGTGGAACCGGCAGTGTTTCACCTCTAAACTTTCAAAAAAGAGCGTGAACTCTGTCTTGTGCGTCTCCGCAAGGGGAACCGGCAGTGTTTCATCTCTAACCTTCACAAAAAGAGCGTGATCTCTGTCTTGTGCGTCTCCGCAAGGGGAACCGGCAGTGCTTTACCTCTAAACCTTCACAAAAAGAGCGTGATCTCTGTCTTGTGCGTCTCCGAAAGGGGAACCGGCAGAGTCGAACCTCGAAATAGTCTTGTCTTGTGAGTCTCCAGAAGGGGAACCGGCAAGGCGTACTTCAAAACCTTCATCTTGTGCGTCCTCTCACGAGGAACCGGTGAAGTAATAAGCTTTTTCCTGCAATCAGGAAAAAGTTCCGCAGCAAGTTCTCAATTTGAGCTTTCTCAGCAAGAAGCCAAGAGGACTGTGTCAGAGCTTTCGTCTCCTCAAGTGAGAAAATCAGAAAGCGAAGCAGTTTCCTAATAAACCAAGAAAATCTGACAGGCGAAGCAAATCCTCCTTGAGGTAAACAAAAAAAGAAGTCCCGCGTGGCAGGAAGTTACCTACTGCGGAATCAACCGAAGCAGTAAAAAAATCCAAGGAACCTTGAAACTTGAAACAAACCAGAAAAAAAGTGAAAATGGCTGGAATTCAAGTCTTCAAAACAAAGATCACAAATGCTTGTGCGCTGATCAAATCCAACGAAGACGGTATGAAGAAATTGGAAACACCATTCACATTCCCTACTGAAAAAACAGAATGTGAAGCCTTCATACGGGAACGCACTGTGGAATTAAACCACCTGGCAAGATCCATTACAAAAGCCAAGGAATTCTTGGACAAATGTGTTCAAGACGCCATCGAAAGGATTGAATCACGGTCGGAACAGAAAGAGAGTGATAAATTGATGCTCGATCTTAACAAGCACCTGGAATCTGAGGCAAACAACTTGGATATAGAAGTCATCCAATGGCTAAACAAAATTGAGTTCAGAAAAGAAGAACTAACTCAACAATCGATCCTCCTCACAAAAGCGACTAATTACGGTAGGCAACAGGCTGGCAGCAGCACTAACATCCACAATGCTGATGACTACGATAGCGGCAGTGCAGTAAATAGCAATCGCCACGTGAGAGTAAGGCGACCACAGCTTGAAGTGCCAACATTTTCTGGTAACTTCTGGGAATTCAACACATTCTGGTCGGTCTTCGAGTCCCTAATTGACAGCAATACAGAACTGAGCGACCGAGAGAAGTTCCTATTCCTGAAACAGGCGCTGAAAGGAAAGGCCGCAGCGTCAATTAGCAGCATTCCTGTCTTAGGAGAAAAATACTACATTGCTGTGAACCTTCTCAAAAAGCAGTTCGACAGGTCATCAAGTATTGTCGATGTGTTAATTAATGAAATCGAGCGTCTACCTCAAGCGCGAGAGAGTCCAAGAAGCTGTAGTGAAACTCTCTCAGCCATTTCGTCTCGCATCACACACCTCGAGCACACTGGTGTACCAATGAACGCCGACAGTGTGGAGACGTCTGATCCTCTCAAAATTCACGGAGGAAATTTGCAGCAAAGTGATCAAGGAGAATGAAGCCGGCTTCTCATATGGAGTGAACGATATTATGGAAACAATTGATGAAATAATAGCACTTCAAGAGACGACAGAACTTACAATGAAGACAATGTTTGACAATGACTACTGTCGACAGAAGAATATCCATGAAGAAAATCAGCAGTCTCATATCACGCATCAGAAGCATACATACAAAAGGCGTCGGTTCGGCAGCAACAGTTCCAACACGCCCTCGCAAGCAGAGCATGTTGGCCAACCAGAAGGCATTTCAGCTCAGGCTCTCCACTGCAACGTTTCAGAAAACCGTCAGCAAGTCAGACAGCAAGTATTGCCTATAGCATCGGCACTGATTTTCAATGAAGCAGAAATGGAGTATGAGCCTGTCACTCTAGTGTTGGATTCTGGATCTCAAAGAAGTGTCGTGAAAAAGGAGATCGCAAATAGGCTGAAGCTTCCTATAGCAAGCTCAGCGATGCCCACAACTGCTGGAATTGGAAAATCGCAAGAAATTTCCAGTCTCAATGAAACATGCTTAACTCTGAGAAGCCGATTCTGCTCGAAAAAGCTGCGAAACGTGTCACTATCAATCAAGGATAGACCGAATTTCTGCACGACAGCTGCTGGATTGTCGGCGGCAGACAAGAACTTCATAAAGAAAAGGAGTATAGCAGTTTCCAAGCTTAACCGCCCACATACAGAGATATCTCCAGAGATTCTCATTGGGCAAGACCTTCTAAGCAATGTCATCGAACACAATGTTCCTGTCATGAGATTGCCATCTGGTTTACTTTTAACGTCAACAGTATTCGGCTACATCATCTCTTCTACGAGTATCACATGCAACTCCAAAACCAGGAGAACTTATCAAATCAGCCCTGCCATCGTTGCAACGTCGATGACATCTTTTTTAAATGGCTACAAGGGCCTCAGGAACCGGAACGGACTAGAATCACGCAATATTGGCAGCAAATTTAGTGAGAATCACTTCATGGGGCCATCGGCAATTGTAGCAAGTCCACATCGGCAATTTCAACAGCAGCTGCACAGGAAGTGTCGCCCCTCTAAGAGAAAGCGGCAACGTAAACGTGCAAAAGGCATTCATCCCGACACCACACCAGTTGGAAAACAGTGTAGTAAGCCGCAACGCGAGAGGGAACCTCCAATACAAATTCGACTACAAGACGACAGCTAGAATCGCTTCAGTGTCCGAAACGACCGCAACGAGGATTACCGACAACGCAGTCATGTACGATCACAGCACCTCGGATCGAGCACGATTCGAGGAAATCTAGGAATAAACTGCAGTCTCAGAAGAATATCGCCAGTTTGAATCGTACACAGTAATTTCTACTTCATTTTGTTTTCTTGTATTATTCGTGTTTGTTGTAAGTTTTGCAGTCAAACTTGTGATAGGAGAATGTGTAGATATTGAGTTCTATTAATTTCTATCGCTCCCGCTCATTGCCGGCCGCCCCAGTGTTGTGAACAACCAAATCTTATACAAATTTTATTCATTGCACGCTAATGTTTAACCTTCAAATGTGCATATGAGTATCAGCCTGATATCTGTACAACATTTTAGCTACCGCTTATTGCCGGCCGCCCCAGTGTTGTGGATACACAACCTTGTGAATGTATATCTAATATATCATATATAGAGTAAATAGTATTGAGTACTAAGAATCAAAACGGTCATAAAACATTGTATAGTTCATCCATAGCCCAGACACCATTTACAACTCAGCCGTTAGGCATCGTATCCAGAGGGTGGTGTCTGGTAGGTTAATTACACGCGGGTGTGTCTCATAGGTGCCGCTACAATTGATAGATGAGATATTGCTTGAGGCTCGGTGCACCCCAGAATATACGTGTAATTACAACTTTGTATGATATCTGTTTGTGGGGCCGCTCCCCAATCTGTATAAAAGGCGTTGGAATGTTGATATTGGGTTCGTCTGGTTTGGTGAATAAACCTTAAAGCCACGATCGTCTACATACCACAGAGCCACCAAACCGCCGCTCCCCGGAAGCCAGTTTCACGTGCACTAAGTTCTTATAAGCGCCGAAGTTCATAGGAATGGTATCGTTCCTACTGAGATCTTCGAATACCGGAACAATTCTATTAGTGAAAAAGCAGCGCCAACACTCAAGATTTGACACGGTACGGTGGAATTTAATCGGACCCCCCCCGGGATACCGAATCTCTCGTTCTCACGAAATCCCCAGGCCTAAGACCGAACTTGCCATTGAAAAGGATATAATGGAACAGAAATAAATCATTTTTCTTCCTTCTGAGAGCCAAAGGCTTAAGGCCAAAGAGTGCATTTCTGTCAGCAGCGGAGGGCAATTGCCCATAAATGAAGCCATGCTGTCTGATAAGAACTCTTCTAATAAAATTGTTCTGTATCTTTGCCAATCTATTAATGTTCTTGAGTTTTGCGGGGTTGAATACCGGGGTACCGTACTCGAGTAGAGGCCTTACATACGTGGTGTAAGCTCTGATAAGCACAGAGGGTTTGCAAGTTGACAAACCCCTGAAAATATTATTCCTAGCAAAGGTTGCTTCATTCGAGATAGATTCACAGTGCTTATCAAAACTCAGACTTGTAGTAATAGTGAACCCTAAATCAGTTATTTGGTCAACTTCTTGGATCTGACATCCACTGACAGTGTATTTACTGTTAGCATGGCTATTACAAAAGTGGAGAGCCTTCGTTTTTTCTTTTGCCAACGGGAGATTCCAATCGCGAGACCAAGTACTAACAATGTCAATAGCCTGTTGTAGCAGGATACAGTTCTCCGGTTGGGAAACGTCCCGATAGATCTTGATATCATCCGCAAATGCACTGAAACCGGTGCCACAGCAAGTGACAAGACTGGCGATTTCGTGAGTGTATATGTTGAAAAGTATGGGCGACAATACCCCGCCTTGTGGTACACCACTCAGGACTGGCCTTGGAGTTGAGTGAGAAGAGTCAACACAGACCGAGAACGTCCTGTCAGTTAGGAACGAACGTACCCATGAAACTATTCGCGGATGGATACCAAACACTGAGAGTTTCTGCAATAATTTGTCATACGGAACCTTATCAAAAGCCTTAGCGAAATCAAAATACACAACATCAACACTCTTCCCAACATCTAGGAAAGCCGTCCACTTGTTTAGCGCTTCTATGGTTGCCGTCACAGTGGACTTCCCTCCCTGGAAACCATGTTGGAAGGGAGAGATAACCTGATTCGCTTCCAAGTGACAAACGATTCTCTTCTTCAGAATTTTTTCAAACAGCTGTGAGAAAATATATGTTATACTGATTGGCCTGAAATTAGCAGGGTCTGTGAAAGGGACTTTTTTTTGGAATGGGGGTAACAAATGATTGCCTCCTTTTGATGGAGACTTCACCAGACATGAAGCTCAGATTGAAAATATACTGCAGGGGACCTGAAATATCAAGAGCGATCTGCTTGATAAAGCTGAGTTGTATGGCGTCGGGAGTGATAGAGTTGGAGGAAGGCCAGGCAAGAAGTTCCTTGATAATTTCATCTTTGTAAAACCAAGATGAATCAGCCATAACAGCGAAAGAATTGGAGACAGGTAGACTGTCCATAGAAGAGACGTCAGAAAACGACTTTTGAAATACGTCAGCCAACAACTCAGCTCTATCACTAGCATTCCTCACCAATGCCCCATTGGGGTTTTTGAGAACTCCAACACCTGGTTTTTCCCGGAGTTTAGAGTTGATAAATCTGAAGAAGGAATGTTTATCACTTGACTCGACAGCTTTTTTTCTCAGTATGGTTATCATACTTCTTCAATTTATTAGCAAAACGTTCACCCTGTTGTCGTTACTGTAGGTCTGTGGCAGTACATAAATCTTCCGTGTTCGGACTTCCCTAAATGGCTGGGGAAATTTCAAAAAAATGGCACTTTCATTGTTTCAGGAAAAGGTCAGGGTACCCATTAGGGTGTTCAGAGAAAAAGTTTCGGATTCGGCTCTAAACTTTGAACTGGGGGTTATTTAGGGCGCTGAACACGAATCTGGGGTCTATTTGTCGCCAGACCTAGGGTTACCGTAGGTTACGGTAGGCATAATGCCTTTTAGCTGGCATTAGTCACCCTAAAATTTCGAAAATCTTGAAATGGACATCAAATTTGTGTTCAGCGTCCCAGATAGCACAAACATAGAAATTTCGAGTTAAATTTGAGACTTTGACCGAGGTACCGTATACCCACCTTTACATACCGTAATCCAAGGAAACTCGAGAAGCCGACCACACATTTTTGTTAGGCAGCCCAAGTAAACCTACGTAGAAGTTTTAAGATGATTCCATCGCACTTACATAGCATTCTCGAAATCATCAAAAAATCGCTTTTGGCCAGCGATTTTCCCCTTTTTGAAGCTTCGAACCGAATCAGACGGAATTTTTTTAAACATTGACAAATGGCCACAGACTCGTAATCAGCACCCAAGACAACCCCTAAAAATAATTTTTTAAGCTCAATCCAAGGCAATTTTTTTGAACGCCCAGAAAATTGCTATTCGTGCACCCCTTTTTTCTTCGCAGAGCTATAAAAATGCCCACTTTTAGAAATCTCCTGTAAATTTTTGGGGCATTTAGGGGATTTGGAAAACGTGCTGTCAGTGCTGTGTCTCATACCTATAACTATCAAAACATGGTTTTATAAAAGCCCTCGGGATATGTAAGGCCAGAGCACTTAGAAATGAATTCACTCACCCAGAAACTTGAGGCTGCACTCAAAATCTGTCAGAATCCTGTTCTCGTTTTGCTGTGCAGAGTCTATAAAACACTTTTATAGACTCTGCACAGCAAGACGAGAACAGGATTAAAAAAGCTTCACGTTTTTGATTATTTGGGTTTTTTTTTCTTCAGATGTTCCAAATGCCAAATTAGTTTGATTTTCTGCCTTTTTTTAAATTCCAGTGAGCCGAGAAACTTTTTGCGATGCGGACGAAGGAGGAGGGACTGGCAGACGGCCACGCGGCTCTGCTTGTTGGCGTCCGTCAGACGGTGGGGGATCCAACGGGCCAGAACTTTGTGGTAGCCGAGTAAGTTGAGTCGATTGTGGATGGTGGACTTGCTGCAGCCGAGCGTCGTCGCCAGTTCACGGGTGATGGCTTCCGGCTTCTCCTTGATACAGCGACGGACTTCGTCATCATCCACCGTAGAAGGCCTCCCGCTATGCTCCCTGTCCTCGAGGCTCGTGTCGCCGCTCTCGAAACGATTGATCCAGCGGCTGACTGTGCGTTGGGACACTGCATCCTCCTTGCACGCTCTGCAGATGTTGGCGACCGCGGTGCCCGTGTCGTTGCCCAGCAGCCAGGGTTGAGCAGCGTTGTGACTGGTCACAACGGGGGGGGGTCGTAAAATTTTTGGAAATTTCGGGAAAAAATGAAAATTTGGGAAGGGGTCGCAAAAAAAAGGATTTTTTTAAAACCACATGGTAAGGTAAAATGAGGTAGGAATAGTCAATCGCGTGCGAGGTGTATGCATTTTCAACAATATAGAAGCAGATTATATACAGAGAAGCTGTTCAGAAAACAGACATTTTTTGACAAATTTGACAATTAGACACGAAGCTTTAAAAATTTTTGGTCCCAGTGGGTCGTAAAATTCCGGATTTTTTTTGAAAAAAAGGAAAATGGGGGGGGGGGTCGTAGCCGCGACGAAAATCGCCACAACGGCCCGCTCAACCCTGCCAGCAGCCACTCGTAGTACACGAACGTACGAATTCGACCTTGGTCCATTTTAGCTTGTACTGGTAGCTAGACGCGGCTACTGCGCCTTATATACCCCCAGCGTAGAACTTTGGAGAACCTTCTAGAAGGTTCTTACACTTGCCTGATATTGTAACACTTCTAAAGAAAATTATAGAATTTTGAAAATTTTCGGACAGGAATTATTGGACGGCCTGGTATATATGTACACATCTAGTCAAAAGCATTGACTGGAGTGCTTGCTTTCACCGTTCAATTGTTTTTATTAGGTAAACCTGCATTTATTTCTACCTCTGAATGTCGATGATTTTTTGACTGCTCAGCACGAGACTGTGATCTTTTTGGGCGGAGCTGTGCACGTGTGCACGAACTGGCATCTTTGGGCCCTAGAAACTCTTATTCTAGCCCGTTTTTCACCGTGCTACCTTTATAGTTTTTCAGCTGTTTTCGATCTAAGCTGATTTTTGTAGTTTTCTCGATAACGTTTTCCATCGTGATCACTGCCTCGCTTTCTTTTTATATTACACTTTCTATGACGCCCTGCACACTCCCACTGGGGCCCTGCTCACTTTCTATGACGCCATGCACACTCCCACTGACCCCATGCACACTCCCACTGACGCCCTGCACACTCCCACTGACCCCATGCACACTCCCACTGACGCCATGCACACTCCCACTGAAGTCCTGCACACTTTCTATGACGTCCTGCACACTCTCAGCGACGCCCTGCACACTCCCTTTGGGGTCCTGCACACTTTCTGTGACGTCCTGCACACTCCCACTGGGGTCCTACACACTTTCTATGACGCCCTGCACACCCCCACTGGGGCCCTGCTCACTTTCTATGACGCCCTGCACACTACCACTGACGCCATGCACACTCCCATTGACGCCCTGCACACTCCCACTGGGGTCCTGCACACTTTCTATGACGTCCTGCACATTCTCTCTGACACCCTGCACACTCCATTTGGGGTCCTGCACACTTTCTATGACGTCCTGCACACTCCCACTGGGGTCCTACACACTTTCTATGACGCCCTGCACACTCCCACCAACGTCCTGCACACTCCCGCTGGGGTCCTGCACTTTCCCACTGGGGTCCTGCACACTTGCTATGACGCCTTGCACACTCCCATTGGGGTCCTGCACACTTTCTGTGACGTCCTGCACACTCCCGCTGACGCCCTGCACACTCCCACTGGGGTCCTGCACACTTTCTATGACGTCCTGCACACTCGCGCTGACGCCCTGCACACTCCCACTGGGGTTTTGCACACTTTATATGACCTCCTGCGCACTCCCACTGCGGTCCTGCTCACTTTCTCTGAGGTCCTGCACTCTCCCACCGGGTCCTGCACACTGTTAAGACGTCCAGCACACTCTGCGAATCCTATAAATTCTGTACGGCGCCCCTTCAACTATTGAAGACCTTTCGCTCTTACTAGAGCGTAACTCTTCTAGCGCTCTATCAACCATTGTGGTTTCGATGGCCCACGGCTAAAAATGCGCTCCACGGACAAACTCGGTTGCCCCGAGGCGCGGAATCGGAGATTCAGGCTGATTTTTCGGTGATCGTATTATGTCCTACCCACCTTACTATTGGTTCCATTTTATTCCAGTTCTGATGGGCCATTTCAAAGATCCGTGGGACACACACACACACACACACACACATACACACACACACACACACACACACACACACACACACACATACACATACACATACACATACACACACACATACACATGCACATACACATACATACACACATACACACATACATACACACATACATACATACATACACATACACATACACACATACATATACATATGCCGCTCTCGGACGAGTGTTAGATTTCAACGACGACCACCCCTCTCCCCCCATCTGTAAAGCTGATTGACCGGCGTAGTGCTTGCTGCCAGCCGGTGCCGGCCCCGTTCGTAGTCGATGGCGGTGGGGACTTTTTTGCATGCTCGTCCGAGAGCGGCGAACGCGGAGGCCGCTTGCCAAGTTCGCCGGCCGCATGAGCCGCCATTCTCATTCAGACACACCTTACACATATACATACACACACTTCGGTACATAACTGCTTTAAGTATAAAGATTTGTATTTAAATTTTAGATTTCTCTCTGTCGTATGTTTTTATCTGTGGTTAGGTCCGTGGCTTTTTTCTCTAAGAAAAAACATTGAAATCTCGCCCGCGACTGGCGCGGCGGTTTAAATCTCACCGGCGGCTGGCTGGTGACTGCGAGCCAGCCGCCGGTGAGATTTAAACCGCCTCACCAGCCGCGGGTGAGATTTCAAGGTTCTTTCTTGACGAAACAAGCCACGGACCTAACTATATGTATATTCGTCATGCATCTGTAGTTTCCTTTTGCATAGTTTAGTTTAATAAGTTGAAACAGGCCGTCTTTCTCCAAAAGCATGAATGAGACTCTCAAATGATATTTTTCACGGAAACAGTATTTATTTGTTCAATCAATGTCGTCATCTTCATCTTCGCCAATAACACTGCGTAACACGATTTTTGTTCCTGGCTTCTAAGTGTTATGTTTCAGTTGCTGATGTCTAAAATATGTGAAAAAATGTTATATACTCAGACAGTAGGATCGAGCACTCGCTGGACTGAATCGCTTATATATCAGCTGAGCTTGTCAGATATCAGTGATCAACGTATAAAATGTTTGAACGACGAATTGTCTACTCTCTCGAGTACCAGCCATGTGATGGTTCGGCGCCAAGCGAATGCCACTTGTATTTTAAAAGCCAGCCGAGTGCCGATTGGTGGACAACTGCGTTCGCATGCGGTCGGCAAAATCAAGGTGTGATTATCATTGCTAGGTAGATGCAAGTTATTACGCAGCTTTCAGGCAACCGGCACGTTTTATCCAGCGGTCCGCCGCTCGCACTGTTTGAGATGCCAGTGAAGAGCCAGATGTCATTCTCGTAATTGTCAATTGCCAGCTAAAGGCCAGTTATCGCCCAGCTGTTAGGCAACTGACACATTTTCGCCAGCTGTCCGCCGCTAACATTACCTGACATGACGAGTGTAGGCCAACTGTCTGCCTAGTAATTGCCATTAGCCAGCTAAATGCCAGTTGTCATCCAGGTCTTGTGCAAGTGGCGAATTTTCGCCTGTCCGCTGCTTTCATTGTCTGAGAGGAAATTTAGCGGGGGTTTCAACGTAGCTTGTAGAACTCCTGTTATATGTATACGGAAAACTCAAAGATAAAATCCATCGTGAACGGTCCCTTTGATTCTCGGACAAAATTAGACTTCATGCCCCCAAAATTCTGAGCCTCTCGGGTTTTCGCGATTGACACGTTGCGACCCGTTGGCAGAGATGCTACATATGGTTAGGTCCGTGGTAATTACCGGCCAGCTGCTGGTGAGATCTAAACCGCCGCGTCAGCAGCGGTTCAAGTTTAAATGTTTTTCGTGAGGAACCAAGCCACGCACCTAACCATACATATCGGTGAACCTCACCGAGAGTCGAACATGGAGATCATTTAGTTTATTATCATTCTCCCACGAAACCCCGCAAAAAAAAGAATGAGGCAAAGTATGCGCCACCCCCGGCAGTACGCCAGCGCTGGTAGATTGGCGCGCGTGGCGTGTGCACAGCTGCGAGAGACGCGTCTGTCGTCAGTCTCATGTGCCCATTGCATTGAAATCATAGTTTACAGTACTTATATACACTCATGTCGTTGCGTTTTCCTTTCATTACTGACGATATTTTTGTTTCGTTTTATCGCGTTGTCCGTGGCGTATGGTCCGTTTGTACAAAACTACTTTATTCAGAATCTTGGTTTCTATCTGGCATCAACATCAACTCAAGATGGACGTGATCAACGACTATGTCAATAATGAGGTATTTTTGTATACAAATTTGGTTTTCTTTCGTAAAACCATTTTTACTGTGACATACGTATAGGGTCAAACCAGTAACGGTCAAAGTCTGCGGATCTGCTCCCGGTCTACAGTACCCCTGTTCTTTGCGAGACCGACATGGATCATGAATCCATGGTCACGTGAGCGCCACCAATCCATGTTGGTTTCGCCAAGAGCAGGGGCACTGTAGATCGAGGGCAGGCCTGCAGTTTTCACCGTTACGGGCTTCTCGTATAGGGTCAGCTTCGGGTGCTATGGCAGCAGGAGGGGATACTATAGCATCGCTTCCGGCCACGCCTTTTTTTCCTCGCCGCTGCGCGAATTGAACACCAACTCCTCCCCTTCCAAAATCATTGCGGCGCGAAAAATTTTAAAAAATTAAGATTCGTACTGCCTTTCGGAAAGTACGAATCTGGCCGTAGTGGCATCACGTCGCAGCACGTAGTGATTTGAGATCGATATGGTCGTTGGGCACTGTTGCTGTTGCTCTTCGCGGATATACATTCAAAACAGGAGGCGCTGACCGTTAAGAGGGAATTAAAACGGTCAGAGCGATCCGTGCCGACTGTTGGCATCGTTTATAGTTCTACCGCCAAGTGGCGCGAGGAAGTAAAATCTTGAGACTACTTGACCGAACAGGGCGAAAAGTTTGCCCCTGTGCCCATTTTGCACCTGCCGGAAGTTCAACCTAGTTCTAGAATCTATTTTCCCTTGAAAACTGCATAAGCCAGTTGTATCCGAGTATTCAAACACGCTCTGGGATTTCATCTATCCTGGTGTTCCTTCCAGAACAACGGTGGCAAGTTGTCCCGCACCCTGTGAACGATGGGGAGTGTTAGGCCCATTCAGAGTGCATTCGTCGTGTGATGCCATAGCGCTATAGTCATGCGTATCGATCACAATGACTTCGCACTTCGTTCGGTACTCAAAATATGCCACCGCTGCGACCCGCGAACGAAGTTTGAAAGGGGCCCTACCCTGTGGAATCCAAATGACGTCACTACAGTGGTTGTTTGAGAACGAGTTTGCTGAAGACATCCGCCGCCGCGGGTTGGCTGCAACATTACGAGGTCGTGCTCGAGGGAAATCATGTTGATGATTTCAGTTGCTGTTGTCGTCGGGCCGCCGAATATGTATCATCCAAAGGTCAACTCGCCATTACTAGCTTTGGGTAGCGACGGCGCGTCTTTTACGGCGACGCCCATTGAAATACCGTTTAGGTGTCGCTCATCCTTTTAAACCCCGCTTTTTCGTAGTGGAACTATTAACGATGCTTCAAATTTGCGTCATGTTGCGGCGCGCTAGCATGCTTGGAGTGCACGAGGTCACGACCTTGACCTACTGGAACCTCACAGTTCTCTGCTGGCCCGCTTGTGGGGCAAAAACACAGTACACGGGCCATCCTAAATACCGAACTTTTGGTGCGCAACGAGGCTGACTTTGAAGGGCCCTAAGCTCACTAATGTACTATTGGGCCGCGCTGTCATGAAACTTGAAATCCTGTCAACTCTACATTTCTTGATTTTTCAGATGAGAGCAGCCACACTACGAAATCTTCATTTGCTGGGATTCAATCATGCAGGCAGTGCATGCGTTGACGCATTGACGGATATATCTGTCTTGTATTTGAGGATGCTTGCTAAGCGGTTGCGTCTTTTTGCGGAACATAAAGGTGAGTAGTAAGGATGAACTCGTGCTTCGTACCGGGAAATGGCAGTTTGATGTACAACGTTGAGTTCTCTCTGTCCTATTCGCATCTAGCCAACGCAGGATTGTCACGTGCCGCACGTCAGAGCAAAGATCCATGAGAAGCGAACTCATTCTCAGAAAAATGAAAACAAGTTATCTGTAACACAAAAGGCCGAAAACAAGTTACTTGTAACATATCTGAGCCGATGTAAGTCACTTGCGACTTATCCCAGGACTTTTAAGTTACATGTAACATATCGGCGAGGTACTGCATGCGTTGTGCCTCCGTTATGTTACATGTAACTTAAATGACTTGAGATAAGTCGCAAGTAACTTACCTTAGCTTAGATATGTTACAAGTAACTTGTTTTCGGTTTCTGAGAGGATTCTGCATGCAGTGCGCCTCCGATATGTTACATGTAACTTAAATGGCACAATATAAGTCGCAAGTAACTTAAATTGGCCAAGAGGATATTTCCAAGGTTGATGTACGACGCACTCGCGGGGTCATGCATACAACTGGCGTAACTTTTCGTTCAATTACCCAAGTTTGAGGTACTTGACGCCACACCAGCAGGGAAGGCCCAGCACATCACTTTTTTGCGTAGTGTGTGGTCTGGGATACGCCCTCTGCGTCGCGTGTCGTATGCGTCACGTGATGGCCGCCCATAGTGAAAATTCAAATGTAAGTTACCTGTAACATAAGTGTAACTTACATGTAGTATAAATTTAAGTTGCATGTAATATAAATGTATGTTACATCCAATATAAATGTAAGTTACTTGAGACATTTAAGTAAGTTACATTTATATTACAAGTAACGTGTTTTGATTTTTCTGAGTTGTTACGATTGGATTTTTTTTGTTTATTTTTTTAACTGTGTGTAAGCATCGCAGCAAATTCCGCTGTAGTCTATGTTTTGTTGCTGTTCTTGAGGTGCGTTGGTTCAGTACTTAGAAAGAGAAGAGCGTTTAAGGAGTTCACTTGGTGCACGCGATGCTCAAGACGGAGAGCCGCTGCATTGATTTAGTCGCTAGAGCGCAGTGCGCGTCGAATTTAGCAAGTCGAAGTGCTCCTTGGCGCCTCCGATTCTGTCTACTGAATCTCCAGACCTGTTCTTGAATCCCAGACCAGAGTTCGTATGCATGTTTCGAGCGTCCCCACGCTCGCGTAGCCCTTTCATGATTTACCGTAAAGGATTATTCAGCCAGTCAGAAATGGTTTAGTGTAATGTTGGTGTAAAGGCTACGTAGAAAGATAACTAGGCATTATTCCACATTTTGGACTTCAGAGGATCGAAACAAATAACGCAGAAACTTATTATGTGGGGAGCGGGGTTAAGCAGGGTCGTGAATCGGCGCAGAGGGGTCGTAACAATTTTGGGGATTTTTTTGAATAGAAATGAAAGTCTGCAGAGGCCGTTATGAAATTCTACGTTACGTTGGATATACGGTAGTTTGGGCAGAGTACTAGATTTCGGTCAAATTTCTATCCAGGAGTTATTCGGTTGAATACAAATGTGATGTCTATTTTTAAAGGGAAGGATAGTTTAATTTTTCAGAATTTTGGTCAACGGGAGGAGGGTCGTAGCTCCGTCGAGATTCGGCGCAACGACCTGCTCAATCCTGAAGGGGGGGGGGGTTATTTGAGGGTGCTGAGCGCATTCATGAGGTCCATGTTCAGTTTTTTTCAAGGTTGAGGTAGGACAAGGTGCTTCAAGGTTAGTAGGCCAGTGTTTTAGATTTGACGCAAACTGCACAGAGGGGCTACTTGTGGTGCCGATCTCGAATCCATTACCCTTTTTCAATCTTAGAAGGATTACGGTAGGTTACCGTAGCGTAAATCTTGTTTGGCTACCAGCCTACCTTAATCCTTTAATGGATCCGTGATCGGGACTGCCTAGAAGCTCGGACTAGGACCTCGAGATGTGGAGAACTGCCGGTAAATCAATTAGTACGAGCGAGGGATTCTTCTTATTCTTCTTTGCAGCCACATCGAGGGTTCTGTCATAGGTTGAGGAACTGGGCGACCGGTAATGTATTCCGAAGGAGAGACGCGGCCGGCCAGCACCTCTCTCATGACAAAAAACCTCTTCGTGGAGGGGGTGACGTCGGTTTGCACAGAGGTGTTCTTCTTTCCTCCACACTGCCACGGCATCAACGTACGACATCTCGGCAGCTATTTTTTTGCATATTTTTTCTTCGCATTGCGCCGCTGATCTCGGACTATAATCTGGCCTCAAGTGGTTGTTCGTCATTCGCGCTGAGTAATTGAGACACAGCCGCAACTCCGGCACTCAGTGTTGTCGATCATGTACTTAAATAGATTGATACTAAAACAGTTAAAATTCCAATGAGCCTTAAATACGTATGCCGATCGATGCAACACGGCTGCTAGCGGTCTATCAGGAAGTTCCTTTTGTAACAAGTTGCTCGCATATCGATAGCTGTTTGTTCTGTTCATAGGCCTAGTGTACCCTTCCATCTACTAGCGGCGCGACATAGTGTCAGTCATTCTCATCGGTCGAAAATCGTAATGGATCATACGAATTTTCCCTATTGCGTTCGTTTAGTGTAAAGCCTAGCTTGCTCGGTTAAGTCCGAGCGGAGCAAGCAGCGGAGCAGTCGGTCATGGCAGAATATAACAGTGATAGGGAGATTTTGACATGATAAGCCCAATGAGCTTTATTTCGACCGGCTCAAAATGAGGGAGCTAGGCTTCACATCGGACTACTGAGCGTTCCTGCATTACTTGCTGAGGTTAGTTAGTGTGTAGCACGAGAGAGTTCTAGTAGTGGCTCACAAGGAATCTATCTTGCTTGTACTGAACGGAGAGTAGCTAGCAGCCTACTTGCGCGTCATGCATATGATTGTTCAATGGGTACACCATCCTTTTCTGGTACGATTCTGAATAGGAACCTTATTACAGATAGGAGTGACATCGTAACGTTCGATGACATGTTGGCAGCGATTGCTGATGCAAAAATTAGCCGAGTGGAACTTTACGAATATATGAGACAAGTTCGAACTGTCGGAAATTCTTGTTCGGTGAGGTTTCCAACTGTATTTTTTACCTGAAAAAAATTGGTGGGCGGGCCATAATATACGTTTTGCTCACATATTCGTGCGTAGTCCGTGCCATTCCCTCTGGGAGCGGCGTTGTTCGTCCCGGGCGAGAAGTTATTTGTTATATGCTGATTAGAGATGCAGACCATACAGCTGCGTCGCAGCTTCCAGATAGGGACGATATGTACTGGAATGGTCGGTGGAGCAGAATATTGACTGCAACAAGGTAGTCACATAAGACGGTTAGTAGGAAACGTTAGGACGCATGTAAACATTGAGAGGGCTCGAAGCCGGTTGATAGTTGAGGCAGCTACCACACAGGGTTGAGCAGCAGGGGTGTGCGGCAATTGCCGTTTGCCGGCCATTTTTGGGGTTTGCCGTTGCCGTTTGCCGAAATTTCCGTCTAAAACGGCAAATTTTCGGCAAAAAATCGTTGAAAAACAGGATTTTCCTCTGTGTTGGTCTGCGATTCGGAGCTGCTACAAATAATGATTTGGACTAGTTCCAGCTTCTGGTTCCGGATCGTTCAATGAATAATTGTACCCTTTCAATCGGTAACTATTGAAAACATCTCAACTGAGTAATCAGAGGAGTTCGTTCGAGTTCTAAAATGTTTGGTAGCCTCCAGATGTCTTTTTTCAATCATCAAATTCTTAACTCTTTGAGAATGTCGAAATGGCAAAAAAACCTTTTTCAGAGGCATACCGATTACTGCAAGTTCTAAGATTACACAACCAAGTCATATCAAAGCTGTAGCGCAAAAGCAGCCTTATTTAGACATATGGACCAGCGGAGAACTCGTGTATGTATATAGGCCTACTTATCGTCGGTTGGTTGGCTGATGGTAATAATTGGGACAGGAAAATTATCAATTCTGCAAACACTTTGTCCGGCTTTTCAAAAATTGAACAATATTCACAGCGGCCATTAAAGGCAGTGGTCAATAATATCTTCGATTTCGAGATCATTAGCTGAAATGAAAGGTTGACTTTAAGGCAGCGTACACGCTCGTAAACGTAATTGAGATAACTACGGAATTAGAATGGTATGGCACCGAACGCAACGCCCACGCATTTTGAATCGTCAAAAACGACCCACAATGACGATACACGAGTGAGAAGTTGTTCCCGCCCCTGCATATGCCCGCCCCCTGCATTTGTGTCCTCCTCCAGAATAGGGGTTCTGGGCCATTCCCACGGCCGGCGACGTTTGTGGGTGGTGGAATAGGTACAATAGGTAAACCACACACATTGACGACGGTGGAATTGGCCCAGCACCCCTGTTTTAGAGGAGGACGCAAATACGGTGGGCGGGCAGATACAGGGGCGGGGCCAACTTCTCACTCGTGTAGCGTCATTGTGGGTGGTTTTTGACGCTTCAAAATGCGTGGGCGTTGTGTTCGGTGCCATACCATTCTAATTCCGTAGTTCTCAATTACGTTTACGAGCGTGTATGCTGCCTTCAAAGGCACACTCTAACCTTTGCTAGAAAGTTTTGTAAAGATGAAAAAATGAAAAATCTTCGAAGGCAACGATCAAAACCGCATTCAACTTTTTCACCAGAAATCCAAGGATTCGAGGCCCATTGCAACAACAGTGTGGGAAATCGGCTCAAAACGAGCAACCAATAGCAATGTACGTCCCGAAACTTGAACGTGGCGTACTCGCTCCACCCACTTCCTCGGTAGCCACAGTGGAGGTCAGTGGGGAGGGTAAGCCACATTCAAGTTTTGAGACCGTATAGAGCGATTAATTGTTTGCTTCTAGCCGACATTGTCGCTGTAATTGGCCTCGTGCTAGCTTGAAGGCCGAATACGCAGAAGAGCAGTCCAGCTCGCTAGCGCACTGCACGCGGCGCCCCCGCGACGAAGTGAGCGCAGCGGACTTCCTTCGCGCGCGTGGCGTGTACCATTCAAACGCCCATCATTCTGTGCGTTCGAACATCATGCCCCTCGGAGCTCTTGATTTTAAAATTCGAGGGCTGATTTTACCGTGAGCACTGCATTCAACTAGACTAGTCTCACTCCATTCTACTCAGGTCCAAATTTGAACAAGGCTAGAATGGCTCGGCCGAAGCTGACAGAGCTGATTTAACGATTGAATTACCTCTGTGTATGTTCAGAATAGATCAGAATTTGGGCAACAATGCATAATTTCTGATCTAAACAGAATCAATGGACCAATATTTTCTACATATATTCTGAACACATCTTAAGGTAATTCAATCGTTAAATCGGCTGTACTCGCCTCTGCCGAACCGTTCTGGACTTGATCAGATTTTCATTTTTTTAGTGACTGCCTGAGGCATTCAGCAGATTCTGAGCATGGGATACTGGAACACTGTTTTCACCCTAGGACATATTAAAATTGCATCCCGAAATTTCATCCGAAGTTGGCAACCCTCCCTTGTACGCAAAGGTTGGTGTATTATAGCACAAAACAGTTTTTGCCGTCTGCCGCTTTGTCGTTTGCCGTTTGCCGGTCATTTTTGGGGTTTGCCGTTGCCGCTGCCTTTTGCCGAAATTTAAAATTCCTTTGCCGCACACCCCTGGTTGAGCAGGCCGTTGCGTCAATTTTGGCAGAGTCACGACCCCTTCCCTGCTAAACAAATTTTGAGAAATGTTTACGATCCCCCTCGACAAATAGCCATCAAATTTGTATTCAGCACACTCTTTTTTCTCCAAAAATTCTTACGATTCCCCGTTGAGCCGAGCCTTAACCCTGCTCAACTCTGCTTCCACACTTTACGGAAAAGCGCGCTGTCGCCGTTCCCCGGTCCCACTTGCTGATATGCGTTACTCAACGCTCCTCAACGCTCGTTCACTTTTATTTATCACCCCAGTACCGCGCGGTGGCTACCCATCCCTCGGGTAAAGGCACAGTACACCCTCAGACATGAATTTCGTAATTTTTATTTGATTGTGTAGTAGACCCCTCCTATATAACGCGAGCCAAGGGCAAGGTCTCAATCCTTCCAGACAAGCGAGATATAAGCGACCACCCCAGGCCCGACCCCTCATCGCTCACCACCACGGGCCACACCCCCTACCAGATTTTCAAACTCGACAGCGGCTACATGGATCGATGAATTCTCCCTTATCCTGGCTCGCTCTCGCGCAAAGATTGCGAATGAAGAGAAGAACAGACCTGAGACAACTCGTCCACCACTCTTTCACCCTCAAAATGTGGGCACGTCTAAGAAGCCATAACCCTGTTCATAGGGGGTCTTGGACGATTTCCGAGACATCATTGTGATTACCGTGTGACTCTCTCCAAGATCAGCATAAAAACTGAAATATAATTTTCCTCTGTGTCCTGTACACACAGAGCACCCTGAAAATTAGTTTTTGTAATTTTACGCTTATATTGGAGTGGGTCACAAGCTGATCATTATGGTATCCCAAAAATGGCTGAATGTCCCCAACGAACGGAGCTATGGCTTCCTGAAAATGCCCGTATTTTGAGAGTGAAAGTAGGTGCACGAGTTGTCTCAGGCCTGTATTTCTCTTGAATTGCTGTCGTTGCCCGAGAGCGAGCCAGGATTAGGAGATGGACAGGCAGTGAATCGAAGAACGTAGACTCTGTTGGAATTTATCCATCTATCAAGCGGGTATCGAGTTCGAAAGTCAACAAGGGGTTGAGGCCCGTGGTGGTGAGCGAAGGGGTCGGACGCGTGGTGGTCGCCTATATCTCGCTTAGTTGAAGGAATTCAGATCTCGTACTTGGCACTTGTTATACAGGAGGGATCTACTACTTAATCAGATAAAAATCACAGAAGTCAGGTCTGAAAGTGTACTGTGCCTTCAAGGGCAGAGGCTGATATGTGACATCGCCATGGGTCATGAAGAGACTTTGCGTTCACCGTTGAAGGTTGGCGCAAACTCGGTGCACCTATGTTATAGCATATAGCACCGAGTTTGCGCGAACCTTCAACACTGAATCCGTGCGGACGTTAGGCTCATGGTGCAGAGACGGAGTGCAGCCGGCTGGAGGCAAGCCAACATCTGTCAGCCCTCTGCGGGAAGGAAACGGGTGTGTTGCTTTTCTCCATCTGCTCACTATAGCGAGACCCATAGGCGTGGACACGTTTTAGCATCGAGCAAATCGTGCACCAACGATGAGCTTCGATATCGCTAAAGGAAATGACGCTGCCTAACGGCGGTGAGTCAGCATCAACGTTTTCAATTTCCACATGTTGTTTTCCCACAACTAACAATTTCCTGTGGCCGTATTCATGAAACGGCAGGCGCAGGAAGGAGGCGTAACCTTCCCGTACCCGCCGTATGGCCACCAGTTTTGTGGCTTCTCTGTCGACTTTTCAATAGCGGCGGCATCCTCTTCGCCACCTGTCAGAGCAGAGACAGGCATGGGTAGCCACCTGCAGAGACGAAGAGGAGACCGTCGGGTAGAAAACTGCTGTGTTTCAACCCCGCTATCAATGCATTCCGGCGGGCACGGCATGCCCGACCTCGACTATGCGAGTGAGCGGGCAGAGCGCGTGCCGCTCGCCAGTAACGTATTGATCACGTTCTGAAACGCAAGATCGATATAGCAGGCAGCCACCTTTCTCTCCGTACACCCGCTAGGTGGCTAGGAACCTTCCTGTCTACCCGCCAGGTAGCAGGTAGCCTTCCTGTCTACCTACCGGGTACCTAGATCGTAAACTCGTCCAACAACGGGTGGACTTTGGACCTTCCTGGGAGGCTCCCAGTGTTTCGTGAATACGGCCACTGTTCTCAGATTTGCTAGCAAGTATTTTTTTGTTGATAGCTGCCGCAGGTTCCCAATTTAGATAGATTCTGGACTCGACTCGAATTGCTGAAACATTCATAATTGTCTAATACTTATGCAGGCGAAGCAACCTCTCAACCCCATCATCGCCTCTATTTAGCGCGTGCGGTCTGGCTGCGTTAACCGCTGACTACTAGCCATTTGCGAACCTTTCATTCGTTTGAACGTAATTGCGACTAGACCGCTTGCGATAATCAATGGGCAGCGTACAGTTCAGCCTCGGAAGGAGCGAATCTGTGCAAGAAGCGTAGCGACCGTTGTTATCGGCATGTCACTGTCGAGAGTTGCAATTCAATATGATCGACCGCTTTACTGCTTGATCTGCTCTCCACACATTTTCGGAGTACGGACTTACCTATATTTGACATACGGAGGGACGCACAAGTACTTAGTCACTCTCTTGATGTGCATGAGATATGATAATATGACGGCAGTCGTATACTCAGTCCATAGGTGGCTTCCAGCGGCAAGCGTCATGGCGCTAAAACCGCTGGCGCACAACGCTCGCTCACACAACTAGGGAGTTAGGTTTGGCGACGATAGACTTGCGATTCGACTACTTGCAATTTGAACGACGAACGTGCCACGAAGCTCTCGATTGGACACGATGATCTATCGCTCCTTAATTGATCAGGCTCCTATCAGCTGCAAAGCACGTATTTAAGGGGCACCTTCTCATAGAGAGCGCAGTTGACTTTTTGGGGCCGCTCTTGGAAGGTGACTACGGGTCACTTTCTGTGCGATTTTTGACCGCTGAAGGGGTCTCCCTCCCCACTTCCCGCGGAGGGAGCGGCTTTCCCATCTTCCCGCGGAGCGTCGGCGGGCAGTCGGCTATCCCTGGGGGTCATCGAACGCTCGCTCGATTCCCACTGTGATATCATCATTGCACCACCCACTAGAGTGGAGCCAATGAACGATTGCTGAGCAGAGAACGCTGCGTTGAGACTTTCCAAAACCCGCGCTGTGTGCGACGCTGGTCTTGGGCAGGTGAACCACTGTCTGCTAATGGCATCTGCAAATTATAAGACTGCAAGAACCAGTGAGTGTAGGAAGCCTCCCGTAGAAGCTCACTCCTTACTTCTCAATAGCAGTTCAAGATGAAATCCCCAGAAACGGATTTTTGAGATTTTGTTTTAGCAGACTACTTAAAGGGTGACTTTTGAATGTGCCGCGAACTGCTTTAGGATAGTCTTCTGTCACTCATCAGATTAGGCGTAAGGCGGTGGCAAAAGGGCCGCAGAGTGCTTGTTCACCGTGTACGGATAGTCAACGAAACGGCGCTGCCGATTGCCGGCGACCGATTTATTGGCCTTCCGTGGGAGGGGTTACGGGACGTCGACTAGCGGTACCGCGGGAAGTGTTATGTTTCTATCTCAGTTGGCTGCTCATGTATCAGAGTTTGTGACAGCCGTTTTTGAATTATGAGATAGCAGAGCACTTGTTTCAGAGTAGGCTCGAGGCTCAATGCTTTAGGGACAGAGTAATAAGCTCGATACCTGCTGGTTCCATCTCGGAGTGAGCGTGAGCGAGCGGCAGCCAGCAAGAGCGGGCGTGAGCGCGCGATAGCGAGCATAAGCGCACGTCAGCGGCTGGCCAATCGTGTATTAATGACAACCATCGATTTTTGCGTAATCGCACGCTCTCGCAACGTATGGACGCTGCCTCAGCGAGGAAAGCTCTCTCGTTGTCGAGCGTGGCGAGGATGATATCCTTGTCGTAGACTGCGGTGGGGATGACACCTTGCTGCGGGCCGTGACACGGGTCGGATCCTTGCCGGAGGAGACCCGCTCCTATCAGAGGGGTGGGACCACGCCCCTATGGAGGAGTGGGACCCGTCCTTATGGAGGAAGTGGGGCTTCAGACCCCGGTCGCCCTGGGATAACGATAGGTGCACGCGCTGGTGCGTGGGAATCAGGGTGCGGCAAAGTTTCGCCTCGCTGCGTCACGTGCTTCTATTATAGGGACGACGTGCTGCTGCGTGGAGAGCTGGGGTGCTGCAAAGAATTTTGCCTCTCTGTGCCACACATCCCCTTTGAATAGACTACGTGCTCCTTGGAGCAGCTCGTGGTGCTGCTCAAAAGACTTTCAATTTGAAGAGGCATCAGATTAGAAAGCCTCTCGTGGCCGAATCGGACTCTTAAGGGGCGACATGAATCATTGCGAGTGTTACGAAGGGGTTGGGGCAGGGATTAGGACGTCGGCGCCTTTCATGATTGTCTGGCTATTGCCGTAGATCATCAACAAGTGGCACCTCAGCGGGGTTGCGACTGCCCCAACCTCCTAGGTAGGGTTGGCTAGGAAACGATTTATTAGGGTTTTTCAGCCCTCGCACTGCGGGCAGCAAACGCGACGACGTTCCAACCCTGTCCCAACTCCTTCGTAACAGTCGCGATCGCGCATGCCGCCCAGTTGTCTGAGCAATCGCTGTTTTTTACCAGTAACTCCCGATTGAATTGGTTCTTAACTTTTCCGGAGGCACACACATTCCTTTTCTAATCGGACAGATACTGCAATCCACTATCGGCCTGACGTGAGTTTTTCATGATCAACATGAATTAGTTCTACGCATGAACATTACTGCGCGAATCAGTCGTCAAGGAAAACCGTTTTGTGGAGTCCTAACACGTTTTCTTGCTCTTTTCCAGGCACCCAGATTCCCAGTCGAACTTCCCAATACGAATCGGCCAGTCAGTATTCACCTTCCCACTGAAGGAGTGAATCAGTCGAAAGGCGAGCAAAAGAATAGCGACGATGATGGCGAGACCCTCTCCGGCCTGTGAGTTTAACTCTATTGACAGAAGTTATCTATTCTGTGAGTTAGATTGTCTTCGGAACGCTTCAGCAATCTCTTTGCAATTATGTAATTTTATTTTTCTGAAACTGCCATTTCTATACACATAATTTCTGCTGAAAAGAGGGTGTACGGGAGTTTTCGAAGGGGTCAAAGTTAATGTTGGATCTGACTCATTTTGAAAATCTCTTCACCTTCATCGTAATCCCTCAAAGAAAGATCGTTTTCAATCGAAACTCATAGCATTAATGCGATAACAAAGTGTTTGCCGACTTGACATTAAGTGTTCGCAAACTGAAGGTTATTTTAAATGATTCGGATATCCGCAAACAATAGGATAATTCTGAATTTCTTGTCGCAGAATCTCTAAGTCATTCGGAAGGTAAAATCAGTTTGCTTTTTTAGACCAGGTATACACTATTAACATCGAATCGATTCTAACATAAAACTTTCAGTTCAGGGTGAAGCAGAAAAGAGCGATTTGCTGAATTCTCCGAGCCGATTCTAGTGTGAGGCATGGACGAGCCACAATGGAAAGTGGTGCCATCGCTGCAGGGGGTGGTGGGCACTTAGCTATTGCACTTGGCCACGCGAATTTTTCTGTGCCGCCGCGAAATCAGAACATCAACCTGGGGTTTTCCTCCCTCTTCTATAATCGGTAGAGTCGTTGTGGCGCGAAAAATGGACATGGCTAAGTGCCCCCCCCCCCCCTGTTGGGCTAGCACCTGGGTAGATTGCCAAGGGGTTCGTAGAATTCTTGGAGGGAAATTTAAAAAAAAAATTATGGAGGGTTGTAAATTTCTGCAGTGAAACTTCGTTGTAATGACAAAGAAACTGAAGCTTGCTGGTGTAATTCAATTTTTTTCAAAGCAGTATTGAAAAATGCATAGTTATAAAATTTCTCAAGCAAAATAGAAATTTCGATTTGAAAAAATCAAATGGTAGAATTCTTGACATTTTTACACACTTTAACACATTTTTACACATCGGATAATGCTCTTGAAAAACAGCCTTTAATAGGGGAGGGGTGGTAATTCCATGGAGATCCTTAGGGGTCGATTAGAGGCGTGCCGCGCTGTTAAAGATTATTCGTCGCCACCGATCTTCATATGCATTAAACGGGTGGTCGTCGTATTGCTTCCCAACCGCAGAAAAGACGGGCAAACGGGGAGGAGCGAAGTGAGTCATTGGATGAGGACCGGTGTTTCTCCCAATCACGCTTTCGCTCCTCTCTGTTTCCTCCGCCTCTTCCGGGGTTGGAAACCTACGACCACCACCCGCAATGAACGGGCCGCGGCATGATGAAGCGCTGACGCGCCTTTGCGTGCCAACCGGCGGTCGGCGGCTGCTGCCAGCTTCTGCTTTGGTCGATTCTAGGGACTCGTTTATACTTCCGCCGTCGAGCGGCGTTCCGATCAGGGGTGTGCGGAAATTTTTAAAAGATTTCAGAAAACAGAAAATCGAGTTTTTTCAGAAAACAGAAAGGCCAAAATGGCCAGAAAACAGAAATCAGAAAGCAGAAATTTTTCAGAAAAATACTTTTGCATTTCAACTCTTTTTCAGGTGAAGAGAGTGTAATTTTGAACATCTTTGTCATAACTGTTATATAATATCTACCGAGCTCCACAAATGACCCATGACAGCTTTCATAGTCCTCACCGCAAGAGCGGCACGCGCGTGATGCGCGGGAAGCGCTGTGGACTTTTAGAGTGCCCATGACACGGACCGTCATGGCGGCTTCACCATCGGAATTAATACTCGCTTCTCAGCCTAAGTTCACTCCAACATAAATACATCTGGAACTACTCCAGGCTACCGTATACGCAAATGCAAGTCAGGAATTTGTGTGCATGTCACATTTGAAGCCCAGCTTAGATCCGAACCGCCCTGCCTGTGCAGCTAGAGATGTAATGATTGTCTTCCGCTCGTCTCGCGCGTGGCGCGCGATGACAACTTCCTTAGGCCTAGTGGATACTTCGCGCTACAGGCGACGCGACATAGTGCTTGTCATAGATATCGACCGAAAGTTGATATTGCTAATATGCGCTGTCGCTATCGTGCGTCGCTATAAGTAAACACTAAGCCTTAGCACACCGCGCGTGTCGCGCCTGCGGCGAGGACCATGAATTATGCATATGAGACGTTGGTAGTAGCAATGACGCATCAATGACGGATAGAACATCATCAAAGACACTCATTCTGAGTCCTGGCCGAGAAATAGCCCACCAGGCTGAACAGCTGTTCCTGGTGAGCTATTTATCTAATATGTCTCTAGTATTTCTTGACTACTACGCGGCTGCGACCTTGTTGTTTGCGAAATAGCCGAGAAATTACCAAGAAACATGGGTAGCTGAACCGGCGGCGGTGTTGACATCCGAATCTGCCACAAGAATGCGTCGTATACCTCATTGGAGAGCATTTTTTTGCGGCTGTTTCTGGGTGAGCATTATTTGACTTCTGCTTCGCGGCAACCAGCTAATTTTCGACTAATTCTCGGCTATTATGCGGAAATCAGGCATTTTGTGGCTATTTATCGGCGTCCATACGTGGCGAGAGCGGGCGTTCCCGCTGTTGTTCGCCTTTCAACGCTTCTCAACGCTGGAGCAGCCCGTGCACGCAAATGAACACAGGAAAACACCCCTACCTCGTGCTGATTCGATTGAAACCGTTTGATCGGGTGATCGACCGCTCGAGTCGGCGCAACGGCAGATGATTTTGACTTCCGTGGTGGGATTATGGAAAACAAGGGCAGTAGTTTTGCTACAGGTTTAATGCCACCTGCTTTAGTCAGGAAGCAGTAAGCTTGAAACTTGCTGCTTGCTTCGTGGTGCTGGCTTAAGCGAGCGAGAGCGAGCGGGCGAGGGCGCGCGAAAAGGAGCGCCTGTGAGCGGCTAGCGAATCGTGGGCCCACGATGACCATCGATTTCGCGTAATCGCCCGCTCTCGCCACGTATGGACGGAGCCTTACTCGGTCAAAATTCTCAGAGCACGCATTCTTAGGGTAGTACGTCAGCAGATTATGGGTTGGTGAAAGTGTAGTGAAGGTAAAGGCGATTGTCGCGTGCGGCGTGCTACGTGATGGCTTGATACGCGACAAGCGCTCTTCAATCTCAGCTTGTCGGGATACATTTTCAGCACTGAGGTGATACTAGCTTGACGATCTCAGACTTTAGATCCACCTGTACATGGATTTGAAGTCATTTAGGTCGAAGTAAGTCGCGAAAGTTTGGCAGAACATTCAGAATTGTGAAACATCGTAGATCAATTAAGGAAATGGCAGACTCGGCATTGAACTTGCTAACAATGCCTTTCGCTACGAGTTCATTCTGACATATCGGTAGAAAGAATCTTGAAAACGGTTCTACATCATGACCGTCAACAGCACGTCCTGTTGGAACATATTTTATCCTCCGTGGCTTGTGACTGTGGAATTTCCCATAGGCTTTCCGTCGCAAACGTGGTATCCCTTGTAAGTCGCTGTGACTTATCATTAGAAAAACATTTGTTAATCATTTTTTTTCTGGTTCTGGCCAATTTTTCAGAAAACAGAAAACAGAAGGGCCAAAATGGCCAGAAAACAGAAAAGTCCGCACATCCCTGGTTCCGATGTGCAATCCTATAATATCGATAGGGCCACGCCGTGTGGTCAATATTATAGAATCGCTCTGCGCCGCTCGGCTGCGGAAGTATAAACGACCTTTCAGGCCTCGTCTATACCTTCGCCGTTGAGCGGCGCCGCCTTCGCCAATCTTATAGTATCGACTGTGCCGCGCCGCGTGACCAATATCACAGAAATGGCGGCTGTAGTATGAATGACCCCTAATCGATACGCTGCGGCGCCGTGCCCGTGACTGCTGGACTCTGGTGTACGCGCTGCGCGCGCTGCGAACCAGTTGTGTCTTCTTCTTCTTTGCAGCCGCAGAAGGGTTTTTGTCATAGGTTCAAGAAACGGGCGACCGAAATTGGATTCAACCACAAATCTATTGTCGTCAGTGAGGTGGGCCTCTTCGGACAGTCGAATAGATGTGCTGTAGTGAGGCCAGGGTTACCACAATCCGGACACTCTTGAGGCTTACTGCTGTCGATCTTATGCAAGTATGACATCAGCATAGGGGAATGCCCGCAGCGCAACGAGGCGAGGGAACATCTAGCCCGCCCACCGAGTTCCATCTCGGTGTTGCTGACTTCAGGTGGTGCGATCCCCAATATGGGGTTGACAGCCACCCTACTCAAGCGATCGCTGACGAAACGGGTGTGCTCCGCACGTAAAAGACGAAGATCCAATTGGGAGTCCGTCCATCTTTGTATATTGACTTTCTCGGGAGCATCCTCAAAAGGCCTTCTGATATCTCTCTCTCACACAGGATTTGTTGTGATGTAGATCAGGTATCGGTTTTCGCGAACGACCGATCACCAAGTGGTCGGGTTTTTGATCAGCCAATCACAGGCGCCGCCGATGCACATATAAACCCCGCCGCCGCACTGTTGGGAGACATTCGACCCGATGACTAATTGCCAGCCGTTCCTGCACTAGCCGCCACCACCGCCTCCTGCACTCCACCGGGCCGCTGCCGTCATGGACCAGCCACCGCCACGACGAAGACAACGACGCCACCATTGCACTGCACCTAACAACTATTCTGCTGTACCACTAATAAACCAATTGTTTCACATCTGTGTACCCCACAGACGTAACAGGATTCATAATCCTTCTCAGAGAGAGGGGCAGAGAGGTACAGTCTTGCTGTGAACTCGTTGTTTGCTCTGTCAATAATTTATCTAAAATGCGACTGCGACGCTTTTTGTGGTGGCGCGGAAGGGGCAGCCTCTACTCCCACAAAGTGATTCTGATAGCGAAGCTACTATTGCAGATTCGCGCGGTCTGCACCTGAGCGCTGGAGTCTCCTTTTACTGCGTCGCAAGGATTTCGCTTCCACGCTGCAGCAGTCTGGAGGTGGCAGCAAAATCGTTCACAGTGCATAGCCCCATGGATAATCGGAAGAAATCCATCTAAGAAATCGATCTCGGTGAAAAGCGATGGCCAGTGGCCACTATTAACATGTTTCGACTTGTTAACACTAAACTGCCTAGGTGAATGGTCCAATACTTAGAAGACGAAACAAATCATTCGCTGGCAATCGCTGCGTCGCTGCCAAGTTCGCAGCGCTGGAGCGATTTTCAGCTACTACTAATTGAGTTTGCCTACTGATAATCGCCCCTCCACTAGCGAAGCAGTAAACATAGTACTTGGCCGCGGCGGTGCAGCGATTGCGGGTGTCTGCCACGAAACTGTCAGAGCTGTATTCTTCCAAACGCGATGGAATAGCAACAGTTGTCCTCCGTAGCGACGTAGCGATTAGCTGCGAAAAAAGACCAGCCTTAAGTTCGTTCGTAGCGTCAGAAACCTCTCAAAATAACCCGATAGAGCCGTCAGTTTGACGTTGCTTGTACGAGTATAGATTTTGCTATGTCAACCATTTTTGTGAATCTGTATGCTGCTTCTAAGTAATTCTGTTCACCAGGAAACCTTGGCCAGATTTCTCTGATGCAACTGCTTACACTCTTGGATTTGTGAGAGCGTTGAATTCTGTATCTTTCTCACAAGACAGTTCACAAGATGCAACTACGGTGAGGAGTTAAATTCTTCTTGATATGACTATAGTTATTGCACCTTCCTCATTCAAAACATGAACCGTAAGGGTGCTGGTAGAGAAAAGAGTGCGAGCGTGGATTAGCCTAGCGTCTACCCCTCCAGCGGCCAGTCGGCCCCACCTTTGTCCCTTCTCGAAGGTCTGTCGCTGGGCAAAGTTGGGCTCCCGGGTCTTCCCCGTCGCGGGCTACATCGGTGGTAATGTGTGTCTCTCAGCTTACCGTTGCCATCCAATGCGGTCCTCTTGGGGAAGGTACCTTCTCTGTGGGGATCACCTGACTGCCGTGCCATGCGTAGTTCTACGCATTGAGTTCTATCGAGAGATAGCCGCGTCGAACACACGTATTACGCACGCAAGCGAAGAGGTAATGATAGGTCTCAGGGCGATCTCTCGACCAGTTATCGATCATATATAGATTATCACCCTTTTATTCTTAAGGCACTAATACCTTGCTATTACACGATGTTACTTTGGCTCGATATCCATAGACGCGTATTACAGCTGTGCACTATTCCACGGCGTATTATATAACCGGAGCACGTGGTAGCGCATTATCGCACCTCTTCCACTAGTTCCCTTACGGTGACTAATACCAGAAGTCGATGAGACTCCACCAACATCACAGTCGCTCGTTCAAAGGCACAGTACACCCTCAGACATCAGTTTTGTGATTTTCATTTGATTGTGTTGTAGACCCCTCCTGTATAACACTTGCCAAGTGCGAGATCTCAATTCCTCCAAATAAGCTAACGTCGGCATTGATCGTGAAGAGACTTTGCGTTCACTGTTGAAGTTTGGCGCAAACTCGGTGCCATATGCTATAACATAGGTGCATCGAGTTTGCGCCAGCCTTCAACAGTGAACGCGAAGTCTCCTCACGATCCGTGCCGGTGTTAGATATACGCGACCACCACAGGCCCGACCCCCTTCACTCACCACCACAGGCCCGACCCCTTCCCAGATTTTCGACCTCGATAACGGCTGGATGGATGGATAAATTTCACCCGAGTCTACGTTCTTGAGTCCATTGCCGGCCCTTCTCATAATCCTGGCTCGCTCTTGTGCAACGATTGCGAATGAAAGGAAATACAGGCCTAGGAAAACTCGTCTACCAATTTTTCGCTCTCAAATAACAGGCTTCTTAGAGGAGCCATACCTCCTTTCGTAGGGGGTCTTGAAAGATTTCAAAGATACCACTGTGATCAGCGGGTGACCGTCTCCAACATAAGCATGAATAATGAAAAACATTTTTTTGGGTGTACTGTGCCTTCGAAGTCGAGCTGGACCCCGAGTCCCGGCTTTTTCAACAGCAACGGCTGCCGGTGGGCGGAGCCAACGGTTCCGAGATCTCTTGGGAGGCCATCACAACAAAAACAGCGCAGTTTCAAAAGACAATGAAGGCCAACGCTCTCCGGTGACGGGCAGACCATTGAACCGAGGACAGCCGCCTTCTACACATAGGCAGCGCACGGAGAGGGGGCGCGGCAGCGGGGCGTGTACGAAGACGCTGGACGCCCATGGTGCGCCGACTCGAGCCACCCCGTATTCCTTCGTCTATGATAGCCACCTTGATTCCAAAATGATGGCCCGGAAATGAGCGGAGCATTTCTTGATATCCGGACTTTTGAAATGGTCGACACTGAAACGGTGTTAGTCCGGTATCTGGTACTATTCGGGCGAGTAAGAGAATTCGGATTTGTAGAAGACTTGCAAATCCGAAATGAGGAAAACGGGCGCATATACTTGGGATATCGTGAATAATATCGTTCGAACCTTAGTGAAGATAACTGATTTCGTGTAGGACTTTGTGTTGCTCTTGCTTGTCAAATGTTGTTGATTTTAGGAGTGCAACAAGAACCCTACACGAGCGGAAACGAGGACCGGCGGCTTCTTTCCTGGAACAGGTAATTTCTTCTAACAGGCGTTTCCCTCTCGAAGTGAAGTTGCTTCGTATCCGGGGTATACGAAGCAAATTCACTGGGCAGCGACTGTAGGGTATTGGAAGCCAAGATTCGTCCAACATTCCATAGCGACACTCGTGAACTTTGAATTCTGTCGAGACCAGGTTCATGCTTTGCGCGGGCAGCAACGCGGCACAATATTCATCGTCCATTTCGATCCACTGAAATAAGTAGTGACGATGACCTGTTCATCCTGGACAAGCAAGTATCAAAGCACTGAAAGGGAGCTGGAAACCGCCTAGCGCTCAATGTACAGAGTGTATAACGGAAAGTGGCGTCTTTTCGGGGCCGCGCAGCATCTGGCGAAAAGAAATGCCACTTCGTTGGTAGGCGCTCCACGCATGGGACGCATAGAGGGTTTATAAACTCCATCTAGCGCATTCATGCATATCGTCCGAGTAGAAACTAAAGCCACCACCGTGCTTACTTGTTTCATAGGATGGTAAATACTTTTCCTTATCATTGAAAATGATAGATAAGATCTTTTCCGACACACTGCATGGGGCACACCTAGCGTATCAAGGTCATCGACTCTTCGGAAAAAGTGGTGAATGGGTAATCAAAACCATCAACGTGGGAACGTTTGGTTTTGATTACCCATTCACCACTTTTTCCGAGGAGTCGATGACCTTAATACGCTAGGTGTGCCCCATCCAGAATGGTGCAACATCCTAGAAGCCGCCAAGCTGTTTTGGCGCAAGTAATTACAGTAAGGTTTTGTATTCCACAGGAAGATTTCGATCCCATAGACAAGTTTTCCCACCTTCATTAGAATATTGCAGATGACAGTGTTTCGAGTGATTATACGAGTGGTCGTAAGCGTTGCAGAAAAGGAAAGCAGGTAGATCTCCTTTTTGTGTTCTGAATCGCTTATATTCATATATTTTTTGCAAAAAAATAGCATAGAGTTGTTCAGACTACTGGAAAGACTCGTGTTGTGAAGAAAGCAAGAGGCGATAATAATGCCAATGAGATTGGCGTGAAGTTGCTGGAATGTGCCGGGGCAAAAGAAGTGGTTGCTGCGGGCATAGAACCGTCTGTCGACCAGACTTTGGAAAACGAATGCGGCAGATCGTCCACCAATGAACCCGGAAACTGTAGCCCTGAGCAAGATCAGTTCGATGGAAGTGCGAAACCTCCTGCCACACAATCACAGATGGATGTTCCAGTAGTACGACTCAGGTTAACAGATGGTGGACCCGTGATTGTGAATCCGAGAAAATTTGATCCGCGCTTCGCGATCCTCGTTAAACGGTCTCATCTCCTGACTGTAATGAATTCCTATGCATCAAAGGGCTCGGAAGCAAGGAGAAGCCAAACATCAGCCGGTGAACTCGATCAGAAGCCCTTACACATCGAAGGAGCTGGTATAAGAGGCATGGTGAAGTGTACAAGTAGAAGGCAAGAGGCAAGTTTCAGAGTTTCAACTCTACATGGAGTACAGCGTTTGACAAAGAAATTTTGTGTCTCAACCTAGGAATTCTCCTCAGGAATTTTGTCACCGTGTGACCCTATTTACCCATTTTTGAAAATGAGTTCCATTTGCTTTAAATTTACAGAGTTTCAGTAATCTATTTATGAAATTTTGAAAACGCCCAATCCTTTCGCTGCTATTCTGATTTGCACAAGCGCGTACAGCCCTTTCGAAATCCTTCCCCTGGGGTCATTCTAGCCATCATAAGCCATTGAAGTTTTGCGCGTGCCATTTTTGATTGAAAGTACGGCACGCAATCGTCGCCTTTGGGCTCATTTTTTGCAGTAAATGCTGCAAAACCACGCTGATTTAGTCACCTCAAAAATGAATGCCGAAAGTCATGGAGCCATGATCAACCGGAGCAGTGATAGGCGATTGTTACACCCTGCGTTGTCTGTCGTAAGGTGCATCTGAATGAGTATGGTGGCCCATGCGGCCGGCGTGCTTGGCAGGCGGCCGTCGCGTTCGCCGCTCTCGGACGAGCATGCGAAAAGTTCCCACCGCCATCGACTACGAATGGGGCCGGCACCGACTGGCAGCAAACTGTGCGTTGATCAATCAGCTCTGCAGACGGTGGGAGAGGGGACGGCCGTCGTTAAAATCCAACTCTCGTCCGAGGGCGTCACATGCGACGGCCGCCTGCCAAGCACGCCGGCCGCGTGGGCCGCCATTCTCATTCGGGCACACTTTAGAAACACTTCAGTGAGGAGAAAAACAAATGAAAACCGTACTGAACTGAATGGCGGGCGTTCTGTCCCGGCTGGTCGGAGCCTGGGCGAGGCGCGAGAGTCGTTAACGAGGTGCTAACGATGGCGAGTCGTCGCAGTGGCTAATTGCCTCTCTTTACTCACCGCACTTATCTGCCAGCAGGGATGAGCAGAGTCGCTTGGCGCAGCAGGAGGTCGTAAAATAATTTGAAAATTTCTGAAAAAAATGAAAATCGGGTGAGCTCATACGATTTGACCGAATTTTACTACAAATTTGAAACTTTTCCAACTTTTTTCACGCTGAATATCTTGCGGAATTTTTTTACATCGGAAGGGAGATCGTAAAAAGTTTGATCAACAAGGAGGGGGTCGTAGCCCCGCCGAAAATTGGCGCAACGGTCTGCTCAAACCTGTCTGCCAGTGAGACACCAAATGCTATTTACTGATGAAAACATGGTTTGTAGAAAACATGTTAGCCGTTGTTTACAATAACGTGTTAGAGATCAAAAGAACCCATAGGGACAATTTTCTCACCAACTACTTAGATATCAATATAAAAATAGATAGTATGGTGTAACGGTGTTGTTCGGGGTCAATCTCAAAATTTCGCACGCAAATGGCTCACTGATCAACCACTAACATCCAGCAGAATTTTCAGATTTTCGAATTCATGAATATAGGTATTCGAATTGTCTCTCATTTTTTTCCGAATGAAATGATAAATTCCATTCTGTCCCTTTTTGATTCCATTTTATATTTGATTTGCCTTTAAAATCATTGGATTTTAGAAAAACATGACAATTTGATGATGGTAATCCCGAATGGATCGAATTTTCCTAGAATCGAATACTTCGCGAATGAATCGAAACGAATGAATCGAATATTCGTAAAAAAAGAATATTTGATGTTTGAGTCTCATGAATGCACTTTCCGAAGAGTTCTTCGGTTCGAAAGGAGAACAACAATAACCAAATTATTTGAATTTGTATTCAATTATTCACATTTATTTATTACACACAACAAACACATGCTTGCTATCCTCTTCTCCTTAATTTCACATTTTTTACCAATGTCTTTTTGTCCCTACCTGAAATTCCGCATTTTAATACAAACGATCTATTTGGCTTAATACCTACTGATTTCGGCTATTGTGCTGTACAGCTTGAAAAAAAACTTCGTTCGTCCTCTCGAACAGATTTGTAACACTATCCTCGAATTCATCAAATCATTCGAAAGTTTGAAATAACAAACCTATATCTCCCACCATTGCAACACAATGAATGTTACAGAATGGTAATTATAAATGTTTGTATTTGAGTAAACATCGTGTTATAATTTCTTCAGTGCATACAATTTGGTGTCTTGATTATTGTGATGAGCGAGTCTTCGCGGTGGCGATTAGCCAGCGCGACGACTCGCCATCGTTCGCACCTCGTTAACGACTCTCGCGCCCCGTCCAGGCTCTGGCCAGCCAGGACAGAACGCCACGGAGCCTACTGAACTGGACACAGTCGTTGTCGCGGCTGTCCGTTCAGGTGCGCTGCACTGTGACGGGCAGCTGCGACAGCGACTTAATACCGCGCGGGTTTCACCGTAGAAGTATCAAGATCGTTGCATAGTCTCGTCGCTGCGCTTCGTAACACCATGCTTTCAGTCCAAATCGAGGCACGGCTCGGTATCCGTCGAGGCCCACATGGAGCCCGTCATCACCCTGAAAACGCGCTAGCACCCCTCCTGAACCCAGCTTTGCGGCAGGCACATGTCGTTTGTATGGACGCGGGATTTCACATGATTTGTGACAGATGATCGAAAATGTTGCAGTCGCGAACTTTGGTCTGGGATAGATCACGTCGCTGTCTTCAGCCACAGATTTGCCATCTAGTGCGAATTGCGGCTAGACCATCATTGGAAGAGCGGTCGCAGTCGCTGTGGTAACAATTTGTCCAAACTCGTCTCAGCGACGCGTCGCGGAGATCAAAACGCGAGACTCCGTCGCTCTTTGCTGTGTTGCGATTCTACGAGAGACAGCTTCAATCGCTGCGCTCTGCCAACTCGTAGCTAGATGCCTCCGAGGGCGCGGCCTGTAACGCCGCCCCATCCCATGTAGCGAGAATTTACGGGTTTTAGCTACGATAGCTAAAACCCGCATATTCTTGTGTCGACGGTACAAGGGTGCAAATTCTACGTGTATTCTACGTAAAAACGAAGGCTAAATTCGAAACATTGATCTCTCTGTCGCTAAACCCGTATATTCTCGCTATAATTTTGTAGCGAGAATCTACGGATTTCGCGACAGCCTGTGTTGAAATGCAATCTTAAACCCGCGCTGGCTACGCGGAACGCAGGGATGCCGTTTGAACAGTGTTGGCCCAGTCAACCCACGGATAACTTGACACTGTGGGTGGTCGTGGAGGGTGACCCCGTGTCGCTATCTGGAAGACCTTGCTAGGGATAATTTTGGCCGCTGTGATGCTGCAGGCCGTGGGGAAGAAACGGCGATGCTGTCGATCTCAGCTGGGATCGCCTTTCTAGTACGGATCAGGACTGGGTGGGTCGATCGACCGAGTGCTGTAACGAGAATTTGCGTAGAATATGCGGGTGCCGTAGCGAGAATTTACGTAGAATATGCGGGCGCTGTAGCTAAAATTTCACCAACTGAGGCTAAACTTTCCTTAATTTACGTAAAATCTCGGGTCAAAATAAGACTAGATGCCTCCGAAACCCTGGGCATCTCCGGTTTCCGTGTGAGGCATATAGCTGCGCGCTGGCAGAGTGCGTATTGATACGAAGCCGCGACAACCAGGTCCTTTCTTGAACCTGTCGTTGTGTTTAAATACAACGATCGATTGTCGCAGAGGTAAGCCATTCGTCAGATAGCGTGCCTGTGGCTGATGTCAGCGACGTAGTACGCCATAGGCCCCACGGTTTAACAATGGCTTTAATCACGCGTCGATCAAATTCCCGTCCAATATTCCACAAAACGACACGTATCTCCACCCGCTCGAGAAGAAAAGGTTTTCGCGAGTCGGAGTTGGAGTGCGCGTTTGTGCTGGTTCTTTGCGTTACTTAACTCGAGGCTACCGGCGGGAGTTTTTTAGCGTTCCACCTTCACCATATCTTGGCTGTAATGAAGCGGGAACTTACGGCTCGAAGGGTCTCAGATTTTTGTGGGTTTTACCAAGCTGGAACTCTCCGCTACTTGTCTGACTTGCTCGCTTTCACATCTAAAATGTTTCAAGGAAATGCGAGACGCTCCGATTATTTGCAAACGTTGCAGGTTGTAGTAGTAGATGACGGGCATATTGCTTCCCTTCACCTACTGTAAACATTTGAAAACCCAAAATTGTCTTATGTGAAAACTTCCTAAATTGAACGTATACCACCAGTATACCGTAAAGCTTCAGTGACGTTTCATTTGAAATCTTTTCGTAGGCCATCAGAAGAAAAAGATGACTTTATATCTGTGCAACATGTGCCATTTCGCCCGATGTGATTGTCGTATCTAACGTCTATTGTGATTCCAGAGTGGGCGTTGCAAAAAGCCAGGACCGTCCTTCCCCTACCTCGCATCGGACCTGATGAAAAGTGGGTAATTTTTTATTATTTTTGCATTCTTATGTTTTCTTCAACTCAGAGCAGCCGACTCGGGGTGACTTCCACAACTTGAGGGCGTTTGTTGACCTACCGGATCGAATCGAATGTGTAATGCATCGATTGCACACGTTTGGAACTGTTTCGATTCTGGTATATAGAATCCTAAAAAATCATTGAGTCTGTGTCATCCCGTCGGGTGCGTGCCTCAGAAGCGGGGTCCCTGGCCACAATCATCAAGTGGCGCGGTGGTTACTATCATTAAGCGTCAGTTATTGATTGCGTCGCAGAGCTGCAACTGACGCAAGCATCATCGTCGCCGCCATAGTATGCAACGAATCACCGTTGACCCTACACCGCTACAAGGCCGCCGCCTGCAAACTGACACTGTCGTCCTGAAACGTCCGCTACTTCTACCAAACCCTTGCTCATTCGCAGATCTGGTCTGGTTTGGTCCGAAATGGCCGTCATTTTGCCCGCTGAAAACGTTGCTTAGGAGAAGGTAGAAGTAGACTTGTCTGCCCATCCGTAACACCCGCCGGTTTTTCCGATTTCGTCAATTCACAAGTTCTTTGGGCCAAACCAGGCGTTCCAACTACTCTTACGCTGAGCAATGTTTCGGAATCAAAGGTGAATGTTTGGGACAACAACACCACTTCTGAAACGGCGGCGTCCTGGTTGAGGACCACTAGCGTGACGCAGAAGGTGAATAATCGGTTCGCACCGATTGTATAATCTTATTAGATAATTCAGTATAGTGAATGGACGGTTCTGCGTCAGTAGATCGTCGCGCGATCGAAACCACACTGGCTGGTTGTATCGCGAACGCCGCTCTGCCAGCCGCAAATAGTCGCGTCTTGTCAATTCGCTGGGCTAAATATGACATGGAGACCATACGCAGTCGCGGACATGTAAAGAAGATGAGTTGTAAGTTTCCGAAAAGTTGGCTAATCTCTTAGATGCGTGTAGAAAAGTTAACATGAGCCCATGCAGTCCTCTGTGAACTTGATTCGAGTGGATGCGCTTCCATCTGGATGGTCCTCAAACGAGCTCTGAAGTCCTCTCGGTTAGCTGATGCACGTCAGCATCACAACTGCTTGGATGTGGTGGTCTTAAAATCTGCTGAAAAATCCGCGTGTTTTGCGTACCGATTCAATTTTGATCGGGGTGAGACAGGGATGGACTACGGACGACCTAGGGGCATTACCAAGGGGTAATTTATTGTCCTCATATCGCGCTATACCTGAATATTGATCGGGGGGGGCTATGTGGGACTACAAACGATTTGGAGGTGATTACCAAAGGACGAGTTTTTTTGTCTTCGTTTCGCGTGCTTTACTTGCATATCGACTGCGTGGGTCTAAGGACTATCGTTCAACTATGGTGGGGATCTTAGTCATTGGAGCAGTGAAAATCCTCCATCCTTCTTGCTAGAAACCAGCATGTGGCTGTTGGAAATCAGCCAGTCAGCTCCAAAGGTTGATTGAACGTTTACGACGAGTCGAAGATGCTGCACCCTAGAACTGTAGGCTTACACTGGTTAAATAATCCGGTATCCTCGGATTCGAGAAATGAAGACCAATGTGACTAGTCAGTCTCCTTAATGTTGATTTATTGGCGTCTGTTCGCATAACTATAATATGCTTTAGACTCTTATGCGGTGTTGACGGCGTGCATGACAGGTCGAGCTTTCCCAATTGCGCCTGACAAAGTCGATTCTGCTCAAACAACGGGTATGGCAGAGGCTGAGTCCACCCTCAACAACGTACTGCAGGTAGTCATCTGGAGAAGTCTATTTACCAGTCATGGCGTTGCTCCAAAGGGGTGTATTGAGGTGAGCACTTTGCAGTTCACTCTTCCTTTGGTACTTCTGAGGTTTTCATTGCGCTCGTGTCATTTCTGTGGGAAACCGCAGAGCAGCTACGCGGCACGCACGAAGGGAAAATATCAGCACCCCCTCTTTTGTTTCGTGCTACTGATGAGACGTAGCTGCGTTGCGGCTTTTCAGAACAGTGACACAGACGATATGTAATGTGATTCTCGGATAGATTAGTGGTCAGAAGTGAAACTGTAATAGTCTAGAATCATTCAGTGCACTGCCTCTCTAAAGAAGCGTCCTCCTTCACAAAGGTGTAATTCAGTTCTTCATAAGCACGATGAAGCCATCACCTGCTTGTCTTTCGCGCGTATTATTAATGTGTCTTGCTGGCAGGGTAAGGCGTGCCACTGTGAATTGTTCGTAAGAAGTGCGACCCTCCTCCTACTTGAAAACTACTACATATCCACTCCCCAAGTGAGTCGAGAAAGTAGCTCTTATATCAACGAAAAACTCAGTGTATATCAATTGTTTCGTGAAAAAAAAACATTTCAATCGAAAATTATGAAAAAATGGGAAGCAAAAAATATGACCTCAGTGTGCTGCGTTAACCTTTCGCAGTTTCTCTGTTCGAAAAAGAAAAAAAATGCTATTGTTTTATTATTATCATGCAGTGCCTACTTTCAGATCATCTTTACTAAAATTTCAGAAAATCTTCACACTAAATGGCAGCTATTTTTGCTGCTTGGGGCCTGCGCCCCCACCCCCTTTTTTTCGTGTACGGCTCTCCTCGGTGAAGTTCACCAAGTGTGCTTTACCCTGCTTGCTGGTGCCAGAAAAGGCTTTCACACTTCTGTTCCGAAAATCTGAGCTTCAAGGTGCAAGCTGGGGCAGCGGTTATATGTACAGATTTGGTATCTTCCATGTAATTTTTGTGGAAGGCTGTGACGTACCTACGTGGCATACGCGGTTTGTGCAGAAGCGGGGACGTAACAAATGTCGATCCCAAGGTTTCGGAAACCTTGCTGCTTCGTGACTTTTCAACACCTAACGGACCGCGTGTCCACACTGCGCATCCACGGCTGTTTTGCCTCTGGGACCGCGTGTCCACACGGCGCACCCACGCAATGAACTCTATTTTTCATAATTTCTTCGAAAAAACAAGATTCGTTTTTATTGTAGCTGGAAGACTTGTGTAAGCGGAACTTATATTACTGGTGGGCAAACATGAATCACCTTTACTATCCTTTATTCGGGTTCTTCCATGAGGAAAATCCGGTTCGAATACCAACTGGGCTGATTGGCCGTGGAGCGCGCGGTCGGCTGCGCAAAGTAGCCGTGGTGCGCACGGTTTCTCAAATGTTGAGGGAATAACACGAACATTCAAGGTCTTGGCTGTCTCCTCACGTGCGAAACTGCTGGATCACTCAATATTGGAGAAAAACGGTGCAAGGGTTCATCTATTCATGTGAACTCTCTTTTCAACCACGTCAATAATTGGTTTGTATTACTTGAAGTCTGCTCGAGATTGTTACTGATGCTTATTTGGCTAAGACGTTTCGGCGAGATCGCTTTCGCCTGAGTCTGAAAATTCCTGGAATGGACTTTCTTCAACAAACCATTTTTAATTTTTATTCAATTTTTGAAAAAAAAAGTCGATAAATCAGCGAATCAATCATCGTAGAACAGCGAACTCTTCAGAGTACACAACTACGGAGTTTCAAAACCTGAAAGTTTTAGCATATGGGAGAAATTGTAGAAGTTACAAATTTCACAAAAATGCAAAAAGAAATACGCGTCGCTGTTTTTTTTTGCTTCCTGATGTCCATTGCGTATGAACTCATGTCGCAATACGTGTTCTACTGATTAGTTTTAGTCAGGTTGCACTGGGGCGTTGTACTGTCAAGGCTGCTTCCACTTGTCTCACGGCCGAGATATGAGACACGTCTCTTTTCTGTACCCTGATAGCTAAGCTCTGGTACATCCCTAGTGACCTGTTGATTTCGATTATCACCAGCAGCGGAGCGGTGGGCCTCGGTGAAATATAACTAGTGATAAGGAGGTTTCGACGAAAAAGCCACCGCTCCGCGCTGTGATAACCGAGAACATGAGTTCCTTTGAAATGAAATAGAGTCTACATATCCCATTGCTGCCTCATTCGGTCAGTGCTTTATCACTTAGGTCCCCCGTCTTTCACGAAGGGCGTCATGGCTGTTGGTTTCTCGGGAGCTTTGAATTTCTCGCTGGGCTGTTACTTTTCTACAGTGACTTATACATATTCGTGTCCGGCTTGCTGGTCCCACGAAGGTAGTCGGTATACTCGTGTTCCGAAGTTCAGGCAAGCCTCGATGACGTCATTCAGGACCAAGGGCATCATAGCCGGCTGATGCGGCCACCTTTATATTTGCGCGCTGCAGTCTCAGCTTTAAAGGCACTGAACACCCAGAAAATTAATTTTCAGATTTTATGCTTATCTTGGAGAGAGTCACACGCTTATCACAGTGGTATCTTTGAAATCGTCCAAGACCCCTTTTGAACAGAGTTATGGCTGTTCAAAACTGCCTAGATTTTGAGGGTGCTTCTCTTCATTTGCAATCGTTGCCTGAGAGTAGGATAAGGAGACAGTCTGGTAATGGACTGAAGAACGACGACTTGTTGGAATATATCCATCCATCGAGCCGCTATCGAGTTCGAAAGTCTACTAGGGGGTCGGGCCTGTGGTGGTCGCTTATATCTCGCTTATTTGAAGGAAATAAGATCTGGCATTTGACACGTGTTATACAGGAGGGGTCTTCTACACAATTACATGAAAATCTCAAAATTCATATCTGAGGGTGTACTGTGCCTTTAATGTGAGGCAACATGGCTCCCGAAGCAGGCACTGCTATAGACTACTTTTCAGTTTTACCTCCAATCATGGGCCAACTGCTCTGATCTTATGACAGTTTATGGAGCAATGAGCTATATAGCTGCTTTGAGAATCAATTACTGTGAGATAGCAGGTTTTCTTTTTCTACAACGTTCCATCAATTCCGCTTTATGGTCTTGTATGAAGCGCGTCCATTGGACGTAATAAATAAATAAATAAACTAAAGAGTTTCGGCGAACCTGTTTTGGTGCTCTCATCTAGCCCTCATACTGGTCGACAGCTTCAACAGCAATGACTGATTTGGTGCTCTGATAGAAGGAGACGAAAATGAAATGTTTCAATTATTCACTACTTGGACGAAACTAAACTTGAATGTGAAACTCGGCAGATATTGGTTTAATGGAAAACTACAGAAATATAGAGAAAAGAATATGCTCACGAATGCTATTTTATATTACGCTTTTCCAAACAGAACACAAAAGATCGAGGAACAATTCTTCCAACTACTCTATAGTAATGATAATAAAATTACGCGGGGGGGGGGGTAGAATGCGATGCGTTGGAAAGCTGGAGAATGATAAGCAATGAAAGACGCTATATAAGCCTCGCTATTGGATAGACGTCTTCAACTGTTTGTGACGGACAATAGTCAACTTGCGATTGGTCTGGACTACACGCAAGGACTACAGGAGCAAGCAGCACTGCCAGCACTTAGTGCTTCTGAAAAAGGTGACTAGGCGAGTTTTTCGCCTTGGGCTGGTGCAGTGCTTATTTGGAAGAGGATCACAAAAAAATTACCGCCCGAATCCCAGGTCGGTTGGTCCCATCAAAGCCGAGGACGGGACGTCGGTTATGAGGGGTCAAAAAAAAACCGCCCAATAACCGAGGCGCCGCTCGGCGGCAAATGTCTCCAGACGGCTGACTTCGGATTAAGAGCGGCGTATACTGAGCCTAGTTTCAATCGCGGACCTTTCTCATTTGAGTATGATCATGTTGAGCGATCGAATCTTAGAAGAATGATTTCGAATAATAACATACATTTCGTCGGCAACTCTAGGGAAACTATGTAACTTGCTGTGACGCATGATCTGCCCTAAATTATAGTTCCGGCTTAGGTCGCCTCCATACAACTCCGCCCGGCCTATTTTTCACGGGAAAGACTATAACATGCTTCGCACGCGCACGCTGCTGACGAAGTTTTTTGTGACCAAGTGTCTGAAAATGTTCTACGGTTATTTCTTCGCCGCCACTTCTTGATTTGTTCATGTGGTAGATCAGAAAAGGGAAATAACCGGTGTATTGTAGAGGAAAGCTCTAAGGTGCTTGCGGAGATTCTGGAGAAGAATGTGCATTCCCAATCGTTTGCCTAGTTTGTTGCGTTGACAATTGTAAATGTGATGAATTCCGTTTTCCAGCTTTGTAAGACAATTTTTCACTGATTTCGATTAACAGGCTGAGTCTCATTCGAACTATGAAGACGTTGACACAAGTAGTGACTACAGCAGTACTAGCGACGAAGGTGAGCTCCCAATGTAGAAAAAAACACTTCCTTAGACTTCTTCCCGCAGTAACGGGCATGATCCGGTTCAAACCCCTTTGTAACCTCAGTTACCCAAATTTGATCAAACAGGGGAAGTCTTACTTTCAGAAGATGAAGATGAAGATGATGTTACTGCTCTAAACGTCGAGTCTGACCAGACAGCTGCGAATGTATAAATGGCAGTTGCTCACACCTGCTCGCATTCTCCGTTTCACGGTTAACCTCTGTAATTTCATCATCACCTCTTGTACAAGTATCTCTATCTCTGTAAACATACGGAAAAATATTTATAATCATTTATCAGTTCTGTAAGAGCTCTTATTCCTGTAGTATTTTTAGCGTATTTTTTGTAACTGAACTTCTCCCCCTCTATTATGGCTCTTCGGCGGAAACCTCAAGTGGATCCCCTGAAGACTCGCCTAAAGAAATACGGTTTTCTCCTTGTATGCTTCTGTGAGTATTGTTTTCCATATTTAATGGAAAACGATAATGATTGTTTTCAATTTATCAGGGATGTGCGAAAACATTTCGGAAACGAAAACCGAAGATTGACAAATTTTCGGGTGCAGATAGGCCAGATGAAAATAAAAAAATCGGAAATTTTTTAGTTTTCTTTTCTTTATGGATTTTTTGACAAAAAAACAGAGAAATGAAAAAAATGCGTTCTCGCGGCGTAGCATATTCTATTAAAGCATCAAAAATTTTAGAACCAAAAACCTTCGTTTTGAAGTTTCATATTTTATTCGCACATCCTTTATAGTGATAGAGGTGGAGGAGTGGGAAGAAGCTGGTCCCGACCCCACCCATCGATGAACGAATCCGCACCGTGCTTGAGGGTGGAAACACCCGCGCGAGTTGTTTGGTGGAGTTGAGGGGAATGGAGATTAGCCGCTTCCCAACCTCTTTCGTCTAGAACAACAGATTGCTTTTATTGTTTTGTATTCGTAAGGAACAGATCACAATAACTCTGTCGTCTTCATTTCGGGCAGAGTTGTGATTTTTTTCTTGTTTTCGTGTTCGTTCTCGATAAACTCTGTAAATCCGAGATGAGAACGGAAACTCTGACATCGGCTACGAAAGAAAGGCTCAAAACTAGATTTGACTCAGAATCGTTCATCAGTTCGGTGTATTCTTCCAGTCTGCGTCTATATGAGTCTACGTTTGCGGCGCACAGTCTACAGCGTGGCTAATGAGTTAGCGAATTTCTTAGGCGTGCTAATGGGTTGTAAAAATCATCAAACATCAACGCAATGTCATACATATGGTTGTATTAAAATGGCGGCAATGCAATCATGCGAAAACAATGACGGCATTACTCATAAATCGTTCCCAGGGATCCACTGCATTTACCAGGTTGCTCTCGGAGTTTATCGATGTTGGTCGCCCATTCTTCTTCCGTCATGCCGTTAAAAGACGCGCAGTTTTGTTTTTCGCACTTTCTGGCAAAAAAAACAATGTGGAGAAACAACAAAAAAGGTGAAATCTTCTTTCCCGTGGACTGACCGCAGTCACTTCTGTGATTTGCGGTCAGTCCTACAGTGCTCCAAAAGTCTGTGGCAACTTTGCAATCGTCGATCCTTGCCTCGGTGCGAGCGCCAAGCGCGATCGTCGATGCTCTGAGAAAATTTGCCGAGTCAGTGCCGGGAGAGTACCGCGACCCTCGTCTTTGCGTGGAAGAGAATTTTCTCTTCTCGCCGTGGAGTTTTTTTCATTCTTCAAATTCAATCGTTCGATATCCCCTCCTATGGGCAAATATGGTTTGAAATAATAAAATGTAGTCGCTGATTATCTGAAAATTTGCCTCTGATCAGCCTTGAAAGACATCTACTGGCGATTAGACTGCTTTCTGGGGGAGAGGCTGTACCCCAGAGGTGTGCGGCAAGGAAAAATAAAGTTTTGGAAAACGGCAACGGAAAACCCCAAGACGGTCAACAAACGGCAATCGGCAAACGACAATTACCGCACACCCCTTTTGTACAGTATTTCAAAAGGCGGCTACATATTATGAACATTTTTATAGATAGCCTTTTCGGATTCCCATGAGGGAGATTTCGAAATGCTTAAATGCCTCGTAGTGATTTTATTTTGAATAAGTATTCTCTTATCGACTGAAATCATTGGTTACCGAATGAGAGCTGCGGGCAATAAGCAGCAGCGAAGCGTGAGAATGAGACAACCCAAAATTTTCTCGGTCTCTTTAGTTTCCGGCGTTCTTTGGCCATTTTACTTCAGTTTCCGAGAATCTTGAAAAAGAGTTCCGCACAGCAATGTCATAAGTTTGTTCTTGGGGATTCCAAGCGACTCCAGAGGTATCGTCGGGACCATTGCGTGATCTTCAAGATAGGTTGAAAATCGAGATAAGCATTTCGTGGTTATATTGTGCCGCTACCCGTTTTTTTGTGTTTGGCCGGCCTGTCTCAGAATGCAAATAGAATTTGATGACTCACCAAAGCACTCCAGTGAAGATGTAAGATGTCGAAAGTACGATATTTCGTCAGAAGAGATAGGCACTTCGTCACTCGTTTAACACGAGGAGCACAAGAGCCATGACAGGCGCAAACGATCCAGTGTTGAATTTTTTTTATCGGCAATCTTGATATCCAAACTTATGCAAAGGAAGCTAATTTTCGGCAGAAAAAAAATCAGAAGAAACCCACCTAACTGAAAGTTTGAAGTGCAAAAGAAATTCGACCTTTGAAAAAAAAAACTTTGGCGCACGTATTGTACCGAACACGGATTAGATGGAGTGGGCGGAGGTGGATGCGTTGGGAGGTTTTGTGCTCTCAACTCTCAGCGAAACTCTCAACTTGTCGAAAGTTGAGAATTTCGTGGGGATGTTTTACCATTGTCGTATACATCAATGGGTTGCCTGGGCAAAACAAAAAAAATAAGGCACAGTTTATGCGCGTATGACGCCTTTAACGAAGAAACCTATGAGATGCGAAATTTAGCAGAAACGCGAACGCATTCTAGCACTTGTAGCAACTTTTTGCGTATGTTCATGGCAAGAAACAAATTCTAATAATTTATGTACCCGTATGTGAATTGAAAACCAGACAGAACACTAGCAAAACTGTAAGAGAACGACTAGAGATAAGTGGGTTCATGAGCGGAGAGCAGTCTGACGTCGACCATCTCGGATTCGTCGCTGGCACTGATCCGCGCTTCCGCCTGCGGACTGAGGAACGCCGTAGTCGAGCCGTTCATCTGCTGCTGAACATCAAGATCAGGGCTATATGGGCGTACTCGATGGAGTGGATGACCTCGCGCCTCTCACCGTCGTCGGTGCCAGTTTCGCCGTACTCGGTGCTGCGTACGTGTGACCTGCTGTACTTTTCATCGACCGTGTCCGACTATATCGATGTTGCAGTTGGCCATTCAACGCACCTGAAACAGAATTATTGAAATTTATGTTGAACACTGCGACTTTGTCCATGTACGGGGGCCAAAATTTCAGGGCGTCGAGTAGAATTGGCCTCAAATTCGTTACTCAGCGACCCGCATATGTATCTACAAGACAACGGCTACAAACCGCATCTCAAACCTGGTTACTTCTTTTTGGAGGTATACACGCCATCCGTGCGGCAAAAGCTGTTTGCAGCTGTTTTTGGCCTTTCTGCCATTGCCGAATTTTATGCGTTTCTTCAACAGCGGAGCGTCGATTTTTCTAGCTCGCGTTATTCACGACTGAACGCTGTTTAAGAAGCTTTTAATACTAGCGCATCCGGCTTCACATTTTAATTCCGAGCGCACTCCCTGGGATTGCGTAGTTGAAGAGCCGTGCAAAACCAATAATCGAAAGAGTCAGGCATTTTTAAGTGGAATGCAAACATTTTGTCGCTTTAGGTCTCCTATGCAATACGAAGAGAGGCTTTCTATCGGGTGAGATTCACAAAGGAAGCTATTTTAGCGTGATTCGAACTGAGCGAAATGATGCACCTGTTTTTAGTAGTAAAAGTTATAAGTTACTCGCCCTCAAACCTAGATCCCAAAAATTGCAAGCTCGAAGCGTAGGTGAGCTTCAGAAATCATAAATTCTTTAGCCAAGCTTCGTCTAAGGAGTTCATTTGAGGTGCTGAGCACGGGCATGAGATCTATTTTCGGTTTTTCGAACAACTGTGGGAGGTTACGGTAGGACTAACTTGATTTTTCACAACAACCTACGAAGCAAATCTGAAAGCGATCCATCTTTGTGCTTAGAACCCCAGATATTCTCCGAACAAAAATAGAGGGAAAAGAATTTTGTTTCTAGGTGTCGATCCACCGTTTCGATCTTATAATTTCGTAGATGTAGGTTTGGTGACGAGTAGGGCCACCGGTTCAAGGCTGGGATGATACCTTCAGCGGGATAATACAACGTCGGCGACAGTGCAAAACAGGCATATAGATTTTTGGTCGATATGGAAGGTAAACATTGCGTCCCGTCGCTCGTCGCTGGCAGTATGATCCCGGGGTAATTCAGTGCAAACTCGGTGCCATATGCTAAAACATAGGCACACCGAGTTCGCGCCAACCTTCAATGGGGGAACGCAAGGTATCACTAGGATTCATGCTGACTGTACACATCCGTATACGCGCATCTGCCCACAAAATATTGAAGATTGATAATGTTCGTTTTGGAAAGTGGAGGGCAGTCCGCGATGAAATACAGAAATTGCCTAACAACTGTAGATCTTCGATTAATAATAAGTAGTAGGAAGTATTGATGAACGGATCTGCGACATCGTCAAATCTCATACTATCTACGACGAAAATGTTAAGCAATAAAAAAATTGTGCTCATGCGGGTAATATTGATTCAAAGTGCACTTAACAGCCTGATAATATGCCTAGAAGTAGAAAAAGGGCCGAAGAAAATCCTAAACAGAAAACTATTGGCACTTCAGTGATTCGTAACCGCTAGCGTGCTGGAAAGATCGTGAAAATACAAAAGATAGCACAGGCCGTATCCATGAAACTACGGGAGCCTTCCGGGATTGCCTAAAGTTCGCCCGCCGCATGCATCGGCTGGTTTAAAAAATTTCCCGGGAGATTTCCGTAGTTTCATGAATACGGCCACAGAAGAGAATCTTGTCTGGCAAGCCACCGAGACACTGCGATAACGCAATATACCAGTCGCCTAACTCATATTTTTCATTACTGACATCCTTGCAAGTCACTTCAGGATAACTATTCCGTTCGAGGTATTCAAATCTACTCGGATCCTTCCTCCACTTTTTCCAGAAGTATTGAATATCTGAGAAACAACTGACCGTACAATATCCAATTGATAGCCGAATTCGTGAATGGTAATGCGTGAATGAAGTACATAATGTAGACGAATAGCGGAGGAACGGTTCCCTCGGAATCACCTGAAATTAAATTCAGCAACTATCAGAACAAGTGCGGGCCGGCAAATGACGTGCCTACCCCCCCCCCCCTCCTAGTGAGTACTAGTTTCTCGAATTGCTTCCGCAAGAACGAGCTCATGAATAGATGACGTGCTTTGCGCTCTTTAGTCGTTTTGGTTTTTGCTGGGTTGTTTCCATCTATCACGTCATTTGAGTTCGCGGCGGACCCTGTGACGAGCATTTTGAAAAAGAATCTAACGCGATTTATTGAACATGCAAACTGGAGTTTTCCTTTATCTCGCTCAATATACCGCATTGTATCTCCAACATTCGGGCATACATAGTACATAAAGTGTGTCCGAATGAGACTGTCTGCCCACGCAGTCGGCGTGCGTGTCAAGCAACTGTCGCAAAAGCGTTCTCCAACATTCGTATCTCCAACATTCGGGCATACATAGTACATAAAGTGTGTCCGAATGAGACTGTCTGCCCACGCAGTGGGCGTGCGTGTCAAGCAACTGTCGCAAAAGCGTTTTTCCGATTCGTAATCGCTCATTAGGAATATCAGACGAATATTGAGTAACATCCGAGTCAGCTGTCTGCAGCCGTGTGGAGGGTTGCCCGAAGAAGTGCCATCGCGACGACCGCGCGGTACGCACGCCGACCACTTGGGCTGCCAGTTTCATTCGGACAGACTTTACACACTATCTCACCATACTGTCAAACAATTTGTGTTTTGTAAAGACATACGTCTACTTTGAAGGAAACTTATAAGAGGATATTCTGGGAATGAAACAAAACTTTGATCGACTCGATACTTCGCTGCCAAACAAGGAAGTGTCAAGGAGAATAAAGATAAGACAACGTTTTCAAGCTGTTTTAGCTTTTACAGGAAGGAAAAGATAGGCGAGATTGGTTGCCCCGAAGGGAGTGTTCACGATAATCTTCAAATTCGGAATTATTTGCTAGAGCGATTGCTTGGTCTTCGAGCGAAACCGAAATGGCGAAGAATATGGAAAAAATCCGCCAGAAGTACGCACTGTTTGTTGTCACAATGAAGTCTCGTGCAAATTGTGGTGCGCGCGAAGCGCGCACCAGATTCGGTTTTGAACTGACCACGCGCGCAACCGCTTTTTCGAAATCTAAGTTTAGAGTGAACCTAAAAATTAGCTCTTATTTGCATTGAAAAGAGCGCCAAAAGTTGTTATTAATCTTCTAAAAATGGTTTGGGATGGTTTCGTGGTCTTCGAGAAAATTTTTGAAACCGCTCAGTTTTGGTGTTAATCTTGTTTTTCTTCAGTTGGCGTTCACGATCTTGTGGGTACACTTAAAATTGAGGTACTCAGACAAATGAAAACAAGTTACTTGTAATATAAATGTAACTTACTTGAATGTCTCAAGTAACTTACATTTATATTACATGTGACATACATTTATATTGCATGTAACTTAAATTTATATTGCATGTAAGTTACATTTATGTTACATGCAACTTACACTTGAATTTTCACCATGGGTGGCCATCACGTGACGCAGAGGACGCGCTACGCAGAGAGCGCGTTCCAGAGCACACACTACACAAAAAAATGCTGTGTGGGGCCTTCCCTGCTGGTGTGGGGTCGAGTACCTCAAACTCGGATAATAGAACCGACGAGTGCGTCGTACATCCCCCTTGTGGATATGTTCTTGGCCGATTTAAGTTACTTGCGACTATATTGTGCCATTTAAGTTACATGTAACTTATCGGAGGCGTACCGTACGCAGTGTCCTCTTAGAAATCGAAAACAAGTTACTTGTAACATATCTGAGCCGATGTAAGTTACTTGCTACTTATATCAGGTCATTTAAGATACATGTAAAATATCGGTGGCGCACCGCCAGCAGTATCCCGCCAATATGTTACATGTAACTTAAATGACCTGAGATAAGTCGCAAGTAACTTAAATCGGCTCAGATATGTTACAAGTACCTTGTTTTCGGCCTTTTATGTTACAAGTAACTTGTTTTCGTTTTTCTGAGAAGGCGTCGTAAGCGCGAAAAAAGCCGTGTCTCAATTTTTTAATGTGTCTGCGCAGGCAAGCTCTTGAGGTGCAGGATAATAGAGAAAAAGCCCCACAGTACTCTCTATTTTCTGAACACAAGTTCGCTTTATGGCATTCAGCTCCCGAATTGTGATCGAAAATCGATTTTCAGGTACTGTATGTATTACAGGTTTATTCAAGTTTCTCCTTCGAATGGAGGAAAGGGGGTAGGGCGAAATCAGTCGAAAGTCCCTAAGCGATCGGGCTACTACCCGGAATCAGGCTACAAGTATAGTTGGGTCCATGCCTGCTTCCTCAAGGATAAACATTTAAAGGCACAGGGCACCCAAAAAATTAATTTTCAGATCCCGTGCTTATCTTGGAGAGAGCGACTCTCTGATCACAATGGTATCTCTGAAATCGTCCAAGATCCCCTCTGAACAGAGTTATGGCTCTTCAAAGATGCCTAGATTTTGAGGGTGAAAAATTGGTGGACGAGTTGTCTCAGGCCTGTATTTCTCTTCATTCGCAATCGTTGCGCGAGAGCGAGCCAGGATTCAAGAGACAGCCCGTCAGTGGACTGAAGAACGACGACTTGTTGGAATTCATCCATCCATTTAGCCGCTATCGACCTCGGAAATCTGCTAGGGGTCGGGCCTGTGGTGGTGAGCGAAGGGGGTCGGGCCTGTGGTGGTCGCTTATATCTCGCTTATTTGGAGGAATTGAGATCTCGCATTTGGCATGTGTTGTACAGGAAGGGTCTTCTACACAATTACATGAAAATCTCAAAATTCATATCTGAGGGTGTACTGTGCCTTTAAATCTCCCTCGCGGCTGGCGTGGCAGTCGCGTGCGCCGGCTAGCTAATCGATTCAGGTCGAGTGAAGAGCGCAACTGATCAGCTTACCATACCGCCAGCCGCAAGTGAAATTCGAACCGCATGCACCAGCCGCGACTGGATTTAAATGTATTTTCTTGAGGAAACAAGCCACGGACCCAACTGTATGTACAGGCCACACCGTAGTTTTGGGCCAATCTTCATTCGAGTTATCGAAATTCTGGTCAATTCATTCTCCCTAATGACTAGTAAATTTCATCAACTTGGTTTCCTTCTAATTGTGAGTGGGGAATGTACCTTATTCAAGGGAAAAACAGGTCTCGTGGAGAAAAAATTAAGTTTGTAGCATAGCAACAATGACGAAGATCTACAAGGTGAACTCAAAAGACGGCTAATTCGTTTTTTTTTCTGTCTGAAAGTGTTCTTGACGACTATCGGAACTACAAAACGTGAAGAATCTCGTCGGCCTTCTCGTTACAAGCATATGTAGTGAATGTATGCTGACCAGGTCGTTACCTTCAAAGTTTCTTTACAGACACGACTTACAAATACATAAATTACGCCTTCACAAAGTATTCATGAGTGCTGCGAAACTTTTAACCCAAAGCCTTTGCCCAATCGTAACCCTCAATTCCTAGCCCTCGAAAACAAGGAGTGCACAAATCCACTAAATGAATTAGGTATAGCGACTCGATTCCCGCTTTCATGCATGAACAACTTCATTTATAACAGTTACGGAAGAAATGAGTGGGAGGACCATTAAGGATTACGTAGGTTGAAAGAAATAAGGGATCTCTTTAAAAACAGCAAATCTTCCATGAGAACTAATAGGCCGATGCAAAAGTCTCCGGACTTTTTACGACTTTGAATGAAAAACATTTGTTTCAAAAACAAACAAGGCTCACCCAACAAAATAATATCCATCACATTCAAGGATCCTTCGCCACCGACTGGGAATCATGAGTTTCCGACGCGTAGAACTCTGGCTGTTTTGATTCGAAGTACTCTTTCAATTCCATTTTGAATTCGTCATGGTTAGTGAACTGTTTTCCATTCAGGAAGTGCTGCATCGAGCGAAACAGATGGTAGTCGAAAGGGGCAAGAGCAGGGCTATATGGAGGATGAGGAAGAACTTCCCAGCCCAGGTCAAGCAGTTTCTGTCGGGTTATCAGATATATGTACGTGTGGCCGAGCATGGTCGTGAAGAAGACCGGATAACCCGATGGAAACTGCTGGGCGTGGGCTGGGGGTTCTTCCTCACCCTCCATAAAGCCCAGATCTTGCTTCCTCCAACTGTTCCGCTCGATGCAGCACTTCCTGGATGGAAAACAGTTCACTAACGACGACGAAGGCAGATGGTCTCAGAAGAGTACTTCGACTCGAAACAGCCAGAGTTCTACGCGTCGGGAATTCATGATCTGCCCAATCGGTGGCAAAGGATCCTTGAATGTGATGGAAGTCATGTTGTTGGGTGAGCGTTGTTTGTTTTTGAAATAATTCTTCTTTATTCAAAGTCGTGAAAAGTCCGAACCTTTTTGCATCGACGTAATAGATTAAAGGTGGGGTCCGCGATAAAAACAGTTTTTGAACTCACTTAATGAAAATGTAGATCTGATAATTACAAAAGTAAAAAAAGCGAAAAAACGAAATTTTGTTGGAAAATCGCACAAAGAAAGCCGGAATGATTAACTACAGGTGTGTTCACGCTCCCCAATCAACGAGATTTCCATGACTGCTTGTTCATCAGTCATTTAAAGTGCAAGCTCGGCCCAAAAATGGTGTTGTTTGGTCGTGTGGCGTGTAGTGAAGAAACAGCGTATAAAAAGGTTCAGAAAAAGCTAAAACAACGGTTTCTAATGTTGAGGGAGTGAACGAGCTTACTGGTCCTGCTACTTTCCGCAAACACTCAGCAAACGCACGCTAATCGCGAAATGTGCGCGAGTCGATCTGGGTGGACGCGGCGAAGTTGCGTGGCAATTTGCCATCGAAAACGTGCGCGGCGCCGCAAGCGCGACCGAATGGGGGGCGGAGCGGGATGAGAAGGCGCAACAGGAAAACCTCCGAAACCGCTTTTAGTATTTATTTCTGGCCCGCTCGACCCTATCCCCTTCATCTGCCAACCTAGTATTTCACACTAAATTCTCGAGAACGAGAGTTATCGTGGACACTCTCTTTAAAGTAGTCATTGGCTTCTTTAAATGCCCAGCAATTGCTTCAGAAGCAAAATAAAATACGGCAAAAGAGGCGTTTATATCGATAATTAAGGGCGGGAGGACGCCAAGCTGTGACTTGTCCCTGAGCGTTTTCCCTCATTTTTTACTTATTCTCACTTTGGTGATGGCCAGATCTACCTTTTCATGAGGATAGCACAACAGCCGGTTTCATCGAGAACCCTGCCTTTGGAGGGCGGAGGGAATGGGTGCCAGATTTTCCTCTTATTTTCTGAAAAGTTAAGATTCCGCGTTTGGCAGGGCTGCTCCGAACAGCTGCCGGACCATATTATCAAATTTTACCAACGAGCTTGGACTCTGCCTTTGAACTGAAGAAATCATGGAAAAGCCTCCTTTGGGGATTAGGGGATTGACAAATGGAAAGTCTCTGACTGTGAGCGATTTCAAAGTTAACAGGATGAATCACAGATAAACCTCAAGGACGCTTCAAGGCACTCATGAGGAAATCACCTAAGTAGAAGAAGAATGAATATGCGGAAACTAAGAGAGTACATCTGATAAACCTGAGAGGATGACAGAAAGTTTGCGAACGATTTCAGACACAACACCTTCTTCACTTTGATTTTTGTTTGCGAGTTTCCAATTTCAAACAATGCCTTGGCTTCAGTTTACCACTGAGTTCACAAAAAAAGACGGCTAGAAACGCTGTAAAACCCTTTGTTTCAGTCAAAGCATTTTCTAGTCTGGAAGAGTTGCCCGGCAGGATGAACGAGTTCTCTGTGGTTGTGACGGGTGAATAATGGCGTTAGAAGAATATGTTGTGCGAAACATTATCAGTTACAGTCCAAAGGAAAGAACGGAGTAGCGAAACGAGCTTTGAAATGAAAGATTATCGTGAACACTTCCCGTATGGAACGTTTGCCATACTTTGCGGATAATTTGAATAAGCATTTGGCAGAATATGTGTATGTAAAGAATAGATACACTTTGGGCAGAACACAGTGGGCTTATTCCTGGGTTTTTCGGGATGAATTCGAAAACATTCCGTGCTATCTCACGAAACAAAAACAAGAGAAAGTGCGACGTTTTCGAGACAACCTTCATGGAATTCCGAAAGACTTTGAAAAACCATGGAGAAAAATCGGAAACCGAAGCAAAACTTTGCATATACGAGTGACGTCCCTTAAATAACGAAAGAACACATTAAGACTGGATCTAAACAAAGCTCGGACGATGAATCAGAATAATTGTGGATTTTTAGCTCAAAACGCCCTTTTGATTGAGACGGTGCATACATGATCTAGGGAAAACCCGTTGAATTATTCGAATCTCTTTGCAGAAACCTAGGAATGACGTGAAGACTCATAAACAAGTTATGTATTTTTCATACTTATTTTTCATAATACAGATTTCAAAAATCTAGTATGCAATTATATAAAATATTACCTGTGTTCTCCAGGTAAACAGCAAACACGGTGGCCATCCAAAAAGGTGTCCAACAAAGAAAGTAGAAACAGGCTACTGCCAGTGTATACAACGAGATTCTCATCAGTGGGATGTGCGAGGACTGAAATGCGAAAAAACATTTGGCTGTTTATATACGGGAATGCCATGTTCTTGAGAGTATCTTCTGTTTGCGAGTGTGATTTCTTTCCGTTCGTCGCGTGCGTCTGCGTGCGTACGCTGCGTCTCCTTCTCCCCCACAATTCCTCGCCGTCTCTGCTCTCGCTCCGCACAAGCGCGCAAGGGAACAGAGTTAATCTGGCTCGGAACCAGAGGTTACGTCTTTTTTCAAATACCGGTTTCCGAGTGAACTGGAACTAAGCAATACTTTATTGTCGTTCTAGACAGATATCTGCCCAATACCACCAGCTCGCACATATGTATCCTCTATTCCACAGTGTAATTCACAGTGGTTGATTGCGTGAATGTGAGCGCGTATGCTGCGTCCCCTTTTCTTCGACACACGCGCTGCCTCAACCCTCGCCCCGCACAAGCACGCAAACGAACAAACTAAAATTGCCTCCGACATAGAGATTATAAACATATATTCAGCGCAATACTTCACACATGAAAACATTTTCTAAGAATTACTCATATTCCTTAGGAAAGAAATGATGAGTCCAACCTGGAGCACGACTGCAGCCAGGAATATTTGTCACCCAATGTTCGTCATCCTTCTAAGAATGGACTGTACACTCCGAAGCGCCAGGGCTAGGCAGAACTTAGTAGGCATGCATTTCGAAAACTCTTACAGCTAGGTGGGAGGGGGGGGGAGAGGGGTAGTGCGTAATCCACGCTACGGAAAGGCTAAAGGAGGTTTAAAAACAAAGCGTCTGCCGAACAAACTATAAACTAGCCAGGTCCCCACTTTCGAGAAAAAAACTTCGCGTTTAAGATACAAATCTCTCGAATCAAAAATTTTTGAAGATTCTTCGCCTAGATTTTTACGCAGGCAAACTTTGTCAATATGAAAACGCCATACATATATATATATATATATATATATATATATATATATATATATATATATATATATATATATATATATATATATATATATATATATATATATATATATATATATATATATATATATATATATATATATATATATATATATATATATATATATATATATATATATATATATATATTGAGCTATTTCCATGCACCGTTTGCTGCTTTGCAGGAAACCCGCCTCAAGGATAGACCCGTTATCAGCGTCGGAGAGTACACCATCTACTGCGGTAACGCTGACGGTAGGAGAGTGGGAGGCTGTGCAATAGCTGTAAGGAAGGATTTCAATGGTATGGTCAAGGAGTTTGGCTCAATGCCGTGCCGGAATGCATTCGTACGACTGCGGGATCACAGAGGATTCAATCTGTGGATAGTGAGTGCTCATGCGCCCACTGAGACCGCCGAGGACAATTCGAAGGATGCGTTTTATGATGAACTCAATACGTTGCTGGCCAGGATACCTTGTCAACATGCTGTTGTCGTGGGGATTGACGCAAATGCGAAGATGGGACTTGATCAGGAATCCGAAGTACTCGGTAAATGGTTCTACCCAGTGGAGCAAACATCGGACAATGGCTACCGCCTTGTCGACTTTTGTGAACGCAGTGGTCTGATTATTGCATCGACATTCAAGAGGAATCATCGCCGCCATCAGCTTACGTGGCAGGGACCAACCCAGCTATCTCCAGAAGAGCAGCGGAAGCGGAAGATGACAACTTTGAAACTACAGCTTGACTATGTCCTGACGAGGAATATTCCAGTATCGGACATTCGAAGATCTAGAGCTGTGTGGGATGTCGCATTCGATTCGGATCACCGTCCTGTTCTGTTGAACTTCACTGCGAGGATTCATAAGAGGAAGCGAGGGGCTCAGCCTCTCCAGAGGATTGACATGACAAGTCTCAGAGATGAAGAGTGCAGAAGGAATTTTCGACAACGCGTTTCTATTCACATCGGTGTACTGACTAAGAAAAAAACTTTGTGACGCGGATTCTTTTGTCAAGTGCATCCAGGACGCTTCGAAAGAGGCACTCCCGGTTGTACAGCCTAATAAGAAGTTCGCCTACGTCTCAGAAGAAACAACATCTACCTACAACAGAGTATGTGCTCTCCGAACTGCAGGAAACTTCGTGGAGGAGAAGCGTCTGAGGAGGAAGTTGCGTCGGCAGCTTCAAAGTGACCGCGAGCGAGAGTGGACGTGTAGAGCTAAGGAGTTCGAGAAGGCTTGGGAGGAGAAGAATCCGAGGAAAGCCTACACATTGCTGCGACAGTATAGCGGGAAGATGAAGAGATGTTCTCCTGTCTTGAACACTACCAATGGAGTTGCAGTTGGTGATGCGACGCTGCCAATATGGAAGGATTACTTCAGTTCACTACTGAATCGTCCAGCGCCATCAGTACCTGAGCTCCCGCATCTTCAGAGAGCACATTACGATGTCAGTGAGGAACCGCCGACTGAGTCTGAAGTTTTGGATTGTGTCCGGAAAATGAAGAATGGAAAGGCTGGTGGAGATGACAACATCACTGCTGAAAGCTCTTCCTCCGTCTGGGATTCGTGAAATGACCAACACCATCCGTGCTATATGGATGAGCGAAAGGATACCCGATTCGTGGAGACATGCGATCATCGTACCTCTTCACAAGAAGCTATCCGTCACGGATCCTAAGAACTACAGAGGAATCTCTCTACTTCGTGTCATGTGCAAGGTTTTAGAACGTATCATTCTCGAGCGACTTATCAAACATCGTGAAAGAACGACCAGAGATGAGCAAGCCGGTTTTCGACCTGGAAGATCGACCATCGACCAAGTGTTCGTTGTGAGAAGAGTAATCGAATCGTGGCAGCGGTATTCGAAGCCATTACAGCTTGCTTTTCAGACTTCGAAGCCGCGTTCGACTCTCCTCATCGTGATCGATTGCTCAATGCTCTGCGAGCAGATGGAGTCCCGGAAAAGTATGTTCGGTTAATCGAGGACATGAACAAAGGAACAACAGCAGCAGTTCGTACACCTGTCGGATTTACGTCAGCTTTCGAGGTGAAAACAGGAGTAAGGCAAGGAACCGTTGCAGGACCTTTTCTTTTCAACTTCGCCGTTGATGACATCATGCGTAGAGTTGCAGAACAGTTTCCTGCGGATGTGATCCTAACACCATCAGGACGCTCCCTTGTCGACCTGGAGTACGCCGACGACATCGTGTTATTCGCTGAAAACAACGCAAAACTGCAAAGGATTGTGAACCTCGTTTCGAAGTATGCCGCAGCCTATGGACTTCGTCTTCGTCCCGACAAATGCAAGCAGATGTGGGTCTCTCAGAGGCCTTCAACGGGAGTTTGTGTGGACGGACAACGTATCGAACTGGTGGACGATTTCTGTTATTTGGGCTGTTTGCTGAAGAACGATGGTAGTTATGCAGCCGATAATCGACAACGATGTGCGAAAGCTACGTCTGCATTTAATTCTCTAACCAAGTGTTTGTGGTCTACCACCATCGCGAAGGAAGTCAAGTTGCGCGTCTACCTATCCGCTATTCGCCCTATCATGATGTACGGATCGGGGACGTGGGCAGCACCGAAGACGCAAATGGAAAGGTTGGATTGCTCGGAGAGGAAGGTTTTTAGGCGTTTGATTGGATATTTCTGGCCGCGTGTATGCCATAACGAAGACCTTTACAAGGAAATCGACGCAGTACATCAACGCTTGACACGAGGGAGGTGCCAGCATCTCCTAACGCCATCTCAAGCAGCAATGGAAAGTCGACTTCGACTGCTCGGGCATATACTAAGAAGAACGCCGGATCGTCTCGTACAACACGCTTTAAGAATGCTTCCAAATCCTGTCTGGAAACGGCCACCTGGGCGTAGGCGGAAGTTCTGGACGGATGTGGTTAAAGAGGATTTGAAGTCACTCGGCATCGAAAGACAGTTCAGGCGCGATGTTTCGTTTTGCAGGAAATGGAATAGTGACAGCTGGATGAAATGTGTTCAAATTGTGGCTGAAGACTGTGAAAAATGGACACGGCTGACTACTAGGACGGCACATCTCGGTGAAGATGCGGAATGACCGCGTCAGACGAAAGCCAACCGATTAAGTCATATATATATATATATATATATATATATATATATATATATATATATATATATATATATATATATATATATATATATATATATATATATATATATATATATATATATATATATATATATATATATATATATATATATATATATATATATATATATATATATATATATATATGTCCAGAAATTTTGTTTTTGATGAGATTCGTAAATGTCACAAGTCAGTCCTATGTTATACTGCTTATCTACCAGATACACAATTGGATAATAAAATTACGAAGAGGAGAACTACATACCGCAAGCGTTTTGTGCATAAACGAATGTAGGAGCGATCTCTTGCACATGGTTTTTTTTTCAAGGGTACTCCAGTTGAAAAAAAAACCTTGATAAAAAAAGAGACTGATTGGATCGAAATTTTTCGATTTTTGTTTTTTTTTTCGAACTAAAACCACTACGGCGCATGTTCTGATCATGATCATAATCTACAGGAATTTTTATGAGCCCCAAGTTCGGAGGCTCATAACTTTCATAGGGGAAGTTTTTCGAAATTTCCAGAAGTGAGAACCTGGCATATTACCCTCTATCGATCCAATCCAGAACGAAAACGAGTTTTCTTTGCATTTATGGCGATCTCGATTCTTAGGGGCTGAGCAGAGCGGCACGACTTTTGCAAAAATCCCCGGAATTATTTTCCCAACGACGACGACTCCGAAGCCTGGCTCCCGCACTTTTTCGACACCCGCCTTAGCGATTTTCGGCGGAAAGACACTGATAAGTTGTTAAAGAGGCACAGGCAGGTGTTAGAAACAACGACGAATATATAATTGAACGAACCGTTGTCATATGTAATTGCTATCATTATGAATAAATGCTGATATTCAAAAACACGGAAACCTTTTTTTCAACCTAAAACTGAAGAAAATGTGCTTGTGCTTGCTTTCCTGGAATTCCGGCATAGTGTTAAAAATGTTCGAAGAAAAATTCTCTGCTCTACCAGATAATGTAATTAGATTTTTTATTAGATACATTCCCATTGATTTTCGGGTCAATAACGTTTTTTTTGCCCCTCCAATATATCGATCCAAAAATCGTTGAAATTGCTTCTTTAGAAAAAATACAGCAACACTATCTATTTAAGCGCGGAAATTCCTCTGAAATGGTCTATAAATAGTGCGGAAACTTAAGAAATTCAATGCGAAGTTGCTAATCGAAAAAAACGAGACAACCCAGGCCCGAACTCCTATATTTGGGGGCCAAGGATGATGATAATAAGTGCATCTTCGACTGGTGTCAAAGCGCAAAACAGCTAAAGAAGTCCTTTCAGGCGGCACGTACAAAATTTTCTTAAATAATTCTAGGCATATCGCCCTTATGTACATTTCCGAACCTCGTTGTTATCGATGTTTCTGCTGAATGTTTCATGGAAACTGCCATCATTCTTTCTCATGTGCCTTATACAATGAATTTCCAATTACACAGGCTCTTCTTGGACCCAAAAAGTTCATTTAGTTGTCTAATTCTCAAACAAACAGGAGATGTTTGCTGACCGAATTCTTACCCACAAATTGTGATCCAGCTATTTTTCTTCGAATCGGAATGATTATGATGAAGGCCGATTCGCAATTGCAGGACAATGCCACGTTTTATGCACATTCCCCCTTTTTTTGTTGGAAATTACAAACTCAATTTGGAAACCTCATTTTGCTTACAATTTATGATACACATGAATGAACCTCAAAGGCATCGTTCACGATGCATTAATTTCTTGAGTTCTCCATATGCAGGCTATAAAGCGGCGAAATTCACTTGGTTCCTACGCGTGCTGGTGCTGAGCCGAGGTTAGATACAGTGAGACAGCGTAGGGCAGACGGAGGCCGAGGCGTCGCGCGCCCCGCTCGCGCCTCGAATGATGTGAGTTACGATGTTTTATAGAGGGTACAGTTCATCTACGCGACCGCGTTCAGTCCGCGAAGTGGAAGCGTGTCGCGGCGCGGTTTCTAGGATCCTCAAACAGGGATGTCGGGTCACCCAGGCGGTTTTTGCCTATTTTCTCCCATCACACAGTTCATCTACGCGATTGCTCAGATGAACTGTATTATGGAAGCTCTAGTACCATGTATAACTGCTATGTACACTAAGAAACCGCGAAAAAATCATTTTGGGAACGCCATCTCAGAGCACAAAATTGTTTTCACGGAGCTTTACTATTACGAATAGGCAACATTGAGGTCTTAAGCGTTGCCAACTAGCTCTACATGGTTGAACATTGAATTGAGCTGTACAAAAATAAATGTGGTTTTCTGCGCGGACGATAGCTTTCGACAAAGATCTCAAATCTCATGCCTATGTAGTGGTGTACGATGCCTTGAGGAAAGGCTCATTTTGGAAAACTTCAACTAGAAAAAGGCAGTGTACGCGCAGAAAAACCATGTTCAATTTTTTAAACTATTTAGCGCAGGTAGAGCTACCAGGTTGTGATATATCGCTATAAGGCCACCTAAAACACTCAAACTACTGAGAAAAACTCGTCTAGAAGTCCCAGAGCATTCAGCCTTCTTTTTTCCAAGTCTGTCCGGTGTGGTTTGTGAAATACACAAATGTCGGGAATGCTGGACGTCTTAAATTGTTTAGCCCCTGCAACTTTTAGGTTAATTATTTCTTTTGGTCTTTCCATTATCAAAAATTCTCGAAAACAAAGAAACTTTCATTGCACATGTTTGAGTGTGAGGATCTCTCGAAATAAAGAATATGGGATTTCGGATCTCCCCGGTCTGTCGAAGCCTGTTGTGGCGCTTCTGCTCCTCGTGCTAGACGGTCGACCGGGAAAACGCTTCTTCAGACTACGGAGCGATTTTCAAGAGGCTATAGCATTATGGATACGCAGCAATGAGGTCTAAAACTTTGTCAACTGTCTCCACTTATTTCAAACATTGGGTTGAGAAGAAAAAAAAACAAGCGCGGTTTTCCGCGCGGACGCTGCCTTTAAGGTTCCCTGCGACACGAAACTGAACTTATTCAACATTTGCAGCAGAAAAAAGTGAAACTATGCGCGAAGAAAGCAGGTATTCAACCTGATTGCGGAAAAACTTTGATAATTTTGTTTGTTTTCGAGCTTACCATCTTGTACATATTAGGTATAACGCCATTTTTCTACCGTGCCTTACCGTAGTCGTCCGAAAACCCAAAAACGAACCTCACACTCGTATTCAGCAACCCACGCAACTCCTCTGGACGGAAGTTGGGTGAAAAATGAGAATTTTATTTGCCGCGATCCACCTACGGTTTTAGGCTTGTGGAAATTGTTTTATGCTCTTGAGATATGTGATGATTTGGGCAAGGGACACCAACAACTTTTACACTTATTGTCAGTAGTGTGGCCATCCTTACAGGGGACTCCATCTCACTCACTCTGGGTTACGCTAAAATGGTTTCCCCTGCTAGTTCCAGTCAAAGAGTTTATGCTCGTTTGATTGGGAAGGCTCTAGGACCCTACATAGAAGCCAATATTCGGGTGTTATTTCAATTTCGTGTGATGACAGATATGCACTTGTCATACTAATGTGTCAGAACCACGACACCCCGCATATTATATGGGGGTGGACCTTCGACGCACATAATTTGATGCTCAATTATTTATAAAGGGATAAAGAGAAATAACAAAAAGATCAGCTAGCTGTGCCTGTAAAAGCTGTGTATAGAATACTCACCTTGAATGTCCTCGCATGTTCTCGAAGTTTTCTGAGTAGTTTTGAGTAGAAATAGGCGATCAGAACTAATGGAGTGCAATAACACAGCACGAATTGATAGATGGTAAATGCGGTGAACATCTGTGAGTCGATATCCACTGTACATTTTTCGATCTTCATCCGTGTGATCTTGCGATAGCCTGAAATCAACTTCTGACTAACATTGTTTCAACATATCATTCAGCACCTCAACCTTTCCAGGCTTCCAACTGATCTTGCATTTCTGATCGGCGCAGAAATGCGTTCAGGATTAAGGGAAGGATTAGATTAATACTCAAAGATAATGAGGAAGCTGATTGTAAGCTGCAGTTACAACAAAAAAAATTCTCGTTTCTTCAATGCAACGAGTGGGTGCTAATAGGATGGAGAAGACAACACGCTTCTCCATCTCCCTTCTTAATTTTTCAGAGGAATCCCATTAAAAGCTCTCTATCACTATGGTCTGTGTCATTGAATAAAGAATCCGCGACGCTGTTCGGCGGTGGCAAACGGAAAAGTAAGGAATGATGGCAATTGACCGGACGATTTCGCACCCAATCTGCGGCCTGCTATTTGAATGCTATACTTGTAAAAGGCTTTACACAAAATGTGCTTTCCGTGCCGCTCTGTCAACGACTACCTCAATGTGGTCTACTTGGGAAAGTAGAGATATAGACTGTGTTTCATTTCAAGTGAACTCCTGTTTTCGTTTATCACAGCACGGAGCGGTGGCTTTTCCGCCGGACCCTCCTTATCACTAGTTATATTTTACCGGGGCCCCCCGCTGCGCTGCTGGTTATAATCGAAATCCACAAGCCACTAGGGGCTTTACAGAGTCTGTGTAGTTGGAATCAGCACTGAGAGCCTTTTTTTTCAAAAATTACATACATACTCCTTGGCAAAGGAAAAAAGCAGTGGTGCGGTTACGGACTTCTTCTAATATGCTGTAGCAACAACCATTTTTGCCGAAACAGCTATCATTGATCGATGAGTTTCTGTTTCCACTGGTACGAATACAACCGTGGAATCAATGAAAACAAGCAAAAATGTTATAATAGAAACAATAACTTACCGATCAATCACAGCTGTTTCAAAAAAGTGATTGTTAGTGCAGTATACTGATAGAAGTCAGCATCCGCACCACCGCCTTTTTCATCTGCTGTACATTGTGTCGACAATCTCTGGATGGGGGGTAACCGCGACGCTGCTACGATTGCTTTATCATGAAAATCGAGCGGCTGCTTCTGAGAAAACACAATGGCAGAATTGGAAAAAACAACTGCTCCCCCCAAGACAGAAAGATAGTGGCTGCAACGCTGCTTCCTTAAGATAAGGTTTAAGCGATACATGACTAACATCCGAGCGAAGCCTACTTGCATGCTACTAGTAATGATAAAGATGAAAAAGTCTAACAATAAGTCGTCGTGCCTACATATATCCATAGATCAAAAGGCTTCGTGTGCCATTTCAACGAAGAAAAGTCACGACGCCGATTTAAAATGCGACCTCAGTTTCCTATCGCAGTGTTATGAGGCAGCTCAATTTTTTACGTGGTTTTGCTGCAATATGAGAGCTCTGAAGCATTCGAGGAGAGCTCCTTATGTTATAGGTCATAAAGGGCGAGCGTGTCTTTTTGGTCTGAACATCGTTATCAGTAGCTGAGTTCCACTATGGTCGTTGGTCAGATTGAAGAGCCTACGCTCTGGAGTTCATGTGTGCTCGATTTTTCAGTACCGCAAAAAAAACGCTGTTTAAATATCAACAATTCTGGGTAGATATGCTTACATCTTGGACGGAAGGTGTGAAGGTGAAATTTGAACTCCCAGTGTACAAAAACGATTCTATTATACACAGTGATGGATTTAGGAACTTCGGGTGAAGGACTGAAACTTTTAGGACACAACGGCAAGCAGGTGATCCTTTCGAGCAGTCCAGTTAAAAACATGCGGTGCACCAGATAACACCAGTGGCCGTAGTCATGAAACTACGGCAGCCTCCCGAGAGGGTCCAGAGTCCGCCCGCCGTATACATTGGCTGGTATCAAAACCCTTCCTGGGAGGCTCCCGCTCTTTGATGAATAGGTCCACAGATCGTTGACAGCAGCCGCATGCACTCTCGCCTTCACAGGAACAAATCACCGTCCGGAAAACTTGTTTCTCTTGTGTCAGCCAATTTCAGGGCTACAACTTCGACCGGTCATATCCAGCTACCAAACTCTGCGCGGATTATTTTGGTTGGGCACAGGTGCTAACACTGAACAAAAAGAGAGACATAGGTTTACCTAAGACGATAAGGAGGATAAAGTCATAAGATGCCGGACACGAAATCCCGTTCCCCATTTCCATAATCAAAGGTTCTCATGGAAACCTAACCACGGTGACGTGGATACAATTTCTAGTTGGAATTCGTAATCATTGGAAGCAAATTTGTCCATCGAAAGGCTAGAACGCTTACTTTTGTTCTCCCACGGCATCCTAATAACATTCTTGGAACGCACCCCTGATTGTCCCTAGAAAGCAAATTTTCCCTACTTCATGGAAGCGCCCGTCTCGCAATTCATATAGTTCCCCGAATTGAAGGCAGCAGACACGTTCCAAAAAGTTGTTGAGATAACTACGTTACTGGCGTGCGTCAAGTGCCTCGAATCAGAACGCTTATGCCGTTGGAAGCGTCAAAAATCAGTCAAACCGACCAAATTTAAGCAAAAAATCAACTCGGCTCAAAAAATTCCGTAGACTCCACCTCCCCCCAAGACAAAACCGTCCAGGTTGACTGTTCGAATGCTGTCACTTCGGCTAGTTTCTGAAGCTTCCAAAGGCGTAAGTATTCTAGTACACTCCGTTGAAGTCTACTAGCTTGGCTATCACAACTACTCTGTCGCTAGCTCTGCCATTTCACCCGAGCGGGCATGCTGCGGTAAGGCTCGTCCACTTTTACTCCAAAATAAAGCAACACGTTATTCATTTATTTGCTTCTAATTTTCGTCAGTTTTTTTTTCATTAGTTTTCCATACTTCTAATTTCAAGCCGTCGACTTATGCCGTAAAATCGATACCATATTTGAGCTAGTATGCTGCCTCTAAAGGCAGTGTTCACGCTAAACATTGTACACTTGTTCGACCCGAAAATGGGATTGTTTTGTCGTGAGGTAACTGATAGTGAAGCAACAGCGAAGAAAAACGTCTAGAAAAAGCTAAAAAACGGTTTCCAACGTTCAGGGCGTGGACGAGAATAATGGGCTCTGCTGACTTCCGCAAGCGCGCGCTAATCGCGAAATCTGCGCGAATCGATCAGGCTGGACGCGACAGAGTTGCTTGGCAATTTGCCATTGAAAACGTGCGCGGGGCCACAAGCTCGTCCGAATGGGGGGTGGGGGCGGAACGGGATTAGCAGGCGCACCGGGATGACTTTCAAAGCCAGTTTTATTGATTTCTGGCCCGTTTCGTTGCTTTCTTTCACCCTGTCCTCTTCAGCATCTGCCAACTTAGTATTTCACACTGAAACCTAGAGAACGCGATTTATCGTGGACACTGCCTTTGAAAGAGCCAGGCTATTATAACACTTCATCACATAGTCAATTTCCGAATGTTGCCGTCACCTTAGCGGAATTGTGACATGGTTAAACAGGGTAAGTTCAAATGCACCTACAAACTACCCGTGGTATATATGTAGTGTAAGCCGACAATTTTTTGAAAGGCAGGGTTTGGTCACACTTTGACTTTTTCGAAATTCTGGCCGGATAGGTCGACTTGAACTAGGTGAACCCCGTTTTAAAGTCTTGTGAGCTATGAGCTGTCACTTCTGAAAAACAAGGAAAGTAAAGTAAGTGAAAGTATACCATTACAGTATTTACAGCATGATCAGCCCAACCAACCATGGATATTGTTACGGCATGCAGGCCGTTGAATGGCGGGGTGACCGCACTAACGGCTTCCGCGGCTTTCGCTTGAAGACGATTTTCACTGCGCGCCGCGAAAAAGCGTGCGCGGCGGCTAAAAACGTGGACGACTCTTGCCCATTCCCGATTCCGTGCCTCCGTTAACTGGAGCTCATCCTGAGCCTAGAATAATTTGAAACAGTATTTTTTGCATTTAATAAGTCAAAAGGATAGATCTGAAAAAGGAATAGGATAGAATAGATAGAAGGTCAATGGCGACCATTTTGCCCCAGTTGTCGCTTTTTTCATTGTACTATCTCGGATTCGGCAGAAAATCTCTAAATCGTAATTCTGGCCGGACCTTGATTGCAAAGAGAGGGGACTGCGCTTCGTTTTCCCACGACGTTATTGGGATAGCAGCTTAGTTTCTCATCACCGTGCCAATCGGAGATGTGTAAGGTCTGTCCGAGTGAGACTGTCCGCCCACACCGTCGGCGTGCGCGTCGAGCAGCCGCCACAAAGACATTTTCAGACCTGTAATACGATTAGCCGGAATACGAGACGAATATTGGATAATATCCCAGCTAGCGGTTCGCAAGCGTGGGGGGGGCTCATCTAAAAGAATGCTTTGGCGACGTCTGCTCGACGCGCACTTCGACCGCGTGGACGGACAGCTCGTTCCGGGCAGACTTGAGCTGCAAATGCGCCAAGCGGCTATTGTAATCCGCGTAAGTTACGCATTGAGGGTTCGCGCTGTTTAAAAAATCGGCAATAGATATGGTCCACCGCCCCAGAAATAGCTGGTGGTGCGATAGCGGCCAACACATTAACACACAATAGTTTCGTTGTCGCTTTGCTGTTGTCTTGTAGTGCGTTGTTGTTTTCTTGGTTTTTAGGATGCTTTTGTTCTCATCATATCGGTAAAGATATTATTAGATATTAGAGGGTAAAAGTTGTGCGCGAGAGTTGAATGTAATTTCTGCGCGCTTTGGATGCATTTTCACCCTGAAGTTCGTTGAGTAATTAAGAAAAATGGAAAGAAGGCTAATTTCCTTATAATTTGAACAACACTGAAGCATCTCGGGTACAAAACATTCTTAAAATTAAGAAAACAACAATTTATCAGTAAACAACAGCTGGTTTATTCACAGAACGACGAATTTCGGTAAAGCGCCAATCATTTTACTGCTTACTTAGTGCCGCAACCGCACCGCGGGTCTTTGTCCGCGGCGGTGGAATGACAATGTTTTTTTTTACTTCATAACTTCTGAAAAATAGTATCTCCACGCAGAAGAGAGATCTAGAGCAGGAGCCAGCTGTCCACCGCTACAGTACGTCTGTATTCTGTTTTAATAAGACCCTATTCTGCACGGTTGCAGATTTTCAAAGAAAACTGTTTCCGACTCGTCTACAACTTAGCCAATTGCATTTTATCAGCAGGATGCTATAGGATATTGGATTTACGCTAATCGCATGGTGCAAACTCAGGACTATTTGTTCGGAGCATACATAGAAGAGATGTTCTTCATAATAAAGGTAGCAATCTCTTTGACTGATTGAGGAGCTTCGAGGAAACAAAGGACAGCAGGAATGGCATATTGACGTAGATAGGCGTGAATTGTCCTTCCGTAAAACCAGCCATAGCGATTTGAGTAGCATACGCAACTCTGGGCCATGTGTGATTGATACAAATCCCTGTTCAGTTTTCAGAATTCCAACAAGTCTTCATTCAGAGAAGTTACATGCATCGGACGTTTTTTTGCCAAGTTTGGCAAATGCTCCCCATTTTTACAAAACTAAGCGCACGTATTGTACTTCGGAGTACTTCAACTATAAAATTCGATGTCTTAGAGTTTTCGCATAGAAGAGAAACTGAAGAAGTTCAAAATTTCAAAAAATGCCAAATTCACCTGAGTGACGAATTTCTGCAAATCTGTTTTATTGCTATCATCTAGCCTTCAGGCGGATCAAATGCTCATTCGACCGTGGCTAAATTAGCGCTTCAATGGGAGGGAGCAAGTTGGAACATTTTTTGATAATTACTAGATACATACTTGGGTCACACACTGCAATTAAATTTGAGATTCGAAACTGGTCGAGTTTCACGGAAGGCGACAACGAGCATCAGATAGATGAAGAAATGTGTTTTCGAACACGCACATACACTCTGAAGAACTTCGCAAGAAGTAGAGAAAAGATGCAGAAAGAAGAACTCTGGGAACTTCCGCCCCAACAAAATTCATGATCGACAGACTCACTGCCAACACCGACCGGCTGGAATCTTTGAAGAGAGGATAATTTTTTTTGGATTTTTTGCTGCACTCAGCGTCGCTTACCGTTTTACTGGCAGATTTTTTGTTGCAAATGTACGAAAGTAGGACGTGAATACTATTGGAGTTTTTGGAATTCCTTGTCTCATTCGAATGCAAGTTACTCTCAGATCCCTCGCCCAATACCGTTTGTCCTTACCAGTTTCCCGAGCGAACATGATGATTTCTCGTGATGTGAACGACCATAACAATGGGCATAGAGTAATCAGAGCATATGCCGCAAGTCCTGAAATTCTATTAAAGAAAGATTCGAATCAGGAAAATCAGATAACCGCACAAAACAATACCGCAGACGTCACGTAGATGACCTTAGTAGGAAGGAAGTGGATAAATAGGGATATTGTCAGTCCTGAGCGTAGGGAAGGAAAGATGCGACGGACTTTTAGAAATGGAGAAAAATACTAAGCGGGCTCAAGGGGCACGTGACAAAGTGCCTAAGATTTACTGACTTCCTTGTTTTCGCCCCCCACCCGCAAAAATCACGTATTTTTTCACGGAAAGTGAGTAAGATTTTCGAATTTTCAAGGTTGACAATAGAAACACTATGGAAAACATTGGGTAATAAAAAAGACGAAAAGAAAATTAAAGTAAAGGAAAAAGACTCGCCGATGAGAATTGTGATGGCGAGTTTTCGTGATCTGAGAAATTTCTTCTGTGGATGACATACGCCAGCATACCGATCAAATGACATGGCGGTCAGAATCAAAGCAGAGAGGATCTTTCCGAAATTCTCAAACACCGCATGCAACTTGCATGGAATCGTGCCAAACATCCAGAAACCCAGAATCTAAACAACTGAGACTGATTAGGGTTCTGGCGGTTACCTGAAACCTTAGTGTAATATAAAAGAAAATCACCTGGTCTATGACGGTGAACGGAAGACTGAGGCAGACACCAGAAGTCAACACAGGAAAGTACGATCACATAGATGAGCGTATTGTCTAGAGCGGCTTTGCTAGACCGAACCACATGGTAGATGGTCGTCAGCACTGCCACGTTCCCGCATGTGCCTGAAAATGGACAAGATTCTTACTAGGGGTAAACCTTACTTACAATCCTATTTTATTTCAAATGGACCTTGAATTTGGCAGGTAAGTTGCAAGTTTTCTTCGAACCTCTCTCACAAGATTTTTTCTGCATAATATTTAATCAGCGACACAACACTTTGTGCCTACTCAGAACTTTTTACTCAAATTGAAAACTAAGAATTGGACAGGAAGCGAATGGCTTACGTTACTTGCTTAGAGTTGTTTGTGAATTCTCCTCTACTTGAACGTAGTTTTATACTAATTCGTTCTTGAGATATAACGGTGATTACTTGTCCGTCACCGCTTTGTTTACACAATAGTTGACCATAAAATAAATCACCGCAAGGAACTAATGTTTGACTTAAATGAGTGATTCTATAGTTGTGCGTACCTAGATAGGTTGTTTTACACTTGTCGAAGGCATTTTATATAGTTTTCAACTTGAGAAAAAAAATCTGAGTAATCGGTGGAAGCTCACCGCTTCGGAAGAGATCGAATGTCGTTCCTAAGGCGGCGTCTAAAGTTTACTCGCGGCGCGGCGCGGCGTTATAATTAGCCTGCGCATCGAGCAAGCGACGTCGCGTCGCGTCGTCCCTAGGTGTTCACAGTGAAGAGGCGCGATACATTCGATTTGACGTGCAAATGATTATCGCTCCGCGACCATCGAGTCGCGTTGCATGGCGACGCGACGCGATGGTCGCAACGATGCCATCAACTTTTCTTGCCTCATCAGGGACTCAAGAGGCGTCTGAATTTTCATTGAGCCTTTTCACTACTATGTCTTCCACTCTTCTTCGCAGATAAGCTTTCATTTCAGAAATCGCTTTTAGTGAAGCTTTGAAGTCGTTAGTTTTTGAGGTGTTCCATGTTGTTCAAACGACAGGTACATAGTTCGGTCTTATTTCACCGAAAAATAACCTATTCTGTACACTCAACTCCAAAAAAAAATTCTAAGCATCATTTGCTCTCGATGTCTTTTGTTGTTTTGTCATTAATACAGCAAATTGTCATAAAGAAAGCAAAGGAAGCGATAAAATATATAGATACATACAAGCTAACAAAGATGCATTACAGTGAAATATACAGATTTAGATCACTTATTGATTAATTTTACATGCATGCGGAAAATTGCGGACGTGCGCGTAGTCGCCCAGCATTCGTGTGCCGTTCACACCTTGATTTCCGCGCGACGCGATTTTCGCGTCGCGCTGACACGTGTCATCGCGTCGCTCGCGCCGCGAAAACTCTGAACGCGGCCCAGAAGGTCGTTTATACTCCAGCGGCCGTGAGGAACGGCGAAGCGCAATCCCATAAGGTCGATCGTGCCGCTCGCGCGTGCGGATGTATACACGACACCTAAACTGCGAGCAGTTGCTCGAAGACCTCCGTCCCGCCGGGGAAGCAATTCTGAGTGGAAGGAGTAGGACTCTGCTCCCTATCCTGGAGGTGCGGGGTGCGGGATATATGACCAAGGAGGAACGACGCCTAATGTGACAATGTAAGCAGTGGTAGGCGAAGAATTCTTGCAGAACAGATACAGTTGTGATCGTCGTAGGCTCCTCCATTAGAGTATCAGGCAGACCACAGAGTTGTTAGCGGTTGACTTTGTAAGTGACAGTCTCTTTTAAGGAAATCAGTCTCCTAAAAACCACAAAATGCGAAATCACCAGACAGTCTGATAATTAATGTGCACCCGACTAAGGATATCAGATGACAAGGCCGATTTGGCGGCCAAGGTGCCACTGTGTTGGCGTTTATATTTTGCTTGTTGTGAAGAATAAATTGCCTGGCTACTTCCTCTGCTGTTTGTCGTCAAGTCTGGGGCATTTCCAAAGAGCTCTGGATTTTGATTCTTGCAAGCAGGCAGCGGTTGCTTCAATTTTTCTTCGCTTTGTATCGTACTTACATTGCATTTCCACGTTGTATACCACATTTATACGTTTATATCGTCTTTAGTCGATGAAAGCTGTGAGATCACATTTTCAGTGAACGACTGGATTTCCACGACTTCTTGTCATATTATATATCCGGTTGTACCCATTCATAGGAAGCCTTTGAAGATCGATGTTGCTTTAAGCATCAAGTACGGGACTAGCTAACAATCAAATTGGCAGTTCATTGCTACTTCATGCGATCTAGTGCTTGCTCGAGCTTTATGAGCATCCGTAATTGTTGAGTCATCAGTCAGTGCTTCTCTCGCGATGCTTGTCCCTCTACTGATTGACCTCCAGATTATCGCACGGAAAGCTGAAGATCATCCCGGATTCAAGACAGCGTGGAGACTGGGAAAAGCAAGCTTCCGTATCCTTCTCCCATCTTGCTGAGAATAACTCTGGACTTTCAAGCTATTCGGTTCCGCAGAGAACTGGTTCAAATAGGGTATTTCCAAAGACACAGCGGATGCGATACAGATGCTCCGAAATTTCGAAGGCTAGTCCTGGGTTCTTCAGAGTGAAGTCTGGAGCTTGTTCTTTGGGAGGGGGGAGCTGTCGTGACTATTGATCTATTAAACCCAGTGGGAGACGCCTAGGAGCAGTTAGGCGGGTACACAGGACGCGCTCATCACTAGAGCGCCGCGCGCAGAGTATTCAGCCAGCCGGACTGCTCCTAGGCGCCTCCCATTTCTGCGTTTTCGATCAACAAGCATGCTGTAGTTATTTGTGCATGTCATGAACATGATTTCAATAAAATTTATCACATTTTCTGTGAAATATGAATCAGGAAAAATCTCCCAGTGCCTAGCATAAAACAGATCGTGGTCCAATTCAAAGCACAATACCGCCGCTATCCGAGGGAAAAAATGGGCGAATTGGGCAAAGTGGGCAACTAAAGCGTCTTTCGACCACAACTCGCCTCAAAGAGCTCCGTTTTCAATTTCGAAAACGCCGAAATGTACAGCATGTCATGATCTAGTCAATCATGCAACATTTTTTCTAAGGCAAAACCCATTTTCATTCTGACTATGCTAGAGATTGAGTAAGGCAGTTTTTGATGGGATGGGTTCGTTATCTTGTGATAGCATTATCAAATTCATAACTATCTGCATCTTAAAGCAGCCTTTTCGTAGAAAATTTTCTCATATAATTAGATAGATTACGACACGGTAGACATTATTGTCCTTTCGAAATTGAAAACGGAGTACTTTGAGGCGAGTTGTGGTCGAAAGACTCTTTAGTTGCCCACTTTGCCCATTTCGCCCATTTTTTCCATTGGATAGCGGCGGTATTGTATATGAAAAAACCACGGCAGCTGTAACAAACTGAAAGAGGTTGTTTTTGTACTGATTACGCACGAAGGAGGAAAAAGTCTATCCCTCGCCCAAACATTAGTATCATAAAATACTGGAGCTTTCATATATTTGTGATACTCAGTTTGTACGAGCTGAGCCACATTCAACTCACCCAGAAGAAACAACAACAAATAAGAGACAGCCATAACAACCACGTGCAGATCATCGTTGTTGGGCGGTGGCAACACGTCTTGCACGGATGTGTACTTGGACTGAAATTCTTCAATTAGCCATATCTATTTTCATCTCATTCTCTTCCAGTAAATTACTGGGTTGTTACGCAAAATGAAGATTTAACTCATGAAGTTTGGAAACTTCCTCGTTGGATGCTTTGAGCCATTCCGAGGACTCATCAGTCTAACAGACATAGGTCAACGCCCAGCTCGTATTACGATATGTAGGAGAAGGATACTGCACGTTGAATCCATATTTCCACCGGTTTTCTAGTTTGCTTTTAAATTGCTCTTTGAAGTTATTGAAGCCCTTTTATGTAGATGACGAAGGTCAAGATATTATAGATGTGTTGCTCATATAAGGGCGAGCTTCGCCCGAAAAGTACAGGAAGGCCGTGCGGCCATTAGTGAATTCCGCTCAGCGGCTTTTTGAGCACAACTTATGCTCAGTTATCCGTATAATCGAAATGGCTTAGAAACCTTAACCACGAATAAATCTGATAGGGTGATAATGATACAAAATTAAATTGTCTTCGTCTATACTTTGAGTCAACATACAAATGTAGGAATCTAGCCATTCTGCCATATTCTGCAGAATTCTTGTAATATCGAGGATAAAGTTCCCAACGTTCGTCGTTCCCGTTTTTCGCACTGAAAACAATGCTTCGGCCACACCCCCACCTGCGTAACGAAAATCACCGAGACATCAAAGTGCAGTATAGTGTTCAGAATCGAAATTCTAACTCTATGTAACGTTTCTTGTGGGTTACTCTGCAGCTTGATCACTTCCGTATTTTGCATTCAAATTCATGGGGTGCCCAAGTTGTGAACACTACCGTAGCATGCCCAAGCAGTTTTCGTGCTCCACGGCGAATTTAGTATGTAAACCCACGATTTTGAGGTACCCTTCAAAAATAAGGTATCAATTTTGAAATGGAATAGGAGCGACCCGCATTCCATTCCAGCCTCTTGTCCAAAAATGAGCTTCCTAGCTCAATTTTAAGTGTACCCGCAAGATCGTGAACGCCGTCTGAAAAAAAGGAGATTAACAACAAAAACGAGCGGGTTTTCACTTTCTTCTCGAAAACTAGTTAACCATTTCAAACCATTTTTGGGTGGTTATACCAACTTTTTGCGCTCTACTTAATTCAATTTAGAGCTAATTTTTATGTTCACTCTGAGCTGAGATTTCGAAAAAGGGGTTGCGCGCACGGCCGATTCAAAACCAAATCTGCTGCGCGATTCGAGCGCATCCTAATTGGCTAAAATGGATAGGGTGGACTACGGACGCACGCAGACGGTTGCAGACGGACTCGTTGGGTGCTTTTTCTGCCCGTCTGCCATCATGGCGGTGCGTATCGACCGAGCTGGACTCAGCCGATCGGCCACCGCGGCCGGGGGCTTTCATCATAAACTAAGCCCCTAGTTGAAGGCAGTGTTCTCGATGAAAACGGGCGTCGAGTTCTCACAGGAAAATGTTGTGTAGTTCCGAAGTTTGATGCTACCGTGTTGTCGAAAAAACAGCTTCAAACGAGCATTATACGGCCCAAAACCTGAATGTTCAGTGCCCGCCCCGCCCACTTCCTATACAGTCATCGAGTAAGTGGTTTAGGAGGGAATATCACATACAAGTTTTGGGGCCCCATAGGCCCATTTGAGTCTAGTTTTTAGCCCCTTTCTCAACATTGTTGTTGCAACATATCTAACAAGGGACCACTTCGAACATAAAATGGAGTTTTGAAAAACGGTCTTTTGAGGGTTGTAGAGGAGTTAAAAAGAAATAATTTGAGATTTTGAAATTTCACTCAGTCCTCGCGGGTAGATCAAAAACGATCAAGAAAGGAAAGAAACCAGAATGTTGGATTGGGAGGACGTAGCACAAATGTGAGCTATACAGTGGCCTTGAAATCATCTGAAAAGGTTCTCCTAGAAGTTTGAAGATGAAATCTAGCTATGTTCTCGAGTTATGGCTTGTTAGTTGATCCCCTGAACAATGCTCGTTGCATTCAAACCACCGATCACTGTAATGTGATAGTCGGGGTGAACTAGCAGCACACCGTGGCTCAGTCGGTTAAGCGTTGGATTACGAATCAATTGAAAGATGGTTCAAATACTGTGGGATCATTACTGCATTATGGCTGGTAGTAATGGCATTTCTATGTGTCCACCTTACTTGTTTTGAGTTTTAACAATGTCTCTTGTTTTTTATACCTCCCTACTTATATCGCAGAGGTAACGTGATAAAAACGGAGAAAGGTTCACATCAATGTTAGAAACTATAGAAATTCCGAGGTTTCGACAATTGCTAGAATATCAAGAATACCCTTACCCTTCTCCCCCACATATGCCACAGAAAAACCGTCCTTAATTCGGAGAAACACTTTAGGGGACTTATTTTGATATATGACGCTGGAAAAAGGATCGGGCAAAATGAAACTTCGTGGACTTAATCCTTGATCAATGATCAATCTTGTTTACCTAAACTACAAAATCCATTGAAGCAACCTAATACTTAAGCGCATGGCTCGAAGACTCAAGAAAAGTGTTTCGTTAACAACTCCAAAATTTGGAGTAGAACAGAACCACTCTTTTGAAAACGCATCTTACAAGATAACTACTTTTATTCAGCCTGGCCATTCTGGTTTAAATGTAATTTTCTGGTGCCATTTGGACGTAGAATCCGAGTGTGCTCTCCGCAGCTTCTCTGAAAAATAGAGAAGCTTTTATGAAAAGAAGTTATAGTCGTTTTTCCAAGCCTCGCGACAAGGCAAGGGTTACCCATCAAGGAATTTTTAGGATGGTTTGGAAAAAAATTTCGGATTCGGCTCAAAACTTGTATGTAGGGGTAATCTAGGGTGCTGAACACGAATTTAGAGATCGTTTGCCGAAATTCTGAGGTTTACTGTAGTTTACGGTAGTTGTCATGACATAGAGGGCCTAAACCTACATACCTTAATTAATAATAATTTCAAAAGTGACAAGTGAACATCAAATTCGTGTTCAGCACCCCGAATAACCCCCGTTCAGAAACTTTGAGTGAATTCTGAGACTTTGACCCAACTACCGTATACCCACCGTAATCTACCGTAATCTGTCGAAAATCGATAAACTGACCTCAGATCCGTTATGAGCACTTTAAATAACCTCCGAAAGCGAAGTTTGAGTCGTAAATTTTTTCTCGACCTTAGGGGCCCCATGAGGTAAGAAGCTGAAGACCATTTTTGGGGGTTCAGAGGTCGAAATTTTCTTTCGCCCAAACTCAGCCCAGGGGATAATTTGGGACGATGAACACGGATATGGTGTCCGTTTCCTGTTTTTTAGCGGATTTCGTCAGGTTAGGGTGCATTGAAAGGCATTTTACCTACCGCAACCCATTGTTTGGGTGGTTTCTGATCTACCCGTGAGGACTGAGTGAAATTTTAAAATCTTAAATTGTTTATTTTACGCCCTCTACAACTCTCAAGAGACCGTTTATCGAAACTTCATTTTTTGTTCAAATTGGTCCCTTGTAAAAACTGTCGATTTCCGGTGGAAATTCGAATGCTGTTTTCTACGTGAACACTGCCTTCAGCGAAAACGGATCTGACATACTCCTGAAAGGCCGTGAAATTGTTAAGATTCTCCAAAAATCTTCGAGAACCAAACTTTGCTATCAGCGAAGAGGGCCGAGGAGATTAAAAAGACTTCGTTCACAGCGAACCAGATTAGTTCCCTTCAGATCACTTTTAGTGGGAACAGGACTTCCCAGTGGACAACATAATGCCTACTGGAACTTTCCAAAAAAGCATTGAATCACTGGAGTCCAAAGTTTTCACAGATTGAAGCTTGACTGAAATGATGTAGACGTTACTTTCTGTTTTTCGAAGTGTTCTGAGAGGTCTTTATAGTATTTCTTTCTTTTCTAATGTCACACGACTCTTGTTAAATGCTGTGATAAATCGAATCAAATCAAATTGTAGTTTATATGAAGAAGAGTGATGGAAAACAGAAGTCCCCCATGTCCTCTAAAACAGAGAAAGCGGAATGACTCAATCGGAGCATTACGAGTGGAACGTCTGAGAACACTACTGTCTTCATGGTAACGAAATTCCGGTCCGCAGTTGCAGACAACGGCTGCTGCAGCACGCATCTCATTCTATGAAATTCACTATTATCAGCTATTCACCAGTACAAGGTGCCGGAGACTCGTCCACATGAAGACGAGCTTACTGCTTTCGCCGCGTAAACGACACTCACCGGTTCAGGGAGATTACACTGAATAATAAAGTGGTTTTTGAGCCATAAAATTGTGTTTTCCAGTCGAACGACAAAACTTTTTTAGCAACCTGGTACTACATACTTCGGTCTTGCTCAACATTTACAGATTGCATGGCAAAATCAAGTATATCCTCGAGCGCATTCGTTGAGTTGCTGGAGACCTTTTTTCGTTTCCACAAGGCAGCATTCTCGCTGACCTTTGTTTTTCCATTAAAACTTTCGTTTTTTTCAAGAAAAAGCGCAGCAAATGGAAGAGTTCTGTCAAGATATTCAGACGGGAGGTGCAGTCCTTGTCAGGTAAGAAGAGTGAAGCGAACTGAGCACAGCCTCTGAAACAAGATCAAAAGCGATTGAAAGTTATCGTTTTCGGGGCATTTCGTACTAATGCTAAACTCTTCTGGAGCTGCTTTTTCTCTCGGTAAGCCATGAAAGAGCCCTGATTCCTGCTGCTCTTCTGTTTGTCTACTCGAACAGGGAGCAAACCCCAGAAGTCTATCTTCTCACTTCCATTCCTATGCGTAACGCTGTCAATCGTAGATTAGGTGCGGATTATGCACGACGACATGCTCATTTCTCCCGTCGTCGTTGGCCGTCGCCGTCGAACCACATCAATTAATACATCAATTCAGTGAACATTGCGAAAATATCGCCTTCGCCGTGGCCACCACATACAATGACTGATCGAAGTGCTCCCTTAGACGGACTTTCAAGAGGAGACTCTCTTAGCCAGAAGCCAGGCGGCCATCAATAGCTTCCGTACGCATGGAGACAATAGAATGCCGCCGACAATTGACGCGTTTTTCTCGCAGCAGACAATTAAAATTTGCTCTCACGTCCAGTGACGCGGCTGTTATGCCTATTCGCGGAATTTGCACCACCTTCAGAGCACAACCATTGAATGAGTAAACCACATGGGCAATACCAGCTCAACATCCAAACTCGAAAAGGAATACAAATTTAGGTAGCGTTCTGAGATTTCGATTAGGTGAAATTGAGTTCAATAGAGTTGCTGTTTTCTTATGATAGATGACACTTTTTGTGAGGTGTTTCGAAAAGCTCAATGTCCGCAAGTTAGTTCAGAGTCGTTTTCCAGCTCTGCTACCAAAGTATGCGGACAATGATTCCAGCGAGACCTAACTTCACGCGAAAAGCTTTGAAGACAGACAAGGATGGTGTTACCTGACTACTAGGGAACAATAAGAAACCATCCGCTACCCTATATACCCTATACGAGAGCACTAAATCTTCGAAGATGACAACAGCACTGCCCTTGTTAGCAGAACAACGCCAGAGTGGTTAATATCTCGAAAAGTTACTAATTCGACGTGGACCAGTCATCAAGTTGTGGACAACCTCTGCGACATTATCGAGGGAGGAAGCTTCGTGCTTCACACACTAACAATTTGAAAAACAGAATGCCTCCTCGACAATTCGATGTCCGCTAAGCAATGTGCAGGACGAATAGTCCACACATATTTTTGTGTTGTGATGTGGAGGCTCTTTCAATGACTATTGAGTTTAAAAAACCTTTCCAGCGTTCTTCTATCGGGTAAGGCACCAAATCGCCCTAGCTCGCTTCTATGCAGAGTCCGCGTGTTAAATTTAGTCTAGTGAATGGAGTAGCTGCAACGGCAGATCATCGCCCGCGATCAAGCCCCGTTCGCCGGTGATGCCACCAAAGCCGCTCGGCCAACCGCAATGACTGCGTCTTGTCCACTCACTAGACTAAATCTGGTAAGGACGCAATCGGTGGCGAACAGGACTGAGATTTCCCGGCTTGTGGCCGGAATTAAACTTCTGACGATAAGTGGCACGACGCAGTGCTTACCATTAATATCGACCGAAAACTGATATGCCTGATATGAACTGTCGCTGCCGCGGGGAGTATGATCCTAGCCTATGAGTCATCGCTCCGAAACAAGGCAGTGTTGCAGTTCCGGCCAACACACTAAGTATGCAGCGTTTGCGGCGCATTGCCAAAATTCGACATTCAATCGGTCCATCAGCTGATGAGTTAGGTGTTTCGGCTGTTCTTCAAATTTCATGGGTTCTTCTCGTATACAATTCTTTTTATGTTGATTGTGGCGGCTGGGAACTCACCTTTGTGCGTAAGGGGATTTTACTGTTTATTTGAGGTTTGGAAGATTTTTTTTCGAAATGTAACTTTAAAGCGAATGTGTCGATCAACATGAGTAAACCTCAAACGATGACGAATCAATGGTGCGATGGAGGGCCGGTTACCCTCGACGGAACTGTACTGGATAAAGTGGATAGCTACATCTACCTCGGGCGAGAAGTCAACATGGCAAACGACCTGACGAATGAGATGTGCCGGCGACGAAGAGCAGCCTGTGCAGCTATGGGCACTTTTCGGGAAGTGGCCAATGAGGTTCATGACGATAAGCTTAGAGCTCACCTCTTTGATTTCACTGTGCTTCCAGCGTTATGCTACGGCACCGAGACGTGGGCTTACAATAAGCGGATCTCGGTTCGCAATGAGGACTTCGCCAAAGAGCTTTGGAGAGGTGTCTTCTGAAGACAAACCGCCGAAAGCAATACCAAGAAAGGACTCAGCAGATCAGGACATTTGAGAAAGAAGTCTGGCATTCGTGAAGCGCTGTCTCATATCGAATCAACAAAAGCACCAGATGGGCAGGTCACGTACTACGCCGGTCCGATGACAAGATGGAGTACCAGAATTTCGTACTGGTGTCCACGAGACATCAAGAGAACCCTCGGACGCCCTGGCTGACCACGCTGGGCTGAAGCACGTTCTAGTAAATCATTCAAGCTGGAAGAAGGAGTCTACCGTACTGGATGACTGTTGCTCTTTCCACGAAAATCCTGGAGCGAATGTAGAGGTCCACATCGAGAAGACCTCCGATGAAGATGGATCATCAAAGTATCAAAGTAAGTAAAATGCGTTAAAGTAACTTTAAGGTTGGTCAAAATTTTATCAGAGCGATGATTCAGAAATACGGTCACATTAATGCTGACACGAACAAAACCAGAAACGTGATCAAAAACAAAACGAGTCGGCTAACTTTTTCGGAGCTCATTCGCGACGCGACGCTCTACGATCAGCTTAAGTACGTATCGATCAAGCGACGCAGTCCAAATGACGCGCAATTCGCTTTTGCGCGGGAAGCCATACGCGTCCGCCTTGCAATAAAACACGTCTCGATGGACATTGCGCGAAGACAACATTGTTTTATTCAATGTTTTTTTTTGGCAGTAACACAAACAAAACTTGAAAATGAAAGCCAATAAAATGGAAAACATGAAGCGGGCAGAGACCACTTGCTCTTCAGCAAAAACTGAAAAACTGTGCTGCAGTTACTACGGAAGAATACCGCCGCTGGCCTACGGGAAATAGCGTAATTTACGCAACTTGGAAATGTACGTTCAGGCGTTCGCCTTTTACCCACTTCCCGCGCCATTCTCAATTTTCGCGTCGCACTGACATTGTTTGCCATCGCGCCGCGCGCCGCGAAGACTCTTAACGCCGTCATAAGCGCAGAGAGGAAGCCTTCATCTGCAACACTCAAACTTGAAGAAATGATAAAAACCGGGTAATTGGGGAAAAACATGCAAAACGAAAGAAAATGACATTTTTCACTGGGCGGCGCTTCAGAGTTTCCGCGAGGCGACTTCTGACATGTCAGTCCGACGAGAAAATCCCGGGTCGCGCTGGAATTCTGATGTGAACACTGCGCGAACAAGGGGCTGATTGCGCGCAATCGCGTACGTCAACAGTTTTTCTAGTTACGGTAGCTAGTTTTTATTGTTTTTGAGTGCGAAAGTGGCCTAAATATAGTGCGGAAGTCCACCAAGAATGTCTCATTTGACTTATCAATAATAAGAAGCGGTCGGCTGGGGGATCAATGTGCATGAATCCGCTTAGCAGCACGCTCGATACCGATTGAGCAAGAGCGGTTGTGCTGCAACGAATTTCATATGTGTTCATTGATCTCCAATCGACCGCTCCTCATTGATAGGTAAAATGAGGCACTCTTTGGTGGACTCCATAATTATATGCTTATTTTATTGTTTTTCATTGTTAGATTAAGGAATAGCGGCATATAGCCTTTTTGTAAGGGTAACAAACGGCTTTATATACATGATCATATCAATCGATCTGGCTGGATAACGTAGTCAGATAAGATTACATGACAGGTGCTTATCACTTACCAAGTCGATAGGGATATATTTCAACGTTGTGAGCCAAAACGAATACTCAGAAGCTGTAACCATGCAATTCTAGATTTGGTTGTGTTCAATGAAAAAAACACTAAAGAAAACCAACAACGATCTCTTTTTTTTTCGGGCCTTCTGCGCGACGTCCTCTGCATTGCAAGGCGACGCGAATGACGTCAAGCCTTTGCGAAACCACTGGCCGAAAGGTGTTCCGAACGATGCACGAAGATCTGGCTATTTCCGCGACACAGTCCACTCGTTAGGACTGAAATCTGTACAAGGGTATTTGCTCTATGACACCCCGAGATAGACCATTGCTTTGATGGAATGAGTGAAACAAAAACATAATTTATTTCACACTTGCTAATGAGTTGTTTTCAAAGACGGGAATCCAAAATTGTCCTGCAAAGGTGACTTCGTCAACCTTTCCAGAAGGCAGTGGTCGCGGATCAAATATGCTTTGTCACATTTTTCCCTCTAAACCCTTTTCTGAGTCTCGAGTTGTAGGACCTATAAGAAAAAATTGCCGGGAAAAAAACCGCTGTTTTGGGCCAAATTTGAAGCCTTGAGACTTTTTGTCTTTTGATGGTGGGCGAGCAGACTCCACATCATCGGGCATCGACGACCTCTTATATCAAGAACATCAGCTGGCTTTAGAAATAGAATTTCAATCCAATGAACCTTTGAATTTATGTACACATCTAGTCAAAAACATTGACTGGAGTGCTTGCTTTCATTGTTCTGTTACTGTTTTTATTAGGTAAATTAGCATGTATTTCCTTCCCTCTGAATTAGTCGATGATTTTTGACTGCTCGGCATGAGACTGCGATCTTTAAAGGCACAGTCCAACCTCAAAATCGTTTTTCTGCTTTCTTGCCTTTCTCAAAAACGGTCTTACGGTGGTTCCAATGATGTCTCTGCAATCGCACCAAGACCCTCTGGAAATGGAGTGTATGGCCTCAAAAAAATCCAGGTGTGGAAACATGTTTCGGACGAGGGTTTGTCTGAGGAGCTTATAATTTTCCATCTAATCGTAAGCGATGTAGGCGATCCGGACCTGAATAAAGAGAGAGGAGGCTGAGAATGAAGGGAAGAACAGGGCTACTGGTTGGAAAGCATAGCTCTCATTTCCGCCTCTGTTGAGCTCGAAAGATCGTAAAGGGGCGTGCCAAAGTGGCTTCCGGATGTGGGCGCCCCAGGGTGGCTTCCTCTATATCTCTCTCTTATTCGGGGAGGAATTGAGAGCTCGCACTTGGCAGTGTGTTATATGTGGGTGGGTCTGCTCCACAATTATGTAGATAATAGAGATTTTGCCCCCTGAGCTTGAACTGTGCTCTTTAAGAAGGCACGGGACACCAAAAATTGATTTCCAGATTTTAAACATCTTCCGAAAGTGCACATGATCACAGTAGTATCTTTGAAATCGTCCAAGACCCCCCTTTGAACAGAGTTATGGCTCTTCAAAGATGCCTAGATTTTGAAATTGAAAAATTGGTGGACCGAGTTTTGTAGACTTATTTCTCTTCATTCGCAAAATCGTTGCGTGAGAAAAGACAGGACAAGAAGACAGTCCAGTAACGGACTGAAGAACAACGTTGTTGGAATTCATTCATCCATCGAGCCACGATCAGGTTGAAAATCTAGTGGGGGTCGGGCTGTGGTGGGTAGAACCCAGAAGGGATAGGCCTGTGGTGGTCGCTTATATCTCGCTTATTTGGAGAAAAATGAGATCACTGGCGACGGCAAGTGTTATACAGGAGGGTCCCTACACAATTCATGAAAATCTCAAAATTCATATCTGAAGTTGCTTTTTGTGCCTTTAAAGGTCGGCGCTGTGCACGTGTGCACGAACTGGCTTCCTTTGGGCCCTAGAAGCTCTAATTCTACCCTGTTTTAAACCGCGCTACCTTCATAGTTTTTCAGCTGATTTCGATCTAAGCTGGAAGTTTTTGTGGATTTTCGATGGCAACGTTGTTTCATCGTGACCACTGCCTTTAAAGGAATCTAGGTATGGCGAGGCGCGAAAGGATAGCAGCGGGAAAACGACTTCTAGAGAAACCTGCAGGCGGTACTTCCTTTACTTCCTCCATCGTCATCGGGTATTTTCTTGTTATTCTCCATGTGAGCTCTAAAGGCTCTACTTATACATAGGCAGTCTCGCCTGTAATAGCTGTTTTTTTTTTGGTGGGATCGTCTGCAATTGAGTGAGTTTCCGAAAATGACCAACAGCAGACCCGCCGCTGAAGCCAACGGCAGCGAAACGCCTGTGTATAACAGACCTAAAACCGCTGACAGCGTTGCTTGAATACCCGTACTGCAGCGTGCACCAACGTCTACCCTTCCTAGGAACTGCTTTGAGGCTTTCCGTGGGGATTTGGAAAACCATGTTGTCGTTGCTGTAGGTCTGCTGACAATACATAAATAATCCGTGCTTGAAATTCTCACTGGTCGCTGTATTGGGGATCTCCAAAAAATGGCATTTTCATTTAGCTTCAAAATAAGTCATCAGGGAATTTTCGGAGTGTTGAGAAATTTTTTCGGATTCGGCTCAACACTTGCATCTGGCGGTTATTTTCGGCGCTGAACATGAATCTGGGGTCTATTCCTCGCCTGGACTTAGGTTTACGGTAGGTTATGGTAGGCGAAATGCCTTTTAATCTGGCGTTACTTACCTGAAAATTTTCGAAAATCGAAGAAATGAAGCTCAAATTCGTGTTCCAGCGTTCCAAATAACACCCACAGTGAAATTTTGAGTCAAATCTAAGACTTAAACCGAGCTACCGTATACCCACCGTAATCGACCGTTATCTATCGACAATCGATAAACGGGTTGCAGATTCTTGTTAAAAGTTTTAACGCGATTTGATCGTAGCATTCTCAAAATCGTCAAAAATAGCGTTTTTTTTTTCAGCAAAATTTCCCCCATTTTAAAGCTTTGGACCAAATTAGATGAAATTTGCACGAATATTGACTAATGGGCCTCAGATTCGTGATCAGCACCCAAAACAACCCCTAGAAACGAGTTTTCAGCCCAATCCGAGACACGTTTTTTGAACATCCTGAAGATTGCCATTCGTGTACCCCTTTTATCTACTTCTAAGCTATGGAAATTCCCACTTTTTGGAAATCTCCTGTATGAAATCTTTTGAGACATTTAGGGGATTCGGAAAACGGATTATCAATGTTGTGTCCATCACCTACAACTATGAACACATGAGTTTTATAAAAGCCGTACTGCAACGTAGGCCAAAGCTCCTAGATTAGTTGGCACTTGGGCCAACTTTGATTACACTTCAGTTGCACCATAACATTCGAGATCTCCAACATCCGGAATGCAAAATACTAGCAAGGGACGATTTGGAAGGGAAATCGAGTCAGAAGCATTATTTGAGCCACAAATGCTGTGTGATGCACTTAGTAGTCGCTTTGGCAGAAGGCCAGTCTACGTTGATAGCATCTGAAGGATTTCTTCTAACTATGAGGAAAGAAGTATTCTATTAACATATAATCCCAGCAATGACAACAGCGTTCGATTTTGATGTCCGAGAGCAACCCAAAAATTTCATTGGATATATGAGATGGTGTGAAAAACGGTTTGCGGGGCAACGCTCTTCGCCCCGGCGATCGATGAAAAACTCTCTCCCGATTCCGTGGCACGGTGGTGGGTGGTGGTGAGATTCGACACCGATGAGTGGTGAGATTGGAACTTCTGCACGTGAGCTCAGAGAGAGCTTCCATAGATCTTCGAAGTAGGGGGTAAGAAGGCTTTGAGGAAGTTTAAGTTGAATGTGTGACATGGCTTTAGAGCCCCAAACTTTGTGGAGTTTGGAAATTACTACAAACCCGCTTCAAAAAATAAAAAGATCAGGGCTGGGATTCATGGAAACAGCACGCGATTACCAGCTGGGTTTGTTGGAAAAAAAACTCTGGAAAACGTTTGAGGAATTCTGGGTAGCGCTGGCTCTACGCTTGGGCCTCATACGAGATCCCGCATCCACGAGGTGCTGGAGGATTTCCATGAAGCCTCGGGCCACCATAATCATCGAATACTTCCTGTTCTTGTTATTTGCAAGCGATATTTCAGTCACTCCGCAGTTTGAAAAAAAACAACAAAAAAAAATTAAAACACCAACAACATATGGTCTCTCTGTCGAGTTTATTCTAATTGTTGAATCGACACCAGGTGCGACCCATTGCGGCATTTTAACCAAGTGCGGCGTGAGCAAAAACACGGGGGGAGTCGATTGCTCGCAGCAACCTAGCTCCGCATCACCGTTATTCTTTCGATGACTGAATTGTATAAGGAGACTCTACATACCCCAGTATGATTTAGTTTTTCGTATGGCTTCCAGATGCGGACTAAGGTTTAAACAGGATAAAAAGATTGAAGGATTCACCTACAAAATATCCGAAGGGTACAATGCGACCCTCTTTATGCCAAATTTCAAGGAACGACGATGTACCTGCCTTCATAGTTAGGGATAGCGTTTAAGCTAATTTCGGTATATTATTGTTTCCAGAATGAGATCAACCGAGAAAGTACTTGATATATGCTTTAAGCATACTTCGATCATCTTTATCGAGTGTAAAGAGGTTTTTTGCAAAACTGCAGTAAGGGTTTGATCCAATGTCTGCGTAAAATTAATCATGAGTCATATGAGTACAAGTAGGAAGTAGGTCTCGGAATTGCGACTCCCACGCGCCTAGTGTTAGAGTAATGAGGTGCAGGGCTAATCACATGTATCGAATGGCATAGAATGCCTGATTGCGCCACCATGTCGATCATTGAAGGCATCAGGAACTCGTCGTCATTCAGACGAGCTGAAGTTGGACGACATCTCATCCATTGATGGCCTCCGAACTCTTCTTCTGTTGGAGCGAAAAGAATCGCTATCTGGAAGACATAGAGTGAATTAGGCTTGCTGATGATATAATCCAGAAGAACGCGAGAATAAGAAAAAGCGCGAGGAAAGTCACAGAATATTTCCGACACATTCCTGAGAACGACAGGCACTCTAATGAGGGGCAGAGGAAATCGAATCACGCTTCCATTTAGTATTTAGATAACATCAATTCCGAAAGGGTATCGTCAATGGTCGCTCGCGATCAGAAACTCCACGGCCGCTGGCATCTCAATCCGTTGCACGGCTTGCTGCCAATTGTTTCGCCTTGCCGGGTCCCGCTAGACTAGAATCAGCGGAAGTAATATACAGCGCCTATGCGCACATCTTTTCAGACCTTCCGACTCTCTCTTCAGAACGAGGTTTTCGCGCTGGTCGATCAACATACAAGGACAAGCGAGTTATTTTGCCTCAAAAACAGCCGGAAGTTTGGTGGACAGAAGTGGGTACCCCAGGAGTGTTTTCTCGTTATTTAAATCCATTGCACTGGAGCGCACTAGAATATGAGGCAATGACGGACCAGGAAATGAGCGAAAACGTGGATAATAATAATGTTTGTAAATGCATCGCTCATCAAGCCATGTCTGCGCTATTGAGTTTAAAAACTTGTACAGAGGGGTGTGACCTATGGTTCCTTGTGAGGGAGTGATCTCTCGTTTCCTTCTGTATCTTAAAGGCAGTGTTCACGATGAAAATCGTTTTTCTGTTTTTCCACCTATCTTGAAAACGGTCCTATGCTGACTCCAATGATATCTCTGGAATCGTACAAGACCCCCTGGAAACGGAGTTATGGTCCCTCAGAAATTGAGATAGGGAAAGCATTGTGGAGCATAAGGAGAGAAGTTGAGAAAAAAAGAGAAGAACGGGGTATTCTCGGAAACCATCGCTCATCTCTAGATCTCGGATGTTCATTTCTTGCCATCGAGGGGGCGGACCTAGAGCACGAGGCGGTTCTGGAACACCATAACCCTTGTTTGCCGCCGCTATTTTGCCACTTCTGGCTCGTTTTCTACCGTTATTTCGACACTGGGAGCTTTGGATCCTTCTACCCTATCGTTTCACTGTGGAAAGTCACAGAGGATGATCATCGTGAACACTGCCTTTAAAGGCAGTGTTCACGATAAAAATCATTTTTCTGTTTCCCCTCCTATCTTGAAAACGGTCCCATGCTGATTCCAATGGTGTCTCTGAAATCGTACAAGACCTTCTGGGAACGGAGTTATGGTCCCTCGAAAATTAAACTAAGAAAACATGGTGGACGAGTTGTCCGAGGCTTGTAACTCCCGTCATTTGTAACCGCTGTATGCGAGCTGACCTGCGTGAAGAAAGAGGCTGAGAATGAAGGGAAGAACGGGGCTACTGATTGGAAGGCATAGCACATCTCGCCACTGTTGAGCTTGAAAGATCGTGAAAGGGGCCCAAAGTGGCTTTCCGAGGTGAGCGCCCCGAGGTGACTTCCTCCTATATCTCTCTTATTGGGAGGAATTGAGAGCTCGCACTTGGCAATTGGTATACGGGGTGGGTCTACTTGAAAATTATGTGGAAATCTCAGATTTCGTCCCTGAGCTTGGACTGTGCCTTTAATTAAATGAATGCGATCAATACAATAGGCAGATGTTATACAGAATGACTCTACCTTGTAATGCAATATGGACAGAAGTCTAGAACTGAAAAAGGTGAAGCCCTGCATAAAATTTGCAGTAAAACCGAGAAACGGATAAACGAGGCAGAATGGGAAGTGAACAAGTAGTATGAACAGAAGAGGAAAATCTAGTAAATGGAATATATGGAACGAAAACCTCAATCTAAACATGTAAAGTCAGTGTTCGCGATAAAAATTTGTTTCAGTTCCCACTAAAAATGGGTATTGGAAGGGCACATTATAACTTTGACGTCGAAAGAATGCATGAAAACGAGCCAAGAAAGCCCGAAGTTGCCACTCTGAGCGCAACGCAAACCCCAAAAGTGTAGTTCCCGCCTTCCAACGTGAACAGATGGAAACTCGAGATCGTGAATTGAGCCATGGTTTTCAATCAATAGCCCAGTTCTTCCCTTGAATCTCAACTTCTCTCTTTACTCAGGTCAGCTCGCATACATCGGCTGCAAATGACGGAAGCTACAAGCCTCGGACAACTCGTCCACCATGTTTCCTTAGCTCAATATTTGAGGGACCATAACTCCGTTCCTAGAAGGTCTTGTACGATTCCAAAAACATCATTCGAATCACCATTGGACCGTCTTCAAGATAGGCCGGTTAACAGAAGAAAGATTTCATCGTGAACACTGCCGTTAGAGTTTCTCACTGCGAGCTCATAAGCAGGCGCTCGAGTACCGAAATGGCAACGGCGACCCACTGATGAAGTGCCTCGAACAGCTACTGTTTTGGCTTTTTTCGGACTCTTCTAGGGGTGGTGTGCCCCTGGACTGGATTTAAGGAGTAACCAAGGCACTAGGAGTCCGCGACTCAAAGCTGAATCTAATGACCGGGTAGGACAAAATTTATGCTCCTAATATTTTCTGGTCTTCGATAACGACTAAAACATAGAAACGTCAGAGAATCAATATTCCACCATAACAATCATTGATGATCAGAAGAATCAGAAGCAAACGAAAAGGTGAATTCTGTAATGAGTGTATAACTATTAGAAGTGATTAATGTGAAAACAGCGTCGTTAAGAAGGTTCGGCAAATTAAACGAACGAGAACGCAAACGAATTGATTGAATCAAGATGACTTTTGGTACGACAATAAAAGGATCAAAATTGTTATCCTTAAGAAAGGAAACATGGAGAGGCTGTTTCAGAAACCTTCAAAGCCGGAGGGTGGAGCGTACTTTCAAACACACTCCTCAGAGCGACATAATAGAATGGCCAGAGAACGTCGAATTTCAATCCTGCCCATTTGATGTGTGCTTAGACATCTATATGAAAGGTGAGAAATACTCGAGGATGTGTTTCCATTGAATTACATATGCTGGACATTCGATAGGCATTACGGTAACTGGGAAGAAGGTGACAAAAAGTGTTCGGCAGAGTTCGGTTATGAAGGTAATAGCCGCGATTATGCTATCGACTCCGTTCTCTTCAAGGATTAAGCATGAATAGAGGTATTACGATTCAATGACTTCCTCTTAACTGAAGTGTGCACAGAATAAAGTCAGCTAGTAATTTTCGAGAAGCTGAATTAGGAGATTTACATACCTACAATAGCGAGAAAAATCTACTTATTGACATGGCTGCTTGTGGATACTGTTTTAAGCGCACCTCGAATTAGGCTTAGCAGAACTAAATGAAACTATATAGAGTCATGGGGCGTAATAAATCTCGCCTTGAGATTTTTCCCAAGGACACGCAGGAAAAAGGCACGCACAGACGTTCGAAATTTCCAGGGAATGCCAGGAAGACAAATGAGGCATGAGCCATTCAATAGTGAGCAAAGAACGTCCTTTGAACGGGGCCAGGTTGGGAAAGAATACTAGACGAATATTGGCCTTAGGAAATGAAGAAATGAGATAAAAAGTTTGAGGAGTTTTGCAGTTGTGGTGATTGTAAAAATTTTACATCCTTTGAAATATTATGTATAATTGTTCATACAGAACCACTTCACATGCACTGCATATGCATCGACAATGTCTTACTGGTTACTGTATTTCGTCGCTTCTTATTCACGTCAGGGCGAAAAATTCTCTCAGGTGCAAAATGCCAGGCTTTCATTTCGATCTCACTCCCAAAAATGCTGCACCAACTGATTTTCTCGCAATGTTGTACAGTAGTCTCTAACAATAAGGTCTTTTAAGGCATATTTCATTGTCCGCACAGTAAATACTATGAAACATTTCACGACTCCAAAACCACCATAACGTCACCGCCCGAACCGCCATGGCGGTTTGACCGCTTGAATCACTACTCACTTCTCAGTTCAAGTCCACTCCAACATTAATGCTTCTGGGATTGTATTACGCTACAGTATAAGCATATGCAGCAAAGGAATTTCTGTGTATGTCACACTTCAGGCCCAACTTCAACCCTCATCCCGATGGCGGTGCCCACGCAGGCCTCATGGTTGCTTCTCCGGGCAAAAGATTTCATAGTCCACCGCTCGTCCCGTGCGTTACACACGTGCCGCACTTGCGGTAAGGACTATGAAAGATGCCTGATGACAGACACCGCTGGTAGATTTGGTGAAAAAGCGTGCGAAAACGATGCCTCCGCGTCCTAGGTGACGACTGAGTTTGCACAAGAAGTTTGGCATGAAGTTTTTAGCGCCATTTCAATATATAAAGGGACAGCGTATGCGGCTGCAAAGCGCTATGTGTCCTGTATAACGATCCTGACATCACATTCCGAACTCTAAAATTTTTTTCAAGTGTGAAAAAGGTTAATTTCGAAGAAATCTTATTTAAAAGGGACGCTAAAGACATTCCCAAGCGCCACCTGACCGAATTCAACGAGCGCTAGTGTACATAATATCTGTCCGAATGCGACCGTCGGCCAACGCGGTCGGCGTGAGTTTGAAGAGGCCATAGCGAAGGCTTCATTTCAAACTAGCAATCCCATGGCTGCAAACAGCTGGTTGATTTATTATTCATCATTCGTCAAATAATTCTGCTAATCGATTTCCAAATTTGAAAAATGCTCTCACGAAAGTCGTTGGACACGTTCGCCGACCGCGTAGGCGGACAGTCTCTTTCGGACCCGGATTTGAAATTTTCATAGCCTAGTTCTGAAAAAGGAAGGTCACTTGCAGAAAGTGGCCATTTATTGAAATTTCAACTTTGGTAGAATCAATTTTCGACAAAAAAATTCGTATTTGACTTTCATAGCTGCGCTCCGTTTCTCTGAACGGAACTGTAGGTATATATTCGTGAGTTATCATATGTAAGTAATTGTCATTATACACACCGTAATATACCTTAATCAAAAATAAAAGAAAAAATAAAAACTGAAGGTGGGCGCGGGGTTTGCCCCAGCTATGGGGAGATCCCCACAGCAGCCAAAATTATCCTCCAAATGTGATGTAGGACGACTAACCTTATACACACGTAGAGTATGTGATAAGGGCTACGATACATGCATTTATCCGTGATCAGGTTGTGCCGGCTGACAGCCAGCGTTCCTCAAATTCGTCGCTGCACTGGCTACCCGCTGGCAATGAGATAAAGGATGTATCCGCCGGGGCTCCGATACCCAGGTCGCCTGATTAAAGTCAACACCACTGAATCCAGTCAAAAATACGGATAACTTCAAATGAGAAGGGGAGGTACCATGGACGTCCGCACTGAAGTGAAGGAGGGCGAATCTAGTGACACGCAGTCGCGGCAGGCACCAATCGCGCTGGGACCAACAGTGGTCCAAGGGTACTTGCTCTCCTGGAAAACTCCAGTGAAAGGTAGTGCTAACGCTGTGTTCGACTACTGAAATATATTCGAAGATCGAATATGTTCGAATAATTGTCGGTGTCGATATCCGGTTTCGATGATGCATGAATATCGGTGTCTTCGATAGTGGACTTTTGCCAGTATTCGAATGTCCGAACTTTTCGGTTACTCAATTATTCCAATGTATAATCAGGTAATGTATTCGAATGTTCACTGGAATACAAATTTTCGAGCGCAACTATGTATAGTATACTTGTTATCCGAAGATAATTTTTCGGATAATTGTACACGTAAGGGGAAAATGACTATAGATTACTAATTCCCGTTTAATTGAAGTAGTTTATCATAATATTCTCATAATACCTTTTTGCTTTATATGATATCATTCGCTATTGCCTCATTTCGTATTTTTCCTTGGTACTCATCTTCGTTGCACTTCTGCATGTTGTATTTCATTTCACCAATCTAGTTTGAATTCAGATTGTACGGTATCTTCAGGTGGATGCAGGAAACTTTGCACTCATGCTCCGCCCACGGTTGGGGGTTTTCGAAAATCAGTTAGTCTCGTCTCGCTGGCCGAAGTCTCACACTCGACTTCTGGCTTTCCATTCTTGCTTTGCCTCGTCCCGAGGCTCTACTGAAGTGGGGTATTTCGCTCTACGGGTCAATAGTGGGCTAAAATCGTGAGGGTAGTGTTCGACCAACCGTGGGCACTGTGTTATTGTGTTCATTTCGGATAAATCTCATTATTTTTTGCCATTTTGGTTTGAATTCAGAGGGGTTTCCTAACCCAAGTTATCAGTTTGGCATTGTTGACTGTTATTGATTTTGACAGACTGCCATTACTGACCGTACATGGGGGCCAAGGCCAACCTCTGATTTTGCCACTATTTGCGAATTTGTGATTTTCGGTTTCGTAACAGAGCGAACCAATTGCACTTTTGCTGACCCTCCGATCGATTGTTTCTGTGAAGACTGAGCGAGATCCAAGCGATTACCTCGGTCGAATTTCACAAGAAAAACCATTTTGCCAGGAAGACTGAGCGAGATCCAAGCGATTACCTCGGTCGAATTTCACAAGAAAAATCATTTTGCCAGGAAGACAGCGAAATCCAAGCGATTACCTCGGTCGAGATTGCTAAGAAAAGTCATTTTGGACCGTGGAACTGAGGCGAAATCAAGCGATTACCTTGGTTTAAAAAGAAAAAAATCTTTTGACAGTGGAACTGGGCGAAATCAAGCGATTACCTCAGTTTAAAAAAAAAATCTTTTGACAGTGGAACTGAGCGAAATCCCAGCGATTACCTCAGTATTCAAAAACCGTTTTCTTACTTGAGACCTGAGAGAAATCCGTGCGATTACCTCAGAAATAACCCACAATCACGTGGAAGATTCCAGCAAGAGTGAGAAGAGGATAGGACCTATTCAAGCTAGGTTGAAATCTTAACGGTTTCCCGTACTGGTCGCAAACGTTAGAGTCGCAGACTAACGCGATTTGAAATCTGGTAAACGAGATAGACGCTCTAATCGATTGATATTTGCGTAGCTGAATCATCTCTTGTATCTGTCGATATTTCGGAAATCCTCGAGTGTTGATCGATTGTTAATTAATAACAAGCGCTTTCAGCTATCAGTTTTGTTCTAGATTAGATCGTGATGGCCGATCTAACCGAAGAGTAATTGCTGAGAAGTCTAGTGAAAAGAGGCACTGAGGATACGATGGTCAACGACGCAACGATGGAGACTAGTATTCAGAACGATGACCAGGTTGGTATACTCAGAGTACACAAACCGTTACAGTCAATAAAGGAAGGTGATGCCTAAAATTGAGAAGTTTTTGAGTCTGATTTCCATAGAATGCGACAGAGCATTGGGAAAGAAACTCACCACGGCGGATCCTTTTAGATGTGACGTGTTTGATGCGGTCAGTAGACAGATTCGGGTATCAAGGGAGAGTATAAAAAACATAGTTGAGCAAATGAGAACTCGAATGTCCAGCCAGCTAGTGATTTTCCCGATGACGACATGAGGAGCTACTCCAAATAGCTGGCTTGTCTTCTGCAAGCGTTTTGGAGCAGTGTCTAGAAGAGAAGTTATTCCATAAAAATTTGGTAGTGACTATTTGTGAACAACTTGATTGTAGTGAGGATCGCGTACTTGAACAGATACGAGATCTAGAGAGTTGGAGTACAGCTGACGCTAAAAAGGTGGAAAATCTGGAAAAAGAGAATGAAATGTTGTCATTGCAGGTGTCACAGTTGGCGGAGCGCGTCAAAACTCTCGGCAAGCCTCGCGGTGTATCGTTGAATCCAAATGGTGAGTCAACATACCAGTACACCTACAAAATGGGAAAAATTCCAAAATGCCGGAGTTGTTGGACAAGATGGTAATCAACAACTGTTTCAGTCCTGCGACAACTCGAGGAGGTCGATGCCCACGTCTTACTTGCCGTGGCAAAAGACAAGATCAGACGAGAGAAGGAGCGAGGAGCTACATGCATTGGGCATAGGTGAGTCGGTTATCAACTCCGCACAAAATCACATGACAGAATGTGTTGCTAGAGGCTCCGCCGACCTGACCACAGAATATATCAAAATGAATGCCTTACCGGAAGTGAAGCCTTTTGCAGGGAAAAACGAAAACTTTCGCAGGTTTTTGAACTCGTTCATGATCAAATACCCTCCTACACTTTGGGATGATAGGAGTAGAATACAGCTGTTTGAGAGCTTTCTGACGAAAGAGGCTTTGATAATGTTTGAAACACTTCCGACCACAGTAAAGGAGTTCGTTTGATGATGTGGTAAAGGCTATGAAATCCAGACTGCATGAGGATAGTAATAGCAAGTGCTTGGAAGCTATGTCGGAACTTCGAACACTAGCTATGCGAGAAGGGCAATCAGTGGGAGAATTCTGTTTGGTTCTCAGAAAGGATTGCTGGTCGCGCGTTTCCAGGCGCCCCTCTTGAAGTAGCCTCACTGCAGAAAGCTGAGATTCTGTCGAGACAATTAGCCAGCTGGAACGGTAGTCATACCCTGATAGAAGCCATAGAGTGCAATTCTAGAGGCGATGTCTATGACAGAGTGAAAGAAGCGGCGCTGAGGTTAGAAAAGAAATAGGAAGATTGCAAGAGAGATAGTTGTCCCCCTCGCCAGACCTTCCCAAGAAGCTACGGGTTCCGTGAAAGTGCTCCAGAGGATCGTAAAGGCTATCAAAGCAAGGTACAACATCCGGATCTTAATGTGGTAACTAAACCCAGCCCAAGCGCTGCCATCAGAGATCACAAAGTGTCTGCAGGAAATTCAATCTGGCTCATCGACTACGGGAGATGTGAAGTGCTTCAAGTGTGGTAAAGCGGGGCATTTCGCAAAGAACTGCCGAGTTCCCCAACAGCCAGCCGTACAAGTGACTGATCCAGTCAAAGGGCCACCCGCAGCCTTCAGTCATTCACAACGATCCTGGACAGTGTGATAACAGGTAGTCTTGAGACATCTGGTGAATAGCAACAGAGTTTCTCAGGAACCGCAAAAGTTGTTTGGTAGGAAGTCAATTGTTGCGGCGTCGGCGATGAACATGGACGTGACCGTGTTACTAGATACAGGGTCAGAGATTTCCATAGCTCCGTTAGGTTTTTCAAACGAGCTCGTGACCTTGCGGTTGACATAGACGCCTTTGTTGAACGGATACCCGGTGTTAACGCAGTAGTTAGAACAGCGTCAGGGCAGCCTCTAGAGTTTATCGACACAATAGCGATGAATGTTTGCCTTTATGGCAGTACAGCACCGATTTGCCTCCATGTTGGAGGTGCATTGGACAATGTGCTGATACTGGGCACTAATGCCTTGGAACATTTGGGCTCGCACTGATGAGAGCCCAGACTTCCTGGAATCTCCTCTGCAATATACGAAATCTGCCGTTAGTAGTGGGCATCGCACGTGCGCATTATTGCAGCAGAGGACCATAGTGCCGCCAGGTGGATGGAAAGTTTTGAGCTTGGCAGCATCGACACCGATATCTCCGGGAGATCGTATGTTTTGGTCGGCGACACCTTTGATAGCTCATGGTGCTTGTAGTGTATCAACAGAGGGTACGATAGAAGTGCCCACTCTGAACACAACCCCTGTGCCGGTCGTCCTGCAAAAAGGTGAGACTGTAGGAGAGTATGCGACGGAAGAGTGGGTAGAAGGAGCAGCCTTGCAACAGTTCTGGTGTGGGGCCACTCAAGTCCTGCCAGACACGGAGCAAAGTGATGAGAGAATGTGTGCGTTGCAAAACATAATTCAGGCAAATAGTGAAATGCCAAAGAGTTCATCACGCTGGTGAAAAATTTTCCAGATGTTTTCGCCGTGACAGATTCTGAGTTGCAGCAAACGGATCTGATTACACATGAGATCGATACGGGTGACTCCCGTACCAATCAGGCAGAAAACGCGACCAGTTCCTCTCGGAGCCAGACAGAATTCAAAGCTATCATAAAAGATCTTCTGGAAAGAAAAATCATTGAGAAAAGTAGTTCTGAGTGGGCTTCGCCGGTCGTTCTGGTGAGAAAAAGGACGGCACCTTACGACTCTGCATAGACTATCGGGCGCTCAATAAGGTCATTCGACAAGATGCATATCCCCTGCCGACCATTGATTCTATGTTGCAGAGCTTGAGCGGAGCCAAGGTTTTTCAACGCTAGACCTAGCGGCTGGCTACTGGCAAGTGAGACTGTCCGAGGACGCTAAGCGTAGAGCGCGTTCACACCTGGCGAAGGGCTGTGTCAGTTCTCAGTTCTGCCCTTTGGACTCTCCACGCGCCCGGCCGCATTTCAAAGAATGATGGACCTAGTGTGGGATAATCTCGGCATAAAGGATAAAAGTTTTCGTTTATATTGATGACATATTGATTGCCACGGAAACTGTAGAAAGGCACTTTGAAGTTGTGAAGATGCTATTTGAGGCCTTGCGCAAAGCCAACCTAAGGCTCAAACCCGAAAGTGTTCGTTCTTCAGGAATGAGTTGAGTTTCCTGGGTCATATCTTGGATCAAAACGGGGTACGAACAGACCCGAGAAAGTCAGAAGATCAGAGATTGCAGTTCCTAGAAACATAAGCTGAGCTGCGTACCTTCTTAGGAATGGCGTCGTACTATCGCAAGTTCATTTTACGATTTTCAAAGATTGCTGAAAGTCTATATGAACTGACAAGTACAGAAACGGTCTTGGGAATGGACCAGTAGACAGGATATGGCTTTAAGCAGCTAAAAGAAACCTTGGTGCAAAGTCAATCCTGGCCCAACCCGATGTGAAGGGAGCTGCTAACGGCGAGAGACCATTCCTTGTGTATACAGACGCCTCTACCCAGGGAGTAGGCGCGGTCCTATGTCAGAAAGGGCCCGATGGATTAGTACACCCGATCTATTTCGCGTCGAAATCTCTTTCCAAAGCGGAGCGCAACTACCACATAACCGATTTAGAGGCTCTAGCAGTGGTTTCGCTCTGAAAAAGTTTCATTTCTTCATATATGGTTTTAAGACATTGATTTATACAGACCATAAACCATTGACTAGTTTATTCAAACAATCCAACGTATCAGCTCGCGTATTGAGATGGGCGCTACAGGTGCAACAATATAAGCTAGAAATCCACTATGTAGAAGGCAAGGCCAATGCTGTCGCTGATGCTTTGTCGAGAGGCTCCATCTCTGCTGAAACTCCAGATTCGGCTGACGCCATCTTACCGATATGTGACGAGAACGAAGTTATAGTCTGTAGTATTGAAAGCGCCAAAAACGAGTGGCTAGACGAACTGAAAGCAGATTGTGACTATAGTCAGATATTGAATGACATGATGATGGAGAGAAATGGGGATAAAGTGGTGAGCTTGCCCCGCTGTAAAAAGAAGTTCAAACTAGCTGATTTTTCTGGTGGAGGACGACGTGCTGAAAATCATCGTTGAAGATAGTGTTGTGAAAGTCGTACCTAAATCCCGCAGGAAGCCTGTTTTCGATGAAGCACACAGTGGTTTGTTAGCCGGACATAAACGGCCGCAAGTTGATTAGACAACTGAAGAAGACTTTGTTTTCTGGGAGGGAATGGAGAAGGATGTGCGAAAATGGTCAAGAGAATGCAAGCAGTGCTTTCTCACTGAACCTCACACCAAAACCATACCTCCGCTAAAACCATTTACCACTTCATGCCCGTTCGAAATAGTTGGAATAGATTTGGTCGAACTTGGCTTATCGAACAAGGTAACCGTTACGCCCTGGTTGCTATCGACCATTTTCAAAGTTTGTCGGAGCTTATCCTATGAAGGATAAATCAGCACAGACTGTGGCAAAGACGCCCTTTGAGAGATGGATATGTGATGGCTGCCGATGGCCTAAAGCGATTCATTCTGACCAAGGACCGGAGTTTGTAAACAGCATTATCAGCGAACTTTGTCTGATCACAGGTATAGATCAGTCGCTCACAAAGGCTATAATCCTCGAGAGAATGGCGTTACTGAGCGGGTCATTGGGACGTTAACGCGTATGCTAGAAAAGAAGACAGTGATACCAGTTGAATGGGATAAGCTGCTGCCGATGGTGGTGTTCGCTTATAATGCGTCTCCACATGAGGCGGTAGGAGACAGTCCGTTCTATGTTCTCCATGCGTTCGACCCAAATGTGCTAACAATGAAATTCCTCCAGATAGGCTTTCGTGGAATCACATAGATTTTGACGACTATAAACATGAGTTGCTAGCTGGAGTGAAACAGTTGCAAGACAATGTCAAAGCGATTAATGCTGACTACACTGCAAGTATGAAGGAGAGATATGACAGAGCAAACAATGTGAACACTAGTAGGCATGCGAAGGTGGGAGATAGAGTCTACGTACATCTTCCACAAGAGAAAAGCAAGTCCAAATTCCCCAAATTGACTCATGACTGGAGTGGACCGTTTCGTGTAATTGAAACTTCCGAGAATTCTGCTCTTTTGACCAATATCAATACAAATGAAGAGCCGATCAGAGTTCAACATGACATGATGATAGTGTTGCCTCACGAAATTGATGATAAACCACTGAACACTAAAACAAAGAGAGTCAAAGACGTGCCAGGGGAGGTCACATGTGCAGTAGTGTCAACATGTACTCATTTCAGGTCGAATCGAGCGGCAGCAGCTCACGAAAGCAGACACAAGTGCGCTCAGCCTCTTCCACAGTTGTTCTGGTCAGAGCCGTGAGCAAGGCGATCGAGATCTATTCATGTTCTGTCCGTGGAAATGTGTTTGGTGATGTAGTCAGTGTCAATGATCCTGTGATTAGAGCTCTTCCGTTTAATACCATATATTCATTGGCCCGTCTCATATCTGTGTTTGAAAACAGAAGCTGATCCGGATAAGAAACGACTGCTCATGAAAACAAATTCGTATACGTTCCTCACTGCGGCAGGTGTAGAAAAGGCCTACACATACTTCAAACGCAAGTGCGATCACACTCTCCGAGCTCTACTTCGACACGACGGTTCGATGCTATGTTGCCTGCTACACACGGCGTCGACATCGATGTTCATCAACTGAACCATCTCGTCAATCAAGGGATCCGCTACGCACAAACTCATGCTTGGGAGGACGTGACTCTTCACAATGCCAGAAGAAACATCATGATACTGCTTCCCACTTGGATTTGAGTGCTACGATCGGGTGCTCGTACTCGAGAACCAAGTGATTGTGGAGTGTATGAGACGCTGACAGATTTGTGTTCGAAAGTGCGCTCTGCCGACAACGTGGGAACGATAGTAGTAGTGGCGCCTGTTATAGGCCTAGTCAAACGGCACGAGTGGACAATGCTGGCAACATCACTAGCAGCAGTCGCGAGAGTCGGAACAAAGGTGCTGGCCGTCAGTGGTCCAAAAGGAGAGGACGTGTGGGAGTCGCACAGACACAGTATGCTGGACACGATGGATATTGTGAAGCAAGCCGCGGCTGCTATGAGATCAAATGTAGTGACGCTCATCAGTAAAGTGCCCAGCGCTTTCGAGCCGTACGTCGCCATGGGACATCACACGAGAAAATGTGCGTCCGATCTTTTCCCTACGGATCCCGTGCAGAAGTTTTTGCTCGAACTTCAAAGCTGCATCGCTCCGCACATTCAAGGAAAACTCTTCACGTGCCGAGACAAGACACTCAATCGGAACCAGGCGCACCGGATGAGAAAGAGGGCGAACCAGCATAAGCCCGAGAATAGAAGAAAGGACGATCACGAAAAGGTTAATAATCCTAGTCATTCCAGACAAGGTCAACGAGGAGGGAGAAGCCGACCGCCAATGAGACACCACCAGCAATACCAGCCTCGTCAGCAGTTCAACCCAGGTCGTTAAGGATACGCGCTTCAAGAGGAACCGATGTTCGTCGTCAACGCTTACCCAGGAATGAACACAGTCGTCAGAGGAAGACCATACAGATCTCGATTCAGATTTGCACCATATTGAGTTTACTTAGGTAGTACGACAGGGACGTCGTCGCTAAGGAGGGGGATGTACGCGTAAGGGGAAAATGACTACATGTACATAGATTCGTAATTCCTGCTTAATTGAAGTAGTTTATCATAGTATTCTCATAATACCTTTTTGCTTTATATGATATCATTCGCTATTGCCTCATTTCGTATTTTTCCTTGGTACTCATCGTCGTTGCACTTTTCCATGTTGTATTTGATTTCGCAATCCTCGTTTGAATTCGGGTGCACGGTATCTTCGAATTGGATGCGGGAAACTTTTTTTGCGCCCATGCTCCGAGCACGGTTGGGAGTTTCGAAAATCAGTTAGTCTCGTCTCGCTGGCCGAAGTCTCACACTCGACTTCTGGCTTTCCATTCTTGCTTTGCCTCGTCCCGAGGCTCTACTGGAAGTGGGGTATTTCGCTCTACGGGTCAATAGTGGGGCTAAAATCGTGAGGTAGTGTTCGACCAACCGTGGGCACTGTGTTATTGTGTTCATTTCGGATAAATCATTATTTTTTGCCATTTTGGTTTGAATTCAGAGAGGTTTCCTAACCCAAGTTATCAGTTTGGCATTGTTGACTGTTATTGATTTTGACAGACTGCCATTACTGACCGTACATAATGGATCGAATCGGATAATGCCGTTTTCCAATGATTCGGATACGGATATACGGTCGGATAATTTCGGATAACTTCGGATTTTTCGGAACAAAGTTGAGCGAAACGGTGAAAAAATAAACCAGGCACTCAAGGCAAGCCTTTGAAAACATCCATAATTGAGCAAACAGTAGTACTTCATTGCATTCGCAGCATACTCACATACAAACTTCAATCTTCATATATGTATATTGATGAAAATATGAAAACAACTCTTCAATTATTCTATCGTCGTTGGGAGGCACAGTAATATCCATACACAGGTTTTTCAGTACAACTAAGTAGTAAAAAGCATGCAAAGCGACTATACAAAAAACTTTTACATTGAATAACTAGCCACTTGGTCATCTCACTTGACCACGCCCATTTTTCCTCGCCGCAACGACTCTTACGATTTCGGTAGGTAGAGAAAAATCCTAGGTTGACGTACTAAATAGAAGGCGACACGGAAAATGGGCGTGGCTTAGTGAAATTTCATTCGATTTTAGCCAAAAATTATCCGATTTTATTCGAACATTATCCGATTTTATCCGAAATTTTACCCTGATTTTATCCAATTTTATCCGAAACTTATCCGAATTTTGTCCTATTTAATCCGAATTTTTGACCCTTCGGATAATGGTTCGGTTCAAATAATGCCGATTTTGAATTTTCCGGATATTGGTTCGATTCAGATAATGCGTTTTTCGATTTTTCGGGTATCGTATTATCCGAATCTCGGATATCCGGAAAGGAGTGATTCGGATACTAAGTATAATGTATAGTAGTGTGTCTGAATGAGACTGGCCAGCCATACGGCAGGTGTACGTGGCAGGCGGTTGTCGCGTGCGCCGCTCTTGGACGAGTGTTCAAACTGCTGCCACCTCCCCCGCGCTTCCCCCACCTCCTTGGCTGCAGAGCTGATCGATTGCTTGCTGCCAGCCGCTGCCGGCCTCGCCCTAGTCAATGGCTGCGGAGAAGGCTCGCTAGTCCTGCTCGTCCGAGAGCGGCGCGCGCGACAGCCGCCTGCCATGTACGCCGTCAGCCCATGGTTGGCCAGTCTCATTCGGACACACTTTACTTTCAGGGTACGGTCATTCAACGCTAGGTTTTGAATGAATGAGTAATCCGAATATCGTATTTCTGAAACACCTCGAATGAATGGCTAGTTAGAATAATCTCTTTCAAAAAATCCTAAATTAGGGATATTTATCGAATATAGTTTTCTGAGAAATCAACGAATGGATAAAGTGAAATTGAATTAAGCATTTGTAGAACTTCTGGATGAATTGATTTTTCGAATTGGGCGTTTTCATAATTTAAATAGTGGACATCAATGAATTGGTGCAGTCCCTCTCCAGGGAAAAGGCAGTGGTGGGGTTACGGACCAACTAAATGTACGGTAGGTTTCTAGCCACGTTTGAAAGATTAGCTGTTTCTAAATTGAGGTTTATTTTTTTACCTTGTTTTTTGCAATAATTCTGTTTACCGCTTGTATTTTTCTGAGAAGGTTTAGCGTTGCGTGTGAGCGACAATTATTACATTTGCGCGCTTTGTAGGACGTTTGGCATCAAAGTGTCTGATTATTGAAGAAAAACAAACAAAGGGCACTTTTGCTTCGCTTTTGTTTTCGCAAACAGCAATGAGGCAAGCTCCACGGAAATATCCTGGAAAATAAGGAAAGCAGCCGCTCACCAGTGAGTCCAGTCGTGGTCTACCGTGAGCTTAGTGTTTTGCCTGCAACCACACCACGGCCTTCGTTTAAAGGCAGCGTACGCGCAAAAAAACCGTCTTTAAGTTTTTCACTACATATTTTGCGCAGGAAGGCCCACCAGGTTGTGGAAAACCGCAAAAAGGCCACCCAAACACTCAAATTACGGTGAAAAACTCATTTGAAAATCCCGTAGCATTCAGCCTTCTTTTCTCCACGTCTTTCCGGTGTGTCTTGTATAATACACAAATGTCGGAAATGCTGGACGTCTGAAATTGGTTTGCCCCTGTAACTTTTTAGGTTGGTTATTTCTTTTGGCCTTTTTACTGTCAACAATTCTCTAAGAATAAAAGGCTTTCAAAACACACATTCGAGCGCGACACTTTTCGAAATAAAGAATATGGAATTTCAGATTTCCCAAGTCTATCGGAGCCTGTAGTGGCGCTTCTGCTCCCCATGCTAGATGATCGACCGGGAAAACGCCTTTTTAGACCACGGAAAGGTTTTCAAGAGGCTATAGCATTATGAATACGCAGAGTTGAGATCTCAAGCTTTTCCAACCATGTTCACCTGGTTCAGACAATGGACTGAGAAGGAAAAACCAAGTGCGGTTTTCTGTGCGGACGCTGACGCTGCCTTTAAAGGCACAGTCCAAGCTTAGGGACGAGATCTGATATTTCCACATAATTGTGAATAGACCCACCATATATAGCACCTGCCAAATGCGAGCTCTCGATTCTCCCGAATAAGCGAGCTTTAAGAGGAAGCCACCATGGGGAGCCCACGTCCGAAAACCACTTTGGCACTCCCCTTTTACGATGTTTCGAGTTCAACAGTGGCGAGATGAGCGATAGTTTCCGATCAATAGCCCCGTTCTTCCCTCCATTCTCAGCCCCTGTCTTTACACAGGTTCGCTCATATACATTGGTTGCAAATGACGGAAATTACAAGCCTCGGACAACTCGCACATCATGTCTTCGAAGCTCATTTTTTGAAAGACCATAATTCCGTTCCCTGAGGGTCCTGCGCGATTCCAGCGGTATCGTTGGTATCAGCATGGGACCGTCTTCAAGATATGCAGAACAACAGAAAAACGATTCTGACGTCGGACTGTGTCTTTAGAGAGGTGGAGTGCATGCGCCCTCTATAAAACGTCGTAATTCACATCATTCGAGGCGCGAGCGGCGCCTCCGCCTCCGTCTGCCCTACGCTCTCTCACTGTCTCTAACCTGCGCTCCACACCAGTACGCGTAGGAACCAAGTGAGTTTCGCCGTTTTATAGCCTGTAAGTCAATTGTGCATCAAAATTCGCCTTGACACTACTGTGGTGAAAATTTAGTCTGATGGGTGACGGTGAATGCGTTTTGTCAATGCTCAACAGGAGTTGATAATCCAGTCATGGCGAGAAAACGGCAGTATCTTGATGAGCACCAAGAAAAATGATGAGGTGCTAAAGGCAGCATACACCTTCAAAAATGGTATCGATTTAATGTCATTAATCGAAGGTTCAAGCCAAAAGTATGGGAAAGTAACGAAAAAACCGACGAAAACTGCATGCAAATACAGGAATAACGGCTGTTTTTGTTATGGGGTAAAATTTGAGGAGTTATGCCTGAGCGGTTGAAATAGCTAATATTAACGATAAAAATAAGAACGTAAAGGCCAACCGAACATTGCTGGAGACAACGCGGTCGCGTCACGGCTCTCATAAACAAAATTGATGATAAATAATTGATAAAGGGTAGGGTATAAAAGAAGTGGAGAGCGGTGTCTCTTCATTCACATACCGTCCTCCCAGCAGTTGAGGATCTACCTGGACAAGATATAACAAAATCGAAGTAAAAACTTAGAAAGTTATAGAGCCGTGACGCGACCGCGTCGTGTCGAGCAATGTACGGTTGGCCTTTACGTTCTTATACGATGAAACGGTTGGGATAGCGAAGCCGATAGACTCCTACAGCCTGTACTAGGACGCTCACCTGGTTGGAAGCTTCAAAAACCAGCCGAAGTGACCGTATTCGTATATTGAGGGGGCGGGGTTGGAAGCTCATGGGCGTGGCTGACGAAAATTTTCGACTCAAATTTAGTAGTTTTCACTCGTTTTTGACGCTTCCAACGGCGTGAGCGTTCTACTAGGGGCCATACGACCCAAGTAGCGTAATTATCCCAAAAACGTTTTAGAGCGTGCTTGATTCCTTTAAATTTTACGCAAGGACGGCACATGTAGGGTGGCAGGAAAATGAACTCTCTCCGGAAAATGGCAAAAAAAGCACTCAGAAACATCCGAAACTTCTAGAAAGTAGGCTGAGAAGACAAATGAGGCGAGAGCTATGTATCCAATTTTGATCAGAGAACATTCACTAAACGAGCCCAGGTTCGGGCGGAGTCATAGAAAAATTAGATCTTTTGGAAATGGGTAAAGGAGATGAAAAGTGTATGGAGTTCTGCAGCGGTGTCGACGGATGAAGTTAATGACCGCGATTGGCCTGAAGGACTCAAATCCCCAAGGATCAAAGCGGAGAAAGATGGCAATTACAAAGGGCAATGAATTTTAGGTGGCAAACGTTGAACAATGGCTAAAAGTCGACGGCTTTGGCTATATGTGATCTACGAGGCGCATCCGAAGAGTGCGCACTTTTGAGGAAAATGAGCACCGTTAATGAGATTTCAGGGACTATAGGATGAAGTGGAAAGGCGGCGACGTGAATCTGCGATGAACATCGACTGAAGGGTAATGTATATGTAGGAGGAGAGAGTGTGCGTGGAAAATAATGGAAAGACAAGCTGTCCACAGGAGATTAGAGTGAAACGAATTGCCGCCATAGGAACACGAGACACATCAGAGCTGTCTACTGTACTGTTAAATCTGAGGAGTAATTGGCTGGATAGCCTACGGGAGGCGGTTTTTAATTATGTGGTGACAGAAAAGGAGGCTCGCCAACGAAGGTAATGTCGCAACGAGGGAGAGAATTGAGCCATCAACGGAGGCAAGCTTTTTCCCTATAACCTAATAAGGATCTTCGTTTTCGAGAAAGAACTCATGCGAAAGTTCAGCCTGGCAGCACTGCGCTATAGACAATGTGGGCAAAACGCGGAAGAAGTGCGGACTGTAGAGAGGGTGGGATATGACGGGATTATACGGAAGCCCATGAGGGTCTCGTGTCATTCATTGCTCATTGAGATGAACTCGAGCCTCAATTATGTTTCTTATTATATGCGCTGGAAAACAGGATACAGCCCTGAATGCTGGCTGCCTCTTGGTTCCCAGACGGCTCTTCAACTTTTTCAACAGAGATGGCTGATGCTAAAAATCTCGCATTCACACTCTGCTGTCTTCATAAACTCTTTAGAGAACCAGCTGTTTGCCTTATCCAGAGAGTGAGAGATAAGAAGATGTTCTAAACCACTCCCAGGTTAGCCCGGTGTCGGGGTCTCGCTAGGAGTTGGAGTTTTGTAAGAGTGAAACTTCGATAGAAACTGCCGCGTATAAGCCGTGAACACATCACGAACCCTGTGCCTGCCGCGAACTTACCTACAACCTGTCACTACCCTGGGACCCATCACGTAGATCTCAGCTCCGCGCTATTCAGTTTTATGGTTCGCGGTGCCTAAACCCTGACGCGGATCTGCCAAAAGTGTCAAATTCCCATGGAGCCCGCATTCTATACAATCCACGAATCTTGCACTCCCGATGGGTCAGCCGCTTGTTCAGCAACCGCGACTTGCTCTGCTGCATCACTCAGTGATATCTGACCTAGCGTGGGATTTCTCTCTATCTGTCATAGGGAGAAAAGAGTAAAAGTTTAGTGAGGAAGAGAGAAACTCAGAGAAACCAGGCAATATTTTTAGAATGATTAGTTATCGGCTGCTTGAACCAGCCGCCATGATCGTGTCATAAGATCCTCAGCAGTAGCTTCTCGGCGCCGGAAACAATTTACGCGACAAGCCTGCCTTGATTATCGCGCACCGCTGTCTTGAACTTGCCGGGTCGTAGCCGGATTTGAGCGTTTTTGAGCCGACCTGTGTGTGTGATTTGCATAATCATTCAGTTCCGATTTCACCATACTATTGACCTGTGGTAGCCATTGTTTTCACACTCACCGTTGTGGACAAATAGTCCAGCAATGTATGCTCCTAACATTTCTCGGGAGAAGGCAAGGGTATGTGGGAGAGATGACACCGTGCGCGGCAGAGTAATAGTTTGCTATGCGCATTGGCGATTATGAACTGGGCTGGTCTCAATCGCGCAACGATTCGATTTCTCTCTCTCCTCCAATTTTCAGGCACCCGAGAAACTTCTTCCGACCATGTTCATGCTTTCCGCAACGGAGAACAGCGATGCAATCGACTTTAGGTCAATTTTGATAATAAACATAGTTTAGCGTCGCTTGTCGCAACGAATCCGGCCAAACGTGCGAGACAAGTCACGGTAATCAAGTACTGGCCATTGAGTCCGCATTTTGTACCATTGTTGTATATCTGGGGTTTTGTGTTTTGGGGGAATCGCTCGAGACTCCCTTGGAGCACACCACCCCAGGCCTTTGACTCCTTCCCTGAAAACAGGCGTATCAGAGCGTTTTTTCTCGATTAATTCTGGTAACACATGATCAACGACAACCAACGCAGTGTTCTTTGCGGACACAGAATTGAGTAGTGTCGCACAAGAGCGAGCAAACAGCAGTAGGGAAACAACGCAGTAAGATCCGTTCCATGTAGAATCGATGCAGAAGAGTAGAAGGACGTATATGACTAAAAGACTGGAATAAGAAGTTTGTGAAAACCCTACGAAATTGAAATCTATAAAAAAACTATAAAAATGCTAGGAATTGATTTAGTCGCTTGTGAAAGCTGCCACCCTTAGTGAAACAAAAAAAGAGCATCATTTGAGCACCAGTTTTCACGTTTTGCACTTACAACTTCTTGGGACTAGCAGGTCGGGACAGGATAGTGCGCAGTTTTATTATACGTAGAGGCGCAAGAAATACTAACGACACAATTCGTTTTCGCGGATGCTTTTGAAGCTGTAGGCTTCTCCTTTGTAAGCAGCAATGAACGAAGTGTGAATACGAGCGTTAGCCTAACATCTTGCAAGGATCTGTGTTCTTCGCTGAGTTCGAATGCGTTCTCCGCCCACAATGATAGCATTAACTAGTAGCTACGGGACACTTGATTACCACCTGACTACCGTCTGGATTTGCACTACTAGCTACCGATTAGAGCCTGTAGTTTCCAGTAAGTTGACGGACTCTTAGCTCGCCACCCGTCCTCTCCTTCAACTGGATAAACAGTCTCTAGCTCGACGCTACTCCCACAGGAGAACAGTGGAATGGTGAGGACGTTTCTGGGTGAAGCATGTGTGACTGGCAACCGTTGCGTCATGTGGCTTTCGCAGTGCTTTCTTCGACCACTAGGCACAGGGTGATGTTCGATGCACGGTCAATTTTTTCCGCGGGAGCTACTGCGTATACATCTGTCATAGGCAAGTTTCAACATAAGCTCTGGGCGAAGAAGGTAAATGCTCACCAAGCGGAAGTGTCTGCAACTTTTGCTCAGTGCCTACAACCTTGGCATGTGACCATATGCACAGCAGGGGTGTGCATTTTTTTTACCGATTTTTCGGATTCACCTGCTTTGTCGGCAAATTTTCATTTACCGATTTACCGACTTAGTCTTAAATTTCACCGAATTTTTCACCGGTGATATTTTTGAAAAATAATTAGCGAAAGGATTTACCGCACACCCCTGATATGCAGTGCCACAAATTTGGCAGATTCCTTCTACATACGTGCAGTATAGGCAACTGTGTTGACCACATTTCTCTTCTTACGTTCTCGATGAAGTTATGATCTGCTTCCAATATGGTGGTGGACGTGTGATAAGCTTGATGGAGAGTTCGAGAAATTCCACGATGTTGTTCACAATCTTGGCCTGACCATCGTTCACATATGTAGTACCAAAGCGATTGCATTGACCACATGAAATGGCAACCAAAACTTCGGTTCTGTTTTGTGTATCTGTTTTTATCTAAAATCTGATTGATCCCATCGTTTGTTTCTTGCAGAAAGTGTGCTCTCGAAACTCTCGAGAGCACACTTTCTGCTTTGTATTTGTGGGCTTATTCACAACGTTCTTCCTCATGTAAAACGGGTGTACACTGCGAGAGTGGAGCATGATGTTTCTTGAAATTGGCTTCGCGTACCATGTACTCTCGTACCAAGACTGATTCGAACGTCAGAATTAAGAAATGGCAAGTATCCATTTTCGACAGAGAATTTTAGTGTGAAGTGAATTGAAAGATTCATCAAGAGGCTTCAAGAAATCGGAAGAAATCTCGGAAAAGCTTCTTGCGAATGATGTACAAAAAAGTTTGCAAAAGTTTTTCTTCAAAATTTTGCTTCTGGTGAGCTTTCGGTACCTAGCACCTGCTCCAGACACCTGCTCAGAACATTTTCGTTTACTTGATTTCGACTTTGAGAACAACTTTCTGCTTGTCGCCGTAACGAACCACGGTATAGTTGTTCTTACATGGATAACAACTTGAGACTCACCAACTTGTCACCAGCATTTGCTCTTACTGTAATAACAACTCTATAACAAGTTACCAGCCTAATGCTGTTATCGTTTGTATTGATGCCGTACTAGCAGAATGTAGCTGACAAAGTATAGCCCATCAAACTTCTCAACAACACTTTTCGATTCACCTAGGGGAACACTACTATAACGCTGCACTGATTTCTAGCCGTTGAAAACTGTTAGGGATCAATGTAGCTTGATAGAGAAGATGTTCCTAGGTAGCACTCAATCCTTATTTCGATGTATCCGAACACTGACAGGGAACTCATTTTTGTCAAACTGGCCACTCCAAATGAAATGCACTTTCCTGGAAGCATTTTTGGGCGTTAAGTCCGAATATGTGCATCGCCCAGTTGCCTAGACTCGCACTCTGTAAGAAGTTATGAGCTTTTTCAAAGTGCCGCGAAAAATAAAAAGGGTGCCCACCCGTGAGGTAAGCTTTCTAGAATATTTTGAAATTTTTAGCGGGGATTTCGCTAAAAACATGTGTAGTAAGGGGTAATCTGGGGGTGCTGAACGCACGAATTTGCACCCCAGGGTTCACTTGGGTTTACTGTGGGTTACGGTACGTGACATGTGCCATCCAGGAAACCAAAACCTACCTTAATAATTCCGAAAATCGACAGATGGACATCAAATTCGTACTCAGCACCTCAAATAACCCCCACATACTCCGGAGGTCAAATCTGAGACTTTGACCTAAGTACCGTATACCCACCGTAATCTACTAACGTCGGCATGCATCCGGAAGAGACTTCGCGTTCACTGTTGAAGGTTGGCGCAAACTCGGTGCCATGTTAACTATAACGTAGAGTGCACCGAGTTGGCACCAACCTCTAATGGGGAACGAAAAGCCTCTTCAGGATCCATGCCGATGTTGTTATAGGTGTTCAATATCGATACACTGACATCAGTTTCGTGTTGAGACACTCCAAATAACTCCCAGACTCTGCTGTTGGGGAAGCTTTTGAACTAATTCAAGCCGAAAAAACTTTTGGAAAGACCGACAAATAAGCCTCAGATTCGTGATCAAAACCCCAGAAATAATGCCTTTTAACTGGCTTTACTCACCTTAGAATTCCCTAAAATCAAAGATATGGACCTCAAGATTCGTGTTCGACGTCCCAACTTCAACACCCACACTTAGAAATTTTGAGGCCAAATCTGAGACTTCAACCAAGCTACCGTATACCCACCGTAACCTACCGTAATCTATAGAAAATCGACAAATGGATTGGAGATTCGTGTTCGGCACTGCTAAATAACCCCACAGCTTAACAATTTGGAAAGCCATATCTACCAGATACCGCGCATGATTTTTTGCAAAGAAACGCGATGATGTTGCGGCGGCGGCGTTTTGAGCTCACAAAGCGCCGCATCGCCATAATTCGCTTTCAAAATTGACGAAATGAGTTTTTCAAGGAAGTTTTTCGTGTTCCTTTATGCGAAGCAGAATGCAATGGTTGACGAGTAGGAAGCCCCTTGTAACTTCGGTATTTCGTTCCAAAAATGTGTATTTCCTTAAAGATTCACATCGACCACAGGTCAAAACAGAACAGATTTCTGCTATCATGACCATCTCTGATGCAGCTCATATTGAGGGATTTAGCGAGGTACACAAATATTCATTTTTCGATAAACTTCACAGGAGTTGGATCTATGATTTTGCTTAACACTATCGTATGGGACTACTCTGAAACAATCTCAAAACGACTTCCAGAATGTAAATTGGACCACTTTAAAACGAGTTATGGCGTTGCGGCGCTTTGCGAGCGCAAAAACGTCGCCAAACGTTTTCTTTGCCAAAGAAATTCGCTCGGTACTGTATAGCACTCCGGGAAATCGGCCAAACGTCGCAATTTGCCATCAAATTTTGCCCCCGATGAGGAAAGCTTTGAACAAATCAAATCGAAAAGCTCGGGGAAATCGTCAAATAAACAACAGATTCGTGATCAGCGCCCCAAACCCAAACTGAGATTGTGGAGTGCGTCCACTTCTTTTCAATCAATCCACCAAAGCTGAAAGATGATTGGGCACTTGAGCCTTCCGAGGAACTACGAAAGTAATACATGATGTGGAGTTTACGCAATTCTTGATAGAACGTAAATCCATTAATTTTTTCGAAAAAAATTGTAATTTTGAACATTGCTGCTATTTAATATTCGCATAGACCTCCCCCTACTGGAAAAAAAATTATTTTGTCATTGAATGATGATTGGATTTACGAAAATCGATAGAAAAAGGTTAATATAGCCGAGTGGTTCAAAATGTTCAATATCACATTCATCCCTAACATTGGGGTTCAGCAAAAGAAAGTAGTAGCAAATGCGCCCATGCCTTTCCTCCCGCACATGTTTCATATAATTCCGGCTTCCCGAAAGCCACCACGTTCAAAGGCAGTGTTCACGATAATCTTCAATTTTGAGAATTATTTGCTACATTGATTAAGTAGCCCCAGGTAAGAACTAAAATGACGTTGGAAATTGAGAAAAACTTGCTTTGCCAGAAGTGCACAGAAAGAAATCCCTAGGTTATCTTACCCCGCCTCTTAAGTATCACGGGAAGTGTTGGTTTTAACCACCATAGAAAAATCTTTTTGTGGACCCGTCCTTTTGCAATTTTCTACTGTCTATTGCTCCGTCCTTTCCTTTGGGCCCCTAACTAATACTGTTTGCCCAAAAATATTCTTCTATTTTCGATTGACCCAATTTTTTCACCGGTGACAACCACCACGAACATGTTTATCCAACCGGACATCTAGTCTATGTTATAGACTAATGTCACTGAAAATACGACGTTTTAATGCGTTTCTCGCCGTTTCTCACGTAATTTTAGGTAACACTTGGAGGCCAACGCATTGTTTATGTAGAAAAACTCGTGGACGAAAATCATCGTGAACACTGCCTTTAAGCTGGGAGTTCAAAAAAATGCTGCATAGAAAAAATATTAGAGCTTCCAAAACTGCTTAAGCCTCAGGGAGAATCGAAAGAAAAAAAACAAAGACGACAAAACGACAAAAAGAAACAAAAGGCCAGGAATGTGAGAGTGTGGAAGTTGATGCTGGACACTGAAGAAATCTCCCGCGTTTTCGAAATCGACGCTCGCCGGCATTCGATTTGTACCTTAAAGTGATTCGAAAGCTTGTTTCTACTGTTTTAGCATCTCTTGTCGGCCGACAAAGTGGATTTCGAGTTGTTGTTTTAGTTCGTGATTGGCGAGCGCAAAGTGGGGATACAGTTGTTTTGAAAGTCAATTCATAGTTAATATTCTCTGGCGAAGTCGATCCTTAGTTGAAATGTATTGGTTTGCAAGCTAAAATTAGTCAGGAAATAAAAGTTGATTTCGCTAGAGATTGCTGGGAATCAAGTAATTCAAAAAGTTC